>CM052670.1:61347015-61429146 GCA_028533165.1 Leontopithecus rosalia | reverse complement strand
TTAGAATGGCATTCATTAAAAAATCTGGAGACAACAGATGCTGGAGAGGATGCAGAGAAATAGGAACACTTTTACAATGCTGGTGGGAGTGTAAATTAATTCAACCATTGTGGAAGACAGTGTGGCGATTCCTCAAGGACCTAGAAATAGAAATTCCATTTGACCCAGCAATCCCATTACTGGGTATATATCCAAAGGGGTATAAATCGTTCTACTATAAGGACACATGCACACGAATGTTCATTGCAGCACTGTTTACAATAGCAAAGACCTGGAACCAACCCGAATGCCCATCGATTATGAACTGGACTGGGAAAATGTGGCACATATACACCAAGGAATATTATGCAGCAATCAAAAATGATGAGTTCGTATCCTTTGTAGGGACATGGATGAATCTGGAGAACATAATTCTCAGCAAATTGACACAAGAACAGAAAATGAAACACCATATATACTCACTCATAGGTGGGTGATGAACAATGAGAACACATCGACATAAGGAGGGAAGTACCACACACTGAGGTCTATTGGGGGAAATACGGGAGGGACAGCAGGGGGATAGCGGGGGAGGGATGGCATGGGGAGAAATGCCAAATATGGGTGAAGGGGCAGAAGGCAGCAAAACACACTGCCACGTGTGTACCTATGCAACTATCTTGCATGTTCTGCACATGTACCCCAAAACCTAAAATGCAATAAAAAGAAAAATAAATAAATAAATAAATAAATGTGTCCCAGAAAAAAAAACATTGGGTTGTTTTTATATTAATAAATTGTAAGTGTTCTCTTATTCATTTTTTATTTTTTTAGTAAAAGTAAGATTTTTGTTTTGTGAGATTTTTCTCAGGATTCCTTTTTTAATGTAAATTTTTTAAAATTTCAATAGGTTTTGGGGAAACAGATGGTGTTTGGTTACATTAATAAGTTCCTTAGTGGTGATTTCTGAGATTTCAGTGCACCCATTACATTAGTAGTGTACACTGTATCTAATGTGTAGCCTTTTTTTTTTTTTGAGGTGGATTTTCGCTCTTGTTGCCCATGTTGGAGTGCAATGGCGCAATCTCGGCTCACTGCAACTTCTGCCTCCTGGGTTCAGGCAATTCTTTTGCCTCAGCCTCCTGAGTAGCTGTGATTACAGGCATGTGCCAGCATGCCCAGCTAATTTTTTGTATTTTTAGTAGAGACGGGGTTTCACCGTGTTGACCAGGATGGTCTCGATCTCTTGACCTCATGACCCACGCACCTTGGCCTCCCAAAGTGCTGGGATTACAGGCATGAGCCACCGTGCCCGGCCCAATGTATCATTCTTATACAGTCTTTGCATTCTCATAGCTTAGGTCCCACATATGAGAACATGCAATGATTGGGTTTTCATTCCTGAGTTACTTCACTTAGAATAATAGTTTCAAATTACATACAGGTTGTTGTGAATGCCATTATTTTGTTCCTTTTTATAGCTCAGTAGTATTCCACATATTTCAAATATATATGATATATAACATCATATTTTCTTTATCCACTTGTACATTGATGGGCATTTGAGCTGGTTCCATATTTTTGCAAATGCAAATTCTGCTGCTATAAACATGTGTATACAAGTATCTTTTTTGTATAATGACTTCTTTTTGTCTGGGAAGTTACGTAATAATGGGATTGCTGAATCAAACAGTAGATCTACTTTTAGTTCTTTAAGGAATTTCCACACAGTTTTAATAGTGGTTGTACTAGTTTACATTCCCATCAACAGCATTAAATTGTTTCCTTTTACTGGATCCAGGCCAACATATATTATTTTTTGATTCCTTGATTATAGCCGTTCTTCCAGGAGTGAGGTGGTATCACTTTGTGGTTTGACTTGCATTTCCCTGATAATTAGTGATGTTGAGCATTTTTCCATATGCTTCTTTCCATTTGTTTATTTCCTTTTTTTTCCATGTTTTCAGCATTGATCTTTAATGTTTTTTGTTGGTTTGGGAATGGAAACAGATGCTACTGTTAGACAAGAAATGCAGTGTCATACAGTATTTTTAAGCTGTCAGCTGTACAGTTAGTCTTTAGGCAATGAACAAGTGCTTTTCTGTACCTTTATTTCCTTCAAACATATAAATACACAAATGCCAGAACTCCACCCACATTCCAATTCAGGATGCATTCTACAGCAAATACTAAAAATGAATGTTGTCATATCTTCCTTTTTTTAATTGTAGTTTAGGTTATAGGGTACATGTGCAGATCATACAGGATTGTAGCAGAGGTACATACATGGCAATGTGGTTTGCAGCCTCCATGACCCCATCACTTGTATCTGGCATTTCTCCCCATGTTATTCCTCCCCAGCCTCCCCACCCCCTGCTGTCCCTCTACTTCGCCCAACAGATAACAGTGTGTGATGCTTCCCTCCCTGTGTCCATGTGTTCTCATTGTTCATCACACACCTATGAGTGAGAACTTGTGGTGTTTGATTTTCTGTTCTTGTGTCACTTTCCTGAAAATGATGGTTTCCAGATTCATCCATGTCCCGACAAAGGACACGAACTTATTGTTTTTTATGACTGCATAGTATTCCATGCTATATATGTGTCACATTTTCCTTGTCACATTCTGTCATCAATGGGCATTTGGGTTTTTTCTAGGTCTTTGCTACTGTAAACAGTGCTGCAATGAACGTATGTGTACATATGTCTTTATAACAGAATGATTTATAATCCTTTGAATATATGCCCAGTAATGGGATGCTGGGTCAAATGGAATTTCTATTTCTAGGTCCTTAAGGAATCGCCACACTGTCTTTCACAATGGTTGAACTAATTTACACTCCCACCAACAGTGTAAAAGTGTTCTCATTTCTCCACAGCTTCTCCAGCATCTGTTGTCTCCAGATTTTTTAATGATCACCATTCTAACCGGCATGAGGTAGTATCGCAATGTGGTTTTCATTTGCATATCTCTAATGACCAGTGATGATGAACATATCTTCATATGTATGTTGGCCTCATATATGTCTTCTTTTGAGAAGTGTCTGTTCATATCCTTTGCCCACTTTTGAATGGGTTTCTTTTTTTCTTGTAAATCTGTTTTAGTTCTTTGTAGATTCTGGATATTAGCCCTTTGTCAGATGGGTAGATTGCAAATATTTTTTCCCACTCTGTTGGTTGCCAGTTCACTTTAATGATTGTTTCTTTTGCTTTACAGAAGCTCTGGAGTTTAATTAGGTCCCATTTGTCTATTTTGGCTTTTGTTGCCAATGCTTTTGGTGTTTTAGTCATGAAGTCCTTGCCTATGCCTATGTCCTGAATGTATGACTTAGGTTTTCTTCTAGGTTTTTTATGCTGTACCATGTTGTTTTGATTACTATAGCCTTGTAGTAGACTTTGAAATCAGGTAGCATGTTGCCTCCAGCTTTGTTCTTTCTGCTTAGGATTGCCTTGGCTATGTGGGCTCTCTGGGTTTCATATGAAGTTTATGGTTGTTTTTTCCAGTTCTTTGAAGAAGGTCATTGGTAACTTGCTGGGGATAGTGTTAAATCTACAAATTACTTTGGGCAGTATGGCCATTTTCACAGTATTGATTCTTCCTAACCATGAGCATGGAATGTTTTTCCATCTGTTTGTATTCTGTCTTATTTCCTTGAGCAGTGCTTTGTAATTATCCTTCAAGAGTTACTTTACATCCTTTGTTAGTTGTATTCCTAGTATTTTATTCTCTTTGTAGCAATTGTGAATGGGAGTTCAATTTTGATTTGTCTCTCTGTTAGTCTGTTATTGGTGTATAGGAATGCTTGTGATTTTTGCACATTGTTTTTCTATCCTGAGACTTGGCTGAAGTTGCTTATCAGTTTAAGGAGATTTGGGGCTGAGACAATGGGGTCTTCTAAATATACAATCATGTAATTTCCTTTTCAGAATAGTCCATTCATGTTCTTAGCCCACTTTTTGATGGGAACTTTTTTCTTGCTGATTTGTTTGCATTCTTCGTAGATTCTGAACATTAGTCCTTTGTCAGATGTACAGATTGTGAACATTTTCTCCCATTCTGTGTGTTGTCTGTTAACTTGCTGATTATTACTATTATCATTGGTTTGTAGAAGCTTTTTAGTTTAATTAAGTCTCATCTACTTATCTTTGTTTTTGTTGTATTTGATTTTGTGTTCTTGGTCATTATGTCTTTGCCTAAGGTGTTCTCTCATATTGTCTTCTCTAATCTTTATGGTTTAAGGCCTTAGATTTAAGTCTTTGATCACTCGAGTTGACTTTTGTATAAGGCAGGAGATGATGATCGAGTTTCATTTTTCTAAGTGTAACTTGCCAATTATCCCAGTACCATTTGTTGAATAGGGTGACCTTTCCCCACTTTATGTTTTTTTTTTTTTTTTTGCCTTGTCAAAGATCAGTTGGCTGTGTTTGGCTTAATTTCTGGGTTCTCTATTCTGTTCCATTGGTCTTTGTGCCTATTTTTATACCAGTATCATGCTGTTTGGTGACTAGGGCCTTCTAGTATATTTTGAATTTGGGTAATGTAATGCCTCCAGATTTGTTACTTTTGCTTAGTCTTGCTTTGACTATGCAGGCTCTTATTTTGGTTCCATATTAATTTTAGGATTTTTTCTAGTGCTGTGAAGAATAATAGTGGTATTTTGATGGGAACTGCATTAAATTTGTAGGTTGCTTTTGGCACTATGGTCATTTTCACAATATTGATTCTACCCATTCATGAGCATGGGATGTGTTTCCATTGGTTTTTGTCATCTATGATTTCTTTTAGCAGTGTTCTGTAGTTTTCTTTGTAGAGGTCTTTCAACTCCTTGGTTAGATATATTTCTATGCTTGTTTACTTTTTTTTTTGTTTGGTTTGGTTTGGTTTCTCTTGCAGCTATTGTGAAAGGGGTTGAGTTCTTCATCTGATTCTCAGCTTGGTTGTATGGAGGTCCAGTCTGGCTGATAGGAGAAATTTTAGTTATAGAGAATGTACACAAACCCTTTAGAAAGCCTAAAAGTTTTTACTATAATACTTGGCAAAAGGCAGCCTTGTCCCCTTAGTTAAATAAGTTAGAGTAGAAACTAAGAAATGTAAGGAGTTTAACTAACTTGTTTACACATATGGTCCTAAGACTAACCTTTGTTCTACTACAGGTGCTTACTTGCTTTCTACTCAGGAGGTTCTCAATCTCAATTACCCTCCAGTAATGTTGACTCAAGCCTTTGTGAATTAATCATTACTGAATAAATGTGAGTCTTGCTAGCTAGTTGAGGCTACGGCTGCAACAAAGTGACTTAGATGCTGGGCCAGACTGACAAGCACAATATCTGAGTCACTGTATGCTATTCATCCATCATTAAGTCAAAGTTGCAGAACAAACCCCTTCATGATAGGCGTTGGTGTATAGCAGAGATATTGATTGTGTACATTAATTTTGTATCCTGAATCTTTGCGGAATTTATTTCCCAGTTCTAGGAGCTTTTTGGATCAGTCTTTAAGGTTGTCTAGCTATACAGTCATATCATCAGCAAACAGTACAGTTTGACTTCCTCTTTACCAATTTGGATACCCCTTTTTTATTTCTCTTTTCTGTTTGCTCTGGCTAGAACTTCCAGTACTATGTTGAATAAAAGCTCATACATTTTTATCTGGTAACTACTGAATTTTAGGAATGCATTTAAATGAAATCGGCACACCTGTTTATCATCAATTTTTTATAAGAGCAGAAAATTTTAAACAAAACTACGTATCTAGTAATAGAGAAATTGTGAAACAAATTGCTTTATTACTATGATAAAATATACAACCATTATAAATTATTATTTTTGCTGGGTGCAGTGGCTCATATCTGTAATCCCAGCACTTTGCAAGACCAAGGCAGGAGGATCAGTTGAGCCTAGGAATTTGAGACCAGCCTAGGCAACATACTGAGATCCCATTGCTACAAAAAATTAAAAAAAAATAGCTGTGCTTGTTGGCACAGACCTGTGGTCCCTGCTACTCAGGAGGCTGAAGAGGGAAGATTACTTTAGCCTGGGAGGTAGATGCTGCAGTGAGCTGTGATTGCACCAGTGCACTCCAGCCTGGGCAACAGAGTGAGACCCTGTCTCATAAAATAATAATAATAACTATGAAGATGATGATGATGATGATGATGTGTCTCATAAAATAATAATAACTATGAAGAAGAAGGAAAAGAAGAAGAAGAAAAAGAAAAAGAAAAGAAGAAGAAAGAAGAACAATAATTATTACTAGGGTTGTTTGAAAAACCTGTATGAGTGCATTTAAATTAAAAAATCTATTTATTACATTTATTGATATTTAATTCACTTAACATATAATTCGACCCCTTAAATTGTACAATTCAGTGGTTTTTTAGAATATTCACAAGAGTTATACAACCATCACCATACCACAATCAATTTTAGAACATTTTCTTTTTTTTCCATTGTGTAGCATTTTTATTTCCTACTTTACAGAGTATAATTTTTGTTTTTATTCTTTTTTGTGTTGTTTACCAATGGGGTTTTACACTTTAATGCGACATCACCAGGATACAAATTGTGAATGAAGGTAAGGATATTGGGCACATCCACTATTTGTTCTTGTGATCAGCTGCATTTTTAAGAATCTTGGATAGAAAGGAAAGAGGATAAAGTCAGTGGGCCATAGATAGACTCTTGAACATTTGCTAAGACTGGAAGAACAAAACAAATACTAGTTACAAATGTGATGCTCCCACATACTCCGCCAAGTTAAAGGCATCTCTTAGGAAAAATGCCTTTTTTAAAATTTATTTTTATTTTTATTGCATTTTAGGTTTTGGGGTACATGTGCCAAACATGCAAGATAGTTGCATAGGTACACACGAGGCAGTGTGTTTTGCTGCCTTCTGCCCCTTCACCCATATTTGGCATTTCTCCCCATGCCATCCCTCCCCTGCTCCCCCCCGCACTGTCCCTCCCTTATTTCCCCCAATAGACCTCAGTGTGTGGTACTCCCTTCCCTGTGTCCATGTGTTCTCATTGTTCATTAGAACATTTTCATTACCCCAAAAAGAAACCCCATACATATTAGCAGTCACTCTCCATTTCTGAATTTCATATAAATTAAATCACACAATATGTGGTCTTTGAAGAGAAAATACTTGCAAATTAACTCTCTGATATGTGTTTGGAGAATATATAAAGAACTCTTACAATTTGACAATAAAAAGAAAAACAATGCATGTTTTTGTACTGGCAAAGGATTTGAATAGACATTTTTCCAAAGAAAATACACAAATGATTAATAAACACATGAAAAGATGCTCAACATCATTAGCCATTAGGGAAATGCAAATCAAAACCAAAATGAGATATCATTTAACATCCACTGGGATGGCTACAATACAAAAGACAGATAATAACATGTGTTGGCAAGGATGTGGAGAAATAGGAACCCTGATACATTGCTGTTGGAAATGAAAGGTGCAGTTACTTTGGAAAACAGTTTCACAATCCCTCAAAATGTTAAACATATAATTCCCTTATGATATAGCAATTCTACTCCTAGGTATGTAAACAAGGAAAATGAAAACATATATCCACACAAAAACTTGTACTTAAATGTTTATATCATTATTCATAACAGCCAAAAGTGGAAGCAACCCAAATGTCCATGTATTGATGAATAGATAAATAAAATGTAGTATATCCATATAATGAGATACTGTTTGTCAACAAAAAAATACATTACAACATGGATGAACCTTGAAAATATTAGAATTGAACTCATGGAGATAGAAAGTAGAAAATTGGTTATCAGAGGCTGAGAAAGGTAGTAGGGGGCTGGGAGGGAGGTAGAGATGATTAATGTTAATGAGTACAAACAAAAATTAGAAAGAATGAATAAGGCTTACTATCTGATAGCATAACAGAGTGATTAACGTCAAAATAACTTCATTATACATTTTTAAATAACTCAGAGAGTTATAATTGAACTATTTGTTACTCAAAGTATATATGCTTGAGGAGATGGCTACCCCATTTTCTATGATGTGTCTATTTCATATTGCATGCCTATATCAAGACATGTCATGTACCCCATAAATATATACACTTGCTATGTACCCATAAAAATTAAAATTAAAAAAATAAAATCAGAAAAATAAAAATAAATAAATAATACTGTAAAACTATAGTAGTCAAGACAGTGTAGCATTCACTGTTATTCACCACAGTACTAGAAGACCTAGCTAGGAACAGTCAGACAAGAGACAGAAATAAAGGGCATCCAAACTGGAAAGGAAGAAGTCAAATTATCCTTGCTTGCAGATGATATGATCTTACATTTGTAAAAACCTAAAGACTCCACCAATAAACAACTACAGAAACACATTTAGTAATGTTGCAGAATACAAAATCAACATGTAAAACTAGTGACATTTTAATATGGCAACAGTGAACAATCTCAAAAAGAAAATAAGAAAGTAATTACATTTACAATAGCTACAAATAAAATTAACACCTAGGAATTAACCAAAGAAGTGAAAGATCTCTACAACGAAAATTACAAAACACTGATGCAAGAAATCGAAAAGTAAACACATTATATGGAAAGATATTCCATGTTCATGGATTGAAAGAATCAATATTTTAAAATGTTCATATTACAGAAAGCAATCTGCATATTTTATGCAATCCCTATCAAAATACAAATGACATTCTTCACAGCAATGGAAAGAAAATCTTAAAATATATATAAAACAAACAAACAAAAACCAGAATAGCCAAAGCTATTTTGAGCAAAAAGAACAAAACTGGAGGAATCACATTACCTGACTTCTGATTATACTGCAGAGCTGTAGCAACCAAAATAGTATGGTACTGTAATAAAAACAGACACCTAGACCAATGGAAAAGAATAGAGAACCTAGAAACAAACAAATTCATATGTCTACAGTGAACTCATTTTTGAAAAAGTTTTCACAAACATGCATTGGGAAAACTGGATATCCATATGCAGAAGAATGAAATGAGACTTCTGTCTTTCACCATTTACAAATATCAGATAAAAATCAATTAAAGACAAATCTAAGACCTCAAATTATGAAACTACTGGAAGAAAACACTGGGGAAACTCTCCAGGACATTGGACTGGGCAAAAATTTCTTGAATAACATCCTACAAGCACAGACAATCAAAGCAAAAATAGACAAATGAGATTACATCAAGCTATAAAACTTTTGCACAGCAAAGAAAACAAATCAGGAAGGTGAAGAGACAACCCACAGAATGGTAGAAAATATTTGCAAACTACCCATCCAACAACAAATAAATAAACAATATATATGGAGTTCAAAAATCTCATAATCCAATTAAAAATGGGCAAAATATCTGAATAGACATTTCTCAAAAGAGGACGTATGAATGGCAAACAGATATAGGAAAAGGTGTTGAACATCACTGGTAATCAGAGAAATATAAATCAAAACTAAAAGGAGATATCATCTCACCCCAGTTAACATGGCTTTTATTTAAAAGTCAGGCAATAACAAATGCTGTTGAGGATGAAAAAAACATTAAAAAGTGGGAAAGGACATAAACAGACACTTCTCCAAAGAAGACATACCAATGGCCAACAAACATGAAAAAATGCTTAACATCTTTAATCATCAGAGAAATGCAAATCAAAACCACAGTAAGATGCTATCACATACCAGTCAGAATAGCTACTATTAAAAAGTCAAAAAGTAACAGATATTGGCAAGGTTGCAGAAAAAAGGGAACCCTCTTACACTGTTAGTGGGAATGTAAATAATACAACCATCATGGAGTAGAGTTTGGGAGTTCCTCAGAAAACTAAAAATAGAGCTCCCATATGATCCAGCAATCCTACTCCTAGGTATATGCCCAAAAGAAAGAAAATCAGTATATTGAAGAGATACCTGCCTTCCCATGTTTATTGCAGCAGGATTCACGATAGCCAAGATTTGGAAGCAACCTAAGTGTCCATCAACAGAAGAATGGATAAAGAAAGTGTGGTACATACATACAAAGGAGTATTACTGAACCATAAAGTAGAATGAGATCTTGTCATTTGCAACATTGATGGAACTGGAGGTCATGTTAAGTTAAATAAGCCAGGTACAGAAAGAAAAACGTCACATGTTACCACTTATATGTGGGAGCTAAAAATTAAAACAAACTCATAGAGTTCAATTTTCCCATACTTATTTGTGGGAGTTAAAAAATAAAACAATTGAACTCATGGAATTAGAGAGTAGAATGATGATTACCAGAGACTGAGAAGGATAGTGGAGGAGTGAGTGCTTGAGGGGAATTGGGGATTGTTAATGGCTATGAAAAACAGAAAGAATGAATAAGACCTAGTATTTGCTAGCACAATAGGACAGCTATAGTCAAAAATAATTTAATTGTACATTTTAAAATAAAAGTTTAATTGGATTATTGGTAACACAAAGGATAAATTCTTGAGGTGATAGATATCCCATCTGCCAAAATGTGATGATTATGCATTGCCTGCATGTATCAAAATATCTCATGTAATACATAAACATATATACCTACTATGTACCCATGAAAATTAAAAATTAAAATAAATTTAAACTATTTTATCCAATTTTTTATTATAAGTTTATGAATAATACCGCTAAACACAAATCTTACTTCTCATTTATAATTATTTCCATAGGATGGAATCCTAGAAGCAAAATTACTGGTATAAATTTTTAAAGGGTCATTGGATAAGGCCAAATAGTTTTCCAGAAAATTTAAAAAATAGCTACATGAGGGCCTGCTATATGCCAGATATTGTTTCAGGTAGATTATATTATACCAATTTTACAAATGAACAAACTAAGATCCATTGACATTATTTTTCTAGAGTTATGGAGATAACAAGAGGCAAAGCTAGAATTCAGATTCATAATTGCTCGGTTTCAAACTTCTTGTTATTTCCATGTGGATTTCAAAAATAGTATTTTAGAAGTGTCAAATTTTATAGTTACTAAAAAAGATGTGGAAATTGCAAGTAGAAAGTAGAGAAATGAAAATAAATTACCCATGAATCCACCACTTTCAATAGTTCAGGGGATTTCTTCAGTCTTTTGCTCCAAATATAATTTTGGGTGTTAAAAATAACTATAGCATTGTATGTATAATTGTATATCCTGCCTTTTTCACTTAACATTTTTCAGTGCTGATCTATAATCTTCATAAATGTAATTTTAATGGTCGCATATTATTGTCAAGTGGGTGTTACCATATGAATATTTACAGTTGTTCAGCTCATCTGTGACTTTCTTGTCTTTATTCCCAGGACTCACCATCTCCGTCTCCCATGAGGCTTACAGAGTTGAGTGTTGGAAATCATTGTAATCTTCAAAATAAGTCACCGTGTTGAACTGAAAGCTTCAAAATTTGAAAGAATTCTATCAAATACTTGCTGTGCAAAAGTTTCTGGACTTCACATTATTTAATTGCTGACCAAACTCCAATTTGGTATTTGGTAGCAGTTAATTCAAGCCAGTTTTTTTGTTTCTACATTTCCCCTGCCCCAATCCATGTAAGCCTAAATGTAAAATATATCCTTTCATTCATTGTGTCAGGTAAAAGGGAATTCAGAAAATTTCCTTGGAGTCTTTAATTTTCCCACAAAAAGTATTAATCACATAATAGGGCCTTTTTGGTGTTTAAGGGAATCAGACTACATTTGCTGCTTATGTGCATGTGTATTTATGAACATATACAGTATATCTGTACAAAATTCTGCTATAGTGTGAAAATCAAGGCTAAAAACCTGATTATGATTTTTCTGTAAATAGCAACTTAAGTATTTACTAGACTTTGAACCATCACTATATCAGGTATCTAAATTTTGGGATGGTGATTGAATACACTGACCAAGGTCCTCAAATTGGGAATTGAACAACAATGTAAAACCTATTCCATCACAAACGTTCCTGAAAGCACTACAGCTCACCCATAAGATGAAAATCAGGACTTACACTTTATTAAACATGATAATCAGTGTTTTAAAGACTTCTAATGTCAGACTGTGGTAGAATTCTCCAATTACTTTTATTTATTTACCTGCTACCTAGTTTTATTTTATCCTTTATGAATTACTTTTATGATGAAAGAAAATCTGTAAGCCTAAGTTATGGCCCATAGGTTTTGTTAAGGGTTTTCAGAGTGATTTGGGGGTTTAATTTTAATACCTTTCATAAGGGTAAAATTTCACAGCTGACAGCCTGAGGATTAGCACTAAAGAGCTGTGTTTTCATAGCAGAGATTATTGTACAGACAGTGATAACCAAATAGTAATATGCCAATTATTTGTTCCTTTGTTTTAGCTTCAATGGTAGCTAAGCCATTAAGACAGTTTGCATTGATTTCCCTATTTATTTATAATCAGCCTTTCTTTTAGTCCTAGTGCCTGAATCAATGAGTGTGAATACTAGTAGAGCTTCTTTATAATAATATCTTAAGAGTATTGATGTCTTTAATTTTTTCAACCAGCAGTCTAGTGCCCAGCTGCTGACAATAAAAGATCCAACTCTTAAAGGGATCAGTGGGAATTAGAGATATCTTTCAGATATCAAGTAATTGAGCTTCTAGAAGGATGGTTTGGTTTACTAACATCCCTCCTGAAGTATTTTTGAGTAAAAAAGAGTTGCCAGCCACAATTTAGTGTTGAGGTTCCAGTGGAGCTGAGAAAGTGAACAATCCAGCTACTTAAAACAACAACAAAACCTGCTGATCTGGACCCCTAGGTAATTTTGACCAAGGTGAGACTTTTGGCATAAATTAAATGGATTGTGGTCAGCATTACATTTGAGAGAATTCTAGACATGACTGCATTTATTAGGGCCAATGACTGTTTCTCAAACTCAGAAGCTAAAAAGCAGCCTAGAAGACTATGCACACGCTGGGTTTCATGATGAAGTCTTATATATTCAGATGGAAAAACATTTTTCCTTCCACTCTTTCTCAAAATACTCTCTTGTTTGAGTTTCTCTTGATAGTTTGTTTGGCCATCCCCATGGTCTTATGTCAGACAAGCTTTTTCTTCTATTGATATAGATATGCACCTGTTTCTAAATGTATTGCCTTTACTTCCCACACAGCCAGTAGGCCTCAAAGTAATCTTCCTCTTTCCCATTGATTATCTTCTGCCAAGCATTCAGGCAGAGCAGCTGTTAACTGTGATTCAAATTCAGAAAAATGTCAAGAAATTATTTAATGCATACAGTGTATTAGCACTCAACTCCCACATAAGTGAAGTCACAAAAGATAGTGTCCGTTAACTATAAGGAAGTTCTGGAAAGGTAAAGCTCAGGAAAACTATAATGCAAAGCTGATTGTTTAATGTCTTACAGATTTACACTGTCTTTAAAAGGCCAAATAAATCAGGGTTTTACCAGGGGGCTCAGGGAAAAATAGAAGACCTATTTCTATCTTAGCATTTTGGTCTCATTGGTTAATAGACTCTGATGATATCTCTATCCATGGATCATCTGAGCATTGAATAATGTACATAGGCACCCAAATGGTTGATTATTTATCGAGAATACAAAGTTTTGTTTAGTACTTAGCACATTCTGATCTGGCTTCTTTGCTTGGTTTTCCTTGGAGCCCTGTCCAGTATCCTCTGTGGAATCTCATTCCCTAATCTTTGATATTTATTTTTTTCATTTGCAAAATGAAGATACTCATTGTTATGATCCTATTGCTGAAAGGTGCTACGTAGCATTCTAGTGCTCTTATATGTCTTTAATTATAGGACTGGAATGAAAAGTTTAACCATAACAGTATTTCTAAGCAAAATTGTGTGCTCCATTCTTTTGTCCATGCTTCATTGCTGATTTATTCTTGCAGAACTTCGAGGACTTTGTTCATGTTATTCCATTCATTCCAACAGTGTCCTCAGAAAGAGCCAGAATAAAAAATCTTCCCCATGGTACAGCTGGAAAAATTAAGGAAAAAAGCTATTAAGTGGTCCCCAGTCGAACCCAGTTGTCTTATGTTGGGCTCAAAATTATCATGTCCAGTACACTGTTAAAGTGACTTGGCTTCCCAGTACTGGAATTATGGAACAGTTAGAATTTTGAGAGTACAATAGGATCACATTCTGAAAGAGTCACATTTTATCAAAAATCTGAAAAGTATGCAATTTGTGCAATTCTTACTTGTGATAGGAATGTAATATGTGCCTCTTTCCCCCACTGGCTCTATGTGACACATATCTTTCACACTATGTGGCATCAACCAGTGCCATTACCTCCTGTGGCACCCATAGAGCCTACTCTCAGGGCAGACATTGCCAAAGTAAAGAATGCCCTCTATGTTTATGCCAAATTGCACAAAGTATAGACATTGAGGTTAATGGAGGTTTAAGCACAATCCTAGAAAGTAAGTTTTAATAATATCAAATATACATTATTGTAACATGAACCTAAAACTTAACAGAGCCCACATTCATAGGAATGTAGCAGTCATTGAAAGCCTATTCTTTTCACCTCTCATCACATATATCTACATTCACCTATGCACATGTACACACACACACACACACACACACACACACACACATACATTTTCTCCAAAGCAGAAGCAAATACTTTAAAAGAATGATTCTGTCTTCTCCTTTTAGAAAAAGAGTCTAAGAATCACAGCATGTGAAGAACATTCCATTTATACATTCCAGAATCTCTGCTCTCAGAGTAGCTAAGAGATTCAGTACAAAAGATGTTCTGTGCAGAAGCACAGAGGGCATCTAACAAGATTGCCAGGCCCTTGCACAAGATCCATATTCTTAGAAAATTAATGAGTTCCATCTAGCTAGGAATTAGTTGACAAGGTATGGTACACGTGCATTTCTTTAACCGTAGCTGTAACATACCATACTAAATTGTAGCCTCTTGCATGTGGGTATTATATAATATAATAATGAATGAATGGCTCCTAATAGCATGCAACTCGTGACTGTTTACTTCTCCAAAAGGGCTAGGTCTGTTTCCTGCACAGTGTTCAAAATCGTTAAATATGTTCTTTGTACCACGATGGTACACAGCTATCAACAGAGTGAGTTAAAACCAACAATGAATTCAATATATCAAGAAATAGATTGTTAGTAGAGAATGGCATTAAAGGAAAAAAAATAATTAGATAAGATGCATTCAAGGAATAATTACTTTCACTCTGCTGGCTACATCAGTGAAGGAACACAGAAGGAAAGTTGGCAGTGGGTCTTGGTAATATATGAACTATATTGGAGTGCCAGAAAAGGAGACCATAGTATTTAAGCTCAAGTTACCAATTTGCTACATTTTTTCCCACCAATCTACTCAACGTGATTGTATATAATATTCTTAAAACCATGTGTCTTTCTGCAGAAATATTGACAAATTCTGGCCAGCTTTATCTTCCTATATTCTTTATTTAAAGTATATACATATAATTTTAGGGTTTTTTCCTACATTGTGGCTTTGTTAAATAATGTTGGCAAACTCTAAAGTTTCAGACTACTCTCATGGAAGTTTCTATATATCTAATTTCATGGGGGTATAGTGACATTTATTCACTCAGGTTGATTGGTATTTGTGGTATGTAGACTCCTCTGTAACATCTCACCTTCTGAACAGCCCCCTTCCATGTGTTCAGTACTTCTGTCTTATGTTCCTACATAAATTTGAATTGGGAAATTAGCTGCAATGTCTTTTAGATAGAAAGCTGAGCAGTCTGGTGGCAATTAATCATTCAGTCTCTACTCAGCCTCACACATCTTTTGACTTTCACTCTGCCATTGTGATAAAAGGAAAAAGAAATAACATTTTTTTTGTTCCCAAGGGTGAGGTAAACTCTGATTTGCTTTTTCTTACACTAACGACTATTGTCCTATTCTCCAGATGCATGTCACCTGAAAAAAAGACACATAGAGGGGAACAGACACTGAAACCTATCAGAGGGCAGAGGGTGGGAGGAGGGAGAGGACCAGAAAAAATAACTAAAGGGTACTAGGCTTAATACCTGGGTGATGAAATAATCTGTACAATGAACTCCTGTGACACAAGTTTACCTATATAACAAACCTGCATGTGTATCTGTGAACTTAAAATAAAATGTGGGTGAAGGGGAGGAAGGCAGCAAAACACACTGCCATGTGTGTACCTATGCAACTATCTTTCAAGTTCTACACATGTACCACAAAACACACGTAAAAAGAAACACAGTAGCCCACTTACTCTGAACTCATACATTACCCTTGGAGAAATATTTGAGGAGACCCTCATTAAGTAAGCCCCAAATAAGGTTTCCCTCAATTGATGCACCATTTGCAGAAAAAGTTTTTTTTAGACAGAATTTAGAAAGCCCCCAATTAGTCAACCAAGAAGGCAAAAACATTGAAAATGCAGAACATTGAAAGCTGAAGTTTGGAACAGGCATTGCTGACTTTCTGACTAATTAATAATGGAGAACTTTAATCACTTAAGAGAGGCCCAACCCATAGAGGTCAGGCTTAACACAAAACAAGAAAAAAAAATCTTTTACTCCAGCCAAGCTTATTTTTTTTTAAGTGCTTACATTTTCCTAGATAAAGACCTCAAATATTTCTGCAGAAAACCCCATTTCATTTATTCCAATGAATCAGTTACAAACAGCTCATACTATAAAGTGTTACTTGAAAGAGGTCCCAATACAGACCCCAAAAGAGGGTTGTTGAATCTCATGCAAGAAAGAATTTGAGCTGAATCCATAAAGTGAAAGCAAGTTTATTAGAGAAGTAAAGAAATAAGAGTGACTACTCCATATGAAGAGCAGCCCTGAGGGCTGCTGGCTGGCCACTTTTATGGTCATTTCCTGATTATATGCTAAAGAAGGGGTGGATTATCTATGAGTTTTCAAGAAAATGGGTGGGCAATTCCAGGAACTGAGGATCCCTCCCATTTTTAGACCATACAGTGTAACTTCCTGACATCGCCATGGCTTTGCAATGGTGCTGATGGGAGTGTCTTGTAGCATGCTAATGTATTATAATTAGCACATAGTGAGCACTGAGGATAACCAAGTCATTTTCACTACCGTCTTCGTTTTGGTGGGATTTGTCTGGCTTCCTTACCACATGCTATTTTATCAACAAAATCTTTGTGACCTGTATCTTGTGCTGACCACTTACTCATCCTGTGACTTAGAATTCCTAACCACCTGGGAATGCAGCCCAGTAGGTCTCAGTCTCATTTTACCCAGCCCCTATTCAAGATGGAGCCACTCTGATTCAAATGCCTCTGACATATTTTCCCCCTCCTTTTTGTAAGAGAACACTTAATCCTAGGGTTTGTAGAGCAATGAAGAGCCATCTTCTGTAACTTTTTCAGGCTGAATAGGGGGTGATGATATTCCTGTCTAACTATTAAGGTCTCCTGTAGTTGGGGTAGAGAGGAGCTCAGTTATAAAGTGTCAGTATGGTGAATGCCATTTATTGCTCTGATAAAAAGTGATATCTGGAATATTAAAAAGTGCTCAATGTAAAGAAAACATTTAGTAAGCTTATCCTGCATTTTTACAAAAGGGCACAACAGCAATACATTCCACAATAAAGCAAAATAAATAATAGTATCTCAAGTAAACTAAATAAGGAGGTTTTCCAGGAACTGGAAAACTGTTGGAGCCAAGCTGATATGGGGTTGCCAACTAATAACAGTGTGCCCAGACTTAGAATATAGATCCGGATTTTTCACTACTCTCCCTCTTGTTTCTTCCATGCAGCAGTCTGAGATTACTGATTGGTTCACAGGAATAAGCAGGTTAGTCTAAATTGCAGGAAAAATAATTGAAAAACAACCTATGAGACTAGTATCTAATAACAGGTGTACCATAGCTCTTGAAAAATATTTTTTCTCTCTCCAGTTTCCCATTTTTACTAAAGAAAAATTATAATAGCACCAATTCATTTGCAAAAATAAGCCCTAGTCTTATAATTGGCCTGAATATTTGTATAAAGTGCAGCAAGAATAATTTTTTAACATATGCTTTTAAAATTGGCTTTGATGAAACTCTGTTCCATAAAGAATGTCAGATATGACTGTTCTTAAAGCTGAGCCCAGCCATGGGTTTGTACCCTCAAATACCAATGAGGTGAGAAAATTCCTCTTGAGTTCCCAAGATAACTTGAAGCTACTGGGCCTATCAGAAAGTCACATTCTTTACTTACCACAGATTAGGAACTGTGTACAGGGACTGTGCAGATAAGGCATGAGGCCAATTTTACCAAAGGGCTTTTATTGGCTCTACAAGTTAAGTTTGATTTCTTAAAAATACGTATGGCATTTCAGTCAAAGCCTTGGTAAAACCAATTACTCCAATTGTGTCCTGCTGCAAAAGAAAACATTCCTATTGCACGTATGCAAATACTATATTGCCATAAATTAAGAATACTCACAAATAGTTTCCAAATTCTACAGAAATTAGGTACAGAGATAAAAAATGTAAAGAGCTCAAAAAACTTTCCTCTACTCTGAAAAACAAAACAGTGGATCAGCAACATTTTAAGCAAAAAGTTTAAAAATATTATTTCAGACTTTTAGTTCAGTCCATACAGTTAACTCCTGTTGTGCTTGGTATTCATGGATATTTCAGCTCTCCATGAGAGTCCTGAAAGTTTTTTCAAGGTTTTCAAGGTTACCATATCTTATGATAACCTGGGATTCCATTTTGTTATTCAGCCAACTGATGACTCAAAAATTTTAAAAAGTGCTGGGTGCAGTGGCTCACGCCTGTAATCCCAGCACTCTGGGAGGCTGACATGGGTGGATCACGAGGTCAAGAGATCAAGAACATCCTGGTCAACATGGTGAAAACCCATCTCTACTAAAAATACAAAAAATTAGCTGGGCATGGTGGCACATGCCTGTAATCCCAGCTACTCGGTAGGCTGAGGCAGGAGAATTGCCTAAACCCAGGAGGTGGAGGTTGTGGTGAGCTGAGATCATGCCATTGCACTCCAGCCTGGGTAACAAGAGCGAAACTCCATCTCAAAAAAAATATTTTAAAGGCAAAAACCTTTACTCATAAAGAGTGAAGACTTCACTTTCCAAACAACCTTTCTCTTTTCTTTCCCTTTTTCCTGCAGTTTATTTCAAAGACAAACAAAAGTTTTTATTATTCTTTAATATTACTTGAAAATCTTGTTCAAGAGAGAAAGCCAAATTTCACCTTTTGCATTAGTGTACTATTAATGTAAACCCAAATTTTTAATAAAACCTGATAGACAAATCTACCCAATTTTAATATTTGACCATAAGGTTAAGATTTTCATTAACCTTTTGTAATCCTTTGTAAATTTTTGTTAAAAACAGACCAGTGTTCTATGAAAAACCTGTTGTGCTTTTATTCCAATGTTCAATTTATGGAAGACCTAAATAATAACTTTTTAATTTTAGCCAATATGTTCACACACAGGATTTCTTTCACAAAATTAATTTTTCACAAACCTTCCATAACTTTCTGAAACTTCAGCTTTATCCTATCTAACTTAAAACAATCCTGTAACCCTTTAGGCAGAAAAAAATTCATATTTCCATGTCTTTTTATAATCTTTTACCAAAAACATATTTCACTATACTTGCACACATTGCATGTAAAACTGTTTTTATTTCCCAACAGTTACTAAAGTCATATAAGCTAAAGGCATACCAGTTTATATCTTTCTGATAAAATATTTTATTTAAGCTTTTTTATAAGCCAATCAATCAAAGCTCTTTCATGTTATGCACATATCACATATAAATACACAGACACACAGAAGATTCAGTAGTTGTAAGGGTTTTCATTTTCCCATTTTTAATTGGATTACTAGCTTCTAGGTGGAGCACTTAAAGGAACAGGGCCAGGAAAGTGTTCCAGTTTCCACACCCTAATAAGCAGGCACAGCTGGAAGGCAAAAACAAATCCCCCAAAATTAAGGGTCCCATTTTTATACTGGATCCTGGATCCCCAAAAGACATATGCTACAGAACAAGACAGTACAACAATTTTATCATGTATTTTATTACAAAGCAATCCAAATCCAATTAGCCTAGGCTGTGATTAGCCTATCCTCCATGGGAGACTTATCTCTCAGTAGGCATAGGGACATCTCCATACTTTCTGTGTGGCCAAGGGCATAGTACTCTGATTCAAACATGCAAGGAGCTGAGTATCCCCCCATAACTTTTATTAGCTATCTCCAAAACTATATTTCCTACCTAGTTATTACACACAAAAGCTCTGTTATAATGCAAAATAACTTCTGATACCCCCAAAAGTTAAAAAGGAAATGTCAGGTAACACAATGCAAAATAGAGCAGAACCTTAGATTTTGAGAAGAATCTATTTGCTTATAATTCCTGGGGTTTCATGATGAAAATAGAGGTTTATCTTAAAATGGGGACCATGGAACCTCCTGTTTTTCCCAAGAAGTCCCAGACTGTTAGAACTTGAACAAACTGACTTTTAGCCATAACACTTAAAAAAAAAAAGCAAAGTTCTTAAAATTTCTTATTATCCAACTTTTACCAGGCCAAACGGCCAATATTTTTGGCTTTTGAACTTTACCAAAGGTAACCTCCCAGGTGCTCAGGGAAAGGAAAATTCAGAATGGTATATGGAGGGGAAGAAAATCAATAAATGGTAAAGGTAACACAAATATCAAACAAAAAAGGACTCATTCCCTAAGCCAGAATTGAACTGTGAACCCAGGCCGCCATTGTGAAAAGACAAAGCCTGAGCTACTAAACTACAGCATTGGGCAGTTTCCATTGTGCTTCCTAGAAGGCACCCAGAGCACCAATTTTTAGCTTGCAATGGTTGTTAACTGCTCAAGATAGTTTTTAGAGGTAGCTCTGACATGCAACCCAAAAGTTCTGTCTCCTGGATGGCAGAGACCAAGAGAAAGTACAGCCATGTGGCTACAAGGTCAACCTCCCAAGGACATAAAACAAGACCAGAGGGAAACTTCATCCAGTCTTTCCCCCACAGGGACCCACAGCATACTTTGTAACTGACCAGTTTCCTGGGCCATCTTGAACAGCAGGCTTATGGGGTCCTAAGCCCGTGTTCTACCCTAAGATATTCCTTTTTATGACGGAGTGATACAGAAAGACAAATTTACAGCTAAAAGATTTGCTACAGTAGTCACTCCATTTGGCACCCAATGTTGAATGGGCAAAGCTCAAACTTGCCCCCAGATTGGCCCTATCATCTTTAATTCAACAAACAACCAGGAGTTAACATATGATATCTGGGCAAGATGGTCACCCTGAGTAACAGGAAATATAAGAAAGGGAAAGGAGAGAAAGAGACAGAGATAAAAGCATTCCCTGCGGCAGAGTGGGGAAGGTAAAAAAAGGAAGGGAGACCAGAAAAATAAAACCACCTATTGCAGTGACATGGAATCAAAAGTTCAGGCCACCACTTGTCAGTCGCATAGGAATCTTTTCTAGTAGTCCCATCAGTTCTAAAGTTTCCCCTTTTGGGGAGATAAAACCTTCCCATGTCCAAAGGTCCTGTACATATCTAACCCTGTCACCCTCAGCCATTAGCAGAGAGTGCAAGACAGATTAATTCAAAGAGAATAGTGGTTAACATTCCATGATGCCAAATGCATTTTTAATTGAGGCAATTTACTGAGTGGAATATCTAACCCCCTAAATTTTAGGAAGAACTCTAATCTTCCCAAGTTTGGTCTCAAACCCAAGTTAGTTTAAGCATGCTTGCCTTTTTCCTAAGAGTGTCTTTTAACCCACTCAATCTTAGGAGAGAGTCTAACTCCTTTAAGTTGGGCTTCTAGTTCAGTCACACCCTTTACGCAGGTAAAATGCACCCCACTTACCCAAAATCACCCAATTGGTGTTGCAGTTTATTTCCTTTGGGTTGGGAATCTCCTCAGTATCATCCCATCATGGTTAACAGGAAGATGTTACTGAAAAAGGGTCCCAATCCAGACCCCAAGAGAGGGTTTTTGGATCTCACACAAATAAAAATTCAAGGTGAATCCACACAGTAAAGTGAAAGCTAGTTTGTTAGAGAAGAAAAGAAACAAAAGAATGAGTACTCTATAGGCAGAGCTGACCCATTAGCTGCTGACCAGCCACTTTTATGGTCATTTTCTGATTACATGCTAAACAAGGGGTGAATTATTCATGAACTTTTCAGGGAAGGAGTGGGAAATTTCCAGAACTGAGGATTCCTCCCCTTTTTAGACCATTCAAGGTAATATTCTGATGTTGCCATGGCATTTGTAACCTATCAAGGCACTGGTAAGAGTATTTTAGCATGCTAATCATTACAATTAGCATACAATGAGCGAGGATGACCAGGTCACTTTCACTGCCCTCTTAGTTTTGGTGGAATTTGTCCAGAATCTTTACCACATGCTCCTTTGTCAGTAAGGTATCTGTGACCTGTGTCTTGTGACCTGTGTCTTGTGACCTGTGTGCTTCTACTCATTCTGTGACTTAGAATGCCTAACCACCTGAAAATGCAGCCCATTAGGTCTCAGTCTCATTTTACCCCTATTCAAGGTGGAGTTGCTCTGGTTCAAATGGCTCTGACAAAAAAACAAAACAAAACAAACAAAAAACAACCCTGATATCTTTCTAGATTTAAAGAAAGCATAAAAGAGGAAACTTCTGAACAAGAATCTCATTTAGTCAAAGTTACTGAGGAAATTTAAGGCATAAATGTTTAAAATGAAACTTAAATTTATAGATACAAATAAAATATATGTATAATGTTTTATATAGGAATGTGAAATATACTGGCATGCATTTTCTTTATGTTATAAGCAACGTGTTTGAAATCTAATGTTCTCAGTATGTGCAGTGATATTGAATAGTCAGTTTCTCTTTTAATATTAAAATTTTAATTTTTGCACAGTAGAAAATATCTCAATGTTCAGACTTCCAAATCTAGAGACATAAAAAATTTGTGACAACAAAAAGTACATTTTAAGCAATCTTTTTTTTCTTACTTTAAGTTCCGGAGTACATGTGCAGATCTTGGAGGATTGTTACATAGGTATACACATGCCATGGTGGTTTGCTGCCACCATACTCCCATCACCTACATTAGGTATTTCTCCTAATGTTATCCCTTGTCAATCTCCCCACCCTTTGTTATCCTTCCCCTAGTCTCCCACCCAACAGACCCCAGTTCCCCTCCCTGTTTTCATGTGTTCTTATTGTTCAACACCCACTAATGAGTGAGAACATGCAGTGTTTGGTTTTTTGTTCTTGTGTAAGTTTGATGAGAATGATGGTTTCCAGATTCATCCATGTCCCTACAAAGGCCATGAACTAATCATTTTTTATGGCTGTGTAGTGTTCCATGGTGTATATGTGCCACATTTTCTTTATCCAGTCTATCTTTGATGGGCATTTGGGTTGGCTCCACATCTTTGCTATTGTAAACAGTGCTGCAATAAATATAAATGTTTCTATGTCTTTATAATAGATTGATTTACATTCCTTTGGGTATATACCCAGTAATGGGATGGCTGGGTCAAATGGAATTTCTAATTCTACATCCTTGAGGAATTGCCAGACTGTCTTCCACAGTGGTTGAACAAATTTACACTCCCACCAACAGTGTAAAAGTGTTCCTATTTCTCCATATCCTCTCCAGCATCTGTTGTCTTCAGATTTTTTAATTGCCATTCTTACTGGCATGAGATGGTATATCAATGTGGTTTTGATTTGCAGTTCTCTAATGACCAGTGATGATGAGCATTTTTTCATATCTTTGTGGACCACAAAAATGTATTCTTTTGAAAAGTGTTTGTTCATATCTTTAACCAACTTTTTCATGGGGTTGCTTGTTTTTTCTTGTAAACTTGTTGAAGTTCTTTGTAGATTCTGGGTATTAGCCCTTTGTCAGATGGGTAGATTGCAAAAATTTTTCCCATTCTGTTAATTGCCAGTTCACTCTAATGATTATTTCTTTTGCTGTACAAAAGCTCTTAAGTTTAATTAGATCCCATTTGTCTATTTTGACCTTTGTTGCCATTTCTTTCAGTGTTTTAGTCATAAAGTCCTTGCCTATTCGTATGTCCTGAATGATACTGCCTAGGTTTTCTTCTAGGGTTTTTAAGGTGTTAGGTCTTATGTTTAAATCTTTAATCCATCTGGATTTAATTTTTGCATAAGGTGTTAGGGAGGGGTCCAGTTTCTGCTTTCTGCACATGGCTAACCAGTTTTCCCAACAATGCTTATTAAACAGGGTATTGTTCCCCCTTTGCTTGTTTTTGTCTGGTTAGTCAAAGACCAGATAATTGTAGATGTGTAGTGTTATTTCCAAGGCCTCTGCTCTGTTCCATTATTCTATATCTCTGTTTTGTTACCAGTACCATGCTGTTTTGATTACTGCAGCCTTGTAGTATAGTTTGAAGTCAGGTAGCATGATGCCTCTGGCTTTGTTCTTTTTGCTTAGGATTGTCTTGGCTATGTGAGCTCTTTTTGGTTCCATATGAAGTTTAAGGTGGTTTTTTTCCAGTTCTATGATGAAGGTCAATGGTAGTTTGATGGGGATAGCATTGAATCTATGGGCAGTATGGCCATTTTCATGATATTGATTCTTCCTAACCATAAGCATGGAATGTTTTTTCATCTGTTTGTGTCCTCTCTTATTTCCTTAAGCAGACAGGCCCCTCCCCAAAAGATCTAGCAACTGGAGTCCCTCTCCTGGGAGAGTTTTGCAGTTAATACATCCTCCACCTAAGAACAGTGGGCTCTGAAGAGCCAAAAAGCCCACATTGGGAAGGCAGGGCTAACTCCAGTAGTACTGAAACCAGGCAAAGAATAAACAGCAGCCTGGGCTGATACCAAGGCAGCCCAGCAATGCCTCCACAGGCAGACAATAAACAGAATGTCTCAAGTGGCACACTGAAAACTGTGATTAACTTAAAAAAAAATCATACAGGAGAAATAACCCAACTTTAACAGAAAGGACATCCACTCAGAAAAGATGAAAGGAAACCAGCACAAAAAAGACAAAAACATCAAAGTTAAGAATGCCTCTCCTCCCCAGAGAGATCACAATGAATCACCATCATGGCAACAAAGCAGGTCAGAAAACGATTTTGACTAGCTGACAGAAGCAGTCTCCAGAAGATGGGTAATAACAAACTTCTCTGAGGTAAAAGAACATGTGTTAATCCAATGCAAAGAAACTAAGAATGTTGAAAAAATATTCGATGAAATGCTAACTAAAATAACCAGCCTAGAGAAGAACATAAACGACTTGATGGAGTTGAAAAACACAGCATGAGAACTTCATGAAGCATACACAAGATTCAAAAGCTGAATCAATCAAGCAGAAGAAAGTATATCAGAGATTGAAGACTAACTCAAATAAATAAAAAGAGAAGGCAAGAAAAGAGAAAAAACGAGTGAAAAGAAATGAACAAAGCATCCAAGAAATATGGAATTATGTGAAGAGACCTAATCTATGCTTGATTGGTGTACCTGAAGAGGATGGGGAAAATGAATCCAAGCTGAAAAACACTCTTCAAAATATTATCCAGGTTAACTTCCCCAATCTAGTGAAACAGGCCAACAGCCAATACAGGAAATACAAAGAATACCACAGAGATACTCCTCAAGAAGAGCAACCCCAAGGCACATAATCATCAGATTCACCAGGGTTGAAATAAAGGAAAAATGCTAAGGACAACCAGAGAGAAAGTTTGGGTCATCCACAAAGAAAAGCCAATCAGACTCACAGCAGATCTCTCTGCAGAAACCCTAAAACCATAAGAGAGTGGGGACCAATATTTAACATCCTTAAAGAAAAGAACTTTCAACCCAGAATCTCATATCCAACCAAACTAAGCTTCATAAGTGAAGGAGAAATAAATTCCTTTATGGACAAGCAAGTACTGAGATATTTCATCACCACCAGACCTGCTCTACAAGAGCTCCTGAAGGAAGCACTAAACACAGAAAAAATCATCTAGTACCAGCCACTCCAAAACTAACCAAATGGTAAAGATCAAGTATGCAATTAGGAAATGGCAACAACGAATGGGCAAAGCAAACAACCAGTAACAAAATGGCAGGATCAAATTCACACATAACAATGTTAATATTAAACGTAAATGGCCTAAATGCCACAATCAAAAGACACAGACTGACAAACTGGGTAAAAAGTCGATACCATCGTTGTGCTGTATTCAGGAGACCCATCTCACATGAAAAGAACACATAGACTCAAAATAAAAAGATGGAAGAAGATCTACTAAACAAATGGAGAGCAAATAAAAGCAGGGGTTGCAATTTTAGTCTCAGTTAAAATCAACTATAAACCAAAAATGATCAGAAAAGACAAAGAAGGACACTAAATAATGGCAAAAGGATCAATACAACAAGAAGAGCTAACTATCCTAAATATATATGCACCCAATACAGGAGCACCCAGATACATAAGGCAAGTTCTAAATGATCTAAAAGAGATGTAGGCTCCCACACAATAATAACGGGAGACTAACACTACAGTGTCAACATTAGACAGATGAATGAGACAGAAAATCAACAAGGATATACAGGACTTGAATGCAAAACTGGAACAAGCAGACATAATAGATATCTACAGAACTCTCCACCCCACAGCCACAGAATATACATTCTTCTCAGTAACACATCATACTTACTCTAAAATTGACCACATAATTGGAAGTAAATCACACCTCAGCAAATGCAAAAAAACAGAAATCATACCAAACAGTCTCTCAGACCACAGGGCAATCAAATTAGATCTCAGGATTAAGAAAATAACTCAAAACCACACAACTTCATGGAAACTGAACAACTGGTTCCTAAATATTGACTGGATAAACAATGAAATGAAGGCAGAAATAAAGATGTTCTTTGAAACCAGTAAGAACGAGGACAAAACATACCAGAATCTCTGGGACACATTTAAATCAGTGTCTAAAGGGAAATTTATAGCAATAAATGCCCACATGAGAAATGAGGAAAGATCTAAAATTGACACCCTATTATCAAAATGGAAAGAGCTAGAGGAGCAAGATTAAAAAAAAACTCAAAAGCTAGCAGAAGACAAGAAATAACTAAATTCGAAGCAGAACTGAAGGAGACCTTCAAAAAATTAAAAACCCTTCAAAAAATTAACAGATCTATGATATACATTGAGCCAGATTTTCACAAAGATCAACAAAATAGACAGACCACTAGCCAAATTAATACAAGAGAAAAGAGAGAAGAATCAAATAGATGCAATAAAAAACCATAAAGGGGATACCACCACTGATCCCACTGAAATACAAGCTACCATCAGAGATTACTACAAACAACTCTATGTACATAAACCAGTAAATCTGAAAGAAATGGATAAATTCATGGACACTTACACCCTACCAAAATTAACCAGGAAGAAGTTGAAACCCTCAATATACCAATAACAAGGGATGAAGTTGAGGCAGCAACTAACAGCCCACCAACCAAAAAAAGTCCAGGTCCAGATGGGTTCACAGCTGAATTCTACCAGACACACAAAGAGGAGCTGGTTCCAATAATTCTTAAACTATTCCAAACAATACCAAAAGAGGGAATCCTCCCTAACTAATTTTATGACACCAACATCATCCTGATACTTGAATCCAGTGGAGACTCAACAAAAAAAAGAAGAAAACTTCAGGCTAATATCCATGATGAACATCAATGCAGAAATCTTCAATAAACAACTGGCAAACTGATTGCAACAGCATATCAAAAAGCTTATCCATCACAGTCAAGTAGGCTTCATCCCAGAGATGCAAGGCTGGTTCAACATATGCAAATCCTTAAACATAATCCACCACATCAATAGAACAAAAGAAAAAAAACCCACATGATTATCTCTATAGATGCTGAGAAGGCCTTCAACAAAATTCAGCATCCCTTTATGCTAAAAACTCTCAATAAATTAGGTATCAGTAGAACCTATCACAAAATAATAAAAGCTATTTTGTGACAAACCCACAGCCAATATCATACTGAATGGGCAAAAACTGGAAACATTCCCTTTGAAATCTAGCATTAGACATTATGCCCTCTCTCTCCACTCTTATTCAATGTAGTATTGGAAGTTTTAGCCAGAATAATCCAGCAAGAAAAATAAAGCATATTCAATTAGGAAAAGAGGAAGTCAAATTGTCTCTATTTGCAGATGACATGATTGTATATTTAGAAGACCCCATCATCTCAGCCCAAATTCTCCTTAAGCTGATAAGCAGCTTCAGTAAAATCTCAAAATACAAAATCAAAGTGCAGAAATCACAAGCATTCCTATACACCAATAACAGAGCCAAATCAAGAGCAAACTCCCATTCACAATTGCTACAAGAACAATAAAATACCAAGGAATACAATTAACAAAGAATGTAAAGGACCTCTTCATGGAGAACTGCAAACCACTGCTTGAGGAAATAAGAGAGGACACAGATGGAAAAACATTCCATGCTCATGGTTAGGAAGAATCAATATTGTGAAAATGGCCATACTACCTAAAGTAATTTATAGATTTAATGCTATCCCTTCAAACTACCAATGACATTCTTCAAAGAACTGGAGAAAACTTCTTTAAACTTCATATGGAATCCAAAAAGAGCCAGCATAGCCAAGACAATCCTAAGCAAAAAGAACAAACCTGGAGACATCATGCTGCCTGACTTCAAACTATACCACAAGGCTACTGTAATCAAACCACATGGTACTGGTATTGAAAAAGACATAGACAAATGGAACAGAACAGAGGCCTCTGGAGCAACACCACACATCTAAAACCATCTGATCTTTGACTAACCTGACAAAAACAAGCAATGAGGAAAGGATACAATATTTAATAAATGGTGTTGGAAAAATTGGCTAGCAGTGTGCAGAAAGCAGAAACTGGAACCCTTCCTGACACCTTACACTAACGTTAACTCCAGATTAATTAAAGGCTTAAACATAAGACCTAACACCATAAAAACCCTAGAAGAAAAATGAGGTAAAACCATTCAGGACATAGGCATAGGCAAGGACTTCATGAATAAAACACCAAAAGCAATGGCAACAAAAGCCAAAATAGGCAAATGGGATATAATTAAGTTTCAGAGTTTCTGTACAGCAAAAGAAACAATCATTAGAGTGAACAGGCAACCAAGAAAATGGGAAAAAATTTTTTCAATCTACCCTTCTGACAAAGGGCTAATATCCAGAATTCACAAAGAACTGAAACAGATTTATAAGAAAAAACAAACAAACAAACCCATCCAAAAGTGGGTGAAGAATATGAACAGACACTTTTTAAAAGAAGACATATATGAAGCCAACAAACACAGGAAAAAATGCTCATCCTCACTGGTCATTAGAGAAATGCAAATCAAATGGTGATCATTAAAAAATCTGGAGATGACAGATGCTGGAGAGGATGTGGAGAAATAGGAACACTTTTACACTGTTGGTGGGAGTATAAATTAGTTCAACCATTGCGGAAGACCGTGTGGCAATTCCTCAAGGATCTAGAAATAGAAATTCCATTTGACCCAGCAATGCCATTACTGGGTATATACCCACAGGACTATAAATCATTCTATTATAAAGACAAATGCACACACATGTTCATCTTGCAATGTTTACAATAGCAAAGACCTGGAACCAAGCCAAATGCTCATCAATGATAGTCTAGACAAGGAAAATGTGGCTCATACACACAATGGAATACTACACAGCCATAAAAAATGATGAGTTTGTGTCCTTTATAGGGACCTATGAAACTGGTAACCCTCATTCTCAGCAAATTGACACAAGAACAGAAAATCACACACCAAATGTTCTCACTTATAGGCGGGTGTTGAACAATGAGAACACACGGACACAAAGAGGGGAGCATCACACACTGGGGTCTGTTGGGGGGGGCTAGGGAAGGGATAGTGGGAGGGAGGGTTGGGGAGGGATAATATGGGGAGAAATGTCAGGAATAGGTTATGGGGGGATGGTGGCAACAAACCACCTTGCCATGAATGTACCTATGCAACAATCTTGCATGATCTGCACATGTTCCCCAGAATCTAAAGTATAATAAATAAAAAAATTAAAAATTTTTTTAAAAAGAAGTTCAATGAGGGTAAAACACAATACATTATACAGGCCAAGCTAAAGTTTTGTTATTGGAACACTAAAGAAAGTAGAAGTAATTATTTTAAAATTATAAGTTTATATTACCAACCCATTGTCATACTATACATAAATTACCCTGGACAATTAGAAAGTACTTATTAGAATAATGTAGTTCAGACAGATTTAATACAAATGCAAATCTGAAGTTACTGCTGAATCATAGAAAGTCTGTATGTGTGTGTAGCAAGGCTACCACATTCTGAATACTGAAGGTCCTGTGAAATGTAAATGATCAAAGGGGAATACTGGGGAAATGAGGCAAGATGAGGTTAAAAAAAAAGCTAACATTTTTAACCCACTTTACACTTGTTTGTCATTTTCCCTAACCTTTGGGGCCTTTGATTTTCTACTTACATGTTTTCAATCTGTAAAAAATATAGTTCTGTTGAGGGTAAAATTAGTTTACCTCTTCTATGTCTACCTTATTAGCTGAATAATAACCAAGAGACAACTTCAGACATGCATTTCTACCATTGCTTCAGTCTTATTATCTTAACAGAACCATCTGGAGCACCTATTACTGATCATTATTTTTAAATACTTTAATTAGTCATGAGCTTACAAGGTTTCTATTCTTTATTCACCTGTAAATTTTGGACAACCTCAGTTCAGTCAAAGTCATCAGAAACAACGTTGCATCTATGTGGCTATTTACAAGGAATACAGACACTACAGTCCCAGTTTCTAAATTTAAAACTCTATATGATATGGAGTCTCTCTAGTCCTGCACAATCTAGCTTTTTAAGTCTACTTCTTCATAATAGTTCTCACTGCCATAGGCTGTCATCTTTGTGAACACTGAACACTGTTAACAAGAAAGAAAGAAAAAAAAGTAGAAACGGAGAAAAAGAGAGAGTGTCTGAATTCATTTGAGGTTACCTAAAACATTATTTTGGTCATGCACCCTTTTTATAATCTGAAAAACAGCTATGGAAACTCTCCAGGTAAAAATACATGCATATGCAGGCACACATACACACATGCACATGTGCACACATAATTTTACAATTTCAGAGTTTTAAATGACTCTGAAATTGCATAACTTACTTTAGTTAAGAATTTCTACCTTAAATTATGCCTCATGTTTATATAATCATCAAATCAAATAAGAGCACTCATATGTGACCTTGTGCTACATGATGAAACTGGACTACGAGTCACCAATTAATGTAAAGTCTATTGCAGAGTTTAATATATTTTCATAATTTGTTGTATTCATTGTCTTCTACTCCATTACCTGAGACTTTGGAGAAGTTAGATGAGCAGCAGTATCATCATTGCTAAGGATATCAGAGAGATGGGCTATGTACATAACAGGTACTATATATGGTCCTCTCTTTGGACAACAAAGGACCAAACGTTTTTCATCACATTAAAGGAGGCTTAAGACGATAGATGTTGGAATATTTACCTCATGTCAGTGTTCTTTTTACTGACACTGTCATTGGTTTTTAAATGTCAGAAATGGGTTTTTAAAGAAAATTTTATATTATGAGCATTATGCTAAGTATGTAACAATGCCCAAGTTCTTTTAACTATCTGGAAAGCCTTCTGAAGAGGGATAGGTACAAAGCCAGACTGCAAAGACTAAAATAAATACCTAACTCTTCACTGCCAAGACACAGACAAATATCTACAAGTATCAAGACAATCAAGGAAAACATGACTACACTGAATGAACTAAATAACCAGGGAGCAATTCTGAAAAAAGAAAGATATGTGACCTTTCAAACAGAGAATTCAAAATACCTGTTTTGAGGAAACTCAAAGATATTCAAGATAGCACAAAGAAAGAAATCAAACTTCTATGAAATAAATTTAACAAAGAGATCGAAATAATTAAAATGAATTAAGTAGAAATTATGAAAGTGAAAAGTGCAATTGGAGTACTGAATAATGCATCAGAGTGTTTTAATAGCAAAATTGATCAAGCAGCAGAATGAAATAATGAGCTTGAAGACAGGCTATTTGAAAATACAGTTAGGGCCAGGCATGATGGCTCACACTTGTAATCCCAGCAATTTGGGAGGAAAAAGTCAGAGGATCACTTGAAATCAGAAGTTCAAGACCACCCTGGCCAACATGGTTAAACCCCATCTCCAAAACAAAAAACAAAACAAAACAAAACAAAACTAGTCAGGCATGGTAGCAGGTACCTGTAATCCCAACTACTCAGGAAGCTGAGGCAGGAGAATCACTTGAACCAGGGAGGTAGAGGTTGCAGTGAGCCAAGTTCATGCCATTGCACTCCTGCCTGGGTGACAGAGTGAGATTCCATTTCAAAAACAAAAAAAAGAAGGAGAAGAAGAAAAAGAAAAAAAACAGTGAGAAATGACAAAATTTTAAAAAAGGATAAGAAACAATGAAGCACACCTACAGGATGTAGAAAGTAGTCTAACAAGGGCAAATCTAAAAGTTATTTGGCCTTAAAGAGGATGTGGCAGGGTGTTGAAAGTTTATTGAAAGAAATAATAAATGAGAACTTTCCCAACCTAGAGAAATATATTAATATCCAAGTATAAGGACATTATAGAAGACCAAACAGATATAACTCAAAGGAGACTACCTCAACACATTTACTAATCAAACTCCCAAAGATCAGAAATAAAGAAAGGATACTAAAAGCAGCATGAGAAAAGAAAAAAACAACATACAAAGGAGCAGAGGACCTTTCAGTGGAAACCTCACATGCCAGAAAAGAGTGGCATGACATATTTAAAAAGCTAAAGAATAAAAAACCTTTTACCCAAGAACAATACATCTGGTGAAAATATCCTTAAGACAGGACAGAGATAAAAAGAGCTTCCCAGACAAACAAAAGCTTAGGGATTTCTTTTAATATTTATTGTTATTTATTTTAGTTATTCTATTTTATTTTTTCATAATTCTAAGTACATTCTAGGCAAAGAGATTTCATTATCACCAAAAGTGTCCTTTAGAAAATGCTAAAGGGAGTACTTTAATAAGAAAAAAGAGAACATTTATGAGCAATAAGTAGTTAACTGAAGGTGCAAAACTCACCGGTAATAGTAAGTACACAAAAAACACAAAATATTGTAACACTGTAACTGTCATGTGTAAACTATAATCCTAAGTAGTAAGACTAAATTATGAACTAATCAAAAATAATACCTATGACAACATTTTCAAGACATATGCAGTAAAATAACATATAAAAAGAAACAGAAAAAACTTAAAAATGAGGAGGACAACGTTAAGGTTAGAATTTTATTAGATTTCTTTTTGCTTCTTCATTTATGCACAGTGTTACATTGTTATCAGCTTAAAATAATTCCTTGTAAGATGGTATTTGCAAGCCTCCTAATGACTACAAACAAACCAAAACAAACACAACAGATACAATAAAAAATTAAAAGCAGGAAAATAAATCATATCACAAGAAGATCACCTTTACTAAATGGAATGACAGGAAAGGAAAAGGTAAAAAAAAAAAAAAAAAAAAAAACAAACCAGAAAACAAATAATAAAATGGCAGGAGAAAATCCATACTTATCAATAATAACATTTAATGTAAATGGACTGAACTCTCAAATCAAAAGACAGAGATAAGGCCAGGCATGGTGACTCACACCTGTAATACTAACACTTTGGGAGGCTGAGGCAGGTAGATCACCTTCCTCAGGAGTTCAAGACCAGGATAGCCAACATGGTGAAACTCTGTCTCCCCTAAAAATACAAAAATTAGCCAAATGTAGTGATGCATCTCTGTAGTCCCAGCTACTCAGGAGACTGGGGCAGGAGAATCACTAGAACCAGGGAGGTGGAGGTTGCAGTGAGCCAAAATGGCACCACTGTACTCCAGACTGAGTGACAGAGCAAAACTCAGTCTCAAAAAGCAAATAAAAAAAAAACAGAGGTAAGATGAATGGATTGAAAAAAACAGATACATTGATCTGTGGTCTGTTGCCTACAAGAAACATGCTTCACATATAATGACACACATACACTGAAAATAAAGGGAGAGAAAAGAATTTTTTATGCCTATAATAACAAAAAAAGAACAGAAGTCAATATGCTTATATTAAACAAACTAGATTTCAAGACAAAAACTGTAAGAGACTAAGAAGGTCAATATATAAAAATAAAGGGATCAATTCAGCAAAAGAATATAACATTTGTAAATATATGTGCCCAACTCCAGAGCACTCAGATATATAAAGACATATAAAGCAAACATTATTAGATCTCAAGAGAGGGATAGACCCAAATAAAATAATAGCTGAAAGAGGAAAATTTATAGCAATAAATGCCCACATGAGAAGTGAGAAAAGACCTAAATTGACACCCTATTGTCAAAATTTAAAGAGCTAGAGGAGCAAGGTCAAAAGCACTCAAAAGCTAGCAGAAGATGAGAAATAACTAAGATCAGAGCAAAACTGAAGAAGATAGAGACACCCAAAAAAAACCCTTCAAAATATCAATAAAACCAAGTGTTGGTTTTTTGAAAAAATCAACAAAACAGACAGTCCACTAGACCAACTAATTAAAAAAGAAAGGAGAGAAGAATTGAATAAATGTAATAAAAAATGATAAAAGGGTTATCACCACTGAGGCCACAGAAATACAAACCACCATGAGAGATTACTACAAACAACTCTATGAACATAAACCAGTAAATCCAGAAAAAATTAATAAATTCCTGCACTTACATCCTCCCAAGATTAAACCAGAAAGAAGTTGAATGCCTGAATAGACCAATAACAAGATCTGAAGTTGAGGCAGCAATTAACAGCCTACCAACCAAAACAAATTCAGGTCCAGTTGGGTTTACAGCAAAATTCTACCAGACATACAAAGAGGAGATGGTACCATACCTTCTGTAACTATTCCAAACAATACAAAAAGAAGGAATCCTCCCTAACTCATTTTATGAGATCAACATCATCCTGATATCAAAACCTGGTAGAGACTCAACTAAAAAAGAAAACTTCAGGCCAATATCCATCATGAACACTGATGTAAAACTATACAATAAAATACTGACAAATTGAATGTAACAGCACATCAAAAAGCTTATCTATCACGATCAAGTAGGCTTCATCCCAGGGACTCAAGGCAGGTTAAACATACACAAATCTATAAACGTGATCCACCACATAAAGAGAACCAAGGAATAACCCCATGATCATCTCAAATGATGCAGAGAAGGCCTTCAATAAAATTCAACAGCCCCTTATGTTAAAAACTCTCAATAAATTAGGTTTTGAAGGAACGTATCTCAAAATAATAAAAGCTATTTACAAAAAACCCACAGACAATATCATACTAAATGGGCAAAAACTGAAAGCATTCCCTCTGAAAACTGGCACTAAACAAAGATGCCCTCTCTAACCATTCCTATTCAATGTAGTATTGGAAGTTCTAGCCATAGCAATCAGGAAAGAAAAATAAATAAAGGGTATTCGATTAAGAAAAGAGGAAGTCAAATTGTCTCTATTTGCAGATGACAAGATTGTAAATTTAGAAGACCCCATCATCTCAGCCCAAAAACACCTTAAGCTGATAAGCAAATTCAGCAAAATGTCAGGATACAAAATCAATGTGCAGAAATTACAAGCACTTCTACACACCACTTAACAGACAGAGAGCCAAATCATGAGCAAACTCCCATTCACAATTACTACGAAGAGAATAAAATACCTAGGAATATAACTAACAAAGGAAAAAAAGGACTTCTTCAAGGAGAGCTATAAACCACTACTCAAGGAAATAAGAGAGAACACAAACAGATGGAGCAACATTCCATGTTCATGGTTAGGAAGAATCAATATCGCGAAAATGGCCATATTGCCCAAAGTAATTTATAGATTCAACACTATAGCCATCAAGCTACCACTGATCTTCTTCACAGAACTGGAAAAAAACACTTTAAACTTCATATGGGGCCAAAAGAGAACCTGCATAGCCAAAGCAGTCCTAAGCAAAAAGAACAAGGCTTCAGGTATCACCCTATTTGACTTCAAACTATACTACAAGGGTACAGTAATCAAAGTAACATGGTACTGGTACCAAAACAGAGATATAGGCCATGGAACAGAACAGAGGCCTCAGAAGAAACAACACATATCTAAAACCATGTGATCTTTGACAAACCTGACAAAAACAAGCAATGGGGAAAGGATTGCCTGTTTAATAAATGATGTTGGGAAAACTGGCTAGCCATCTGCAGAAAGCTGAAATTGGACCCCTTCCTTACACCCTACACTAAAATTCATGCCAGATGGATTAAAGATCTAAACATAAAACCTAATGCCATAAAAATCCTAGAAGAGGGATGGGCGCGGTGGCTCAAGCCTGTAATCCCAGCACTCTGGGAGGCCGAGGCGGGTGGATCACGAAGTCAAGAGATCGAGACCATCCTAGTCAACATGGTGAAACCCTGTCTCTACTAAAAATACAAAAAAAAAAAATTAGCTGGGCACTGTGGTGCGTGCCTGTAATCCCAGCTACTTGGGAGGCTGAGGCAGGAGAATTGCCTGAACCCAGGAGGTGGAGGTTGTGGTGAGCCAAGATCACGCCATTGCACTCCAGCCTGGGCAACAAGAGCAAAACTCCGTCTCAAAAAAGAAAAAAAAAATTCTAGAAGAAAACCTGGGCAAAACCATTCAGGACATAGGCATAGTCAAGGACTTCATGACTAAAACACCAAAAGCAATGGCAAAAAAGCCAAAATAGACAAACTCTAATTACACTTAAGAGTTTTTGCACAGCAAAAGAAACAATCATCAGAGTTAACTGGCATCCAACAGAATGGGAAAAACAAAAATTTGCAATCTACCCATCTGACAAAGGACTGATATCCAGAATCTACAAAGAACTAAAACAGATTTACAAGAAAAAACAAAACATTCAAAAGTGGGCAAAAGATATAAACACTTTTCAAAAGAAGACATTTATGAGGCCAAGAAACATGAAAAAATGTTCATCATCACTGGTCATCAGAGAAAAGCAAATCAAAACCACATTGAGATACCATCTCACGCCAGTTAGATTGGCAATCATTAAAATATCTGGAGATAACAGATGCTGGAGAGGATGTGGAGAAAAAGAAACACTTTTACACCATTGGTGGGAGGGTAAATTAGTTCGACCATTGTAGAAGACAGTGTGGCAATTCCTCATGGATATAGAAATAGAAATTTCATTTGACCCAGCAATCCCATTAATGGGTATATACCCAAAGTATTGTAAATCATTCTATTATAAAGACACATGCACACATACGTTCATTGCGGCACTGTTTACAATAGCGAAGACCTGGAACCAACCCAAATGACCATCAGTGATAGGCTGGATAAAGAAAATGTGGCACATATACACCATGGAATACTATGCAGTCATACAAAACAATGAGTTTGTGTCCTTTGTAGGGACACGGATGAATCTGGAAACCATCATTCTCAGCAAACTGATACAAGAACTGAAAACCAAATACTGCATGTTCTTGCTTATAGGTGAGTGATGACCAATAAGAACGCATGAGTACATGGAGGGGAACATCACACACTGGGGTCTGTGGAGCGGGGGCTAGGGGAGGGACAGTGGGGGGGTGGGGACATTGGGGAGGGATGACACAGGGAGAAATGCCAGATATAGGTGATGGGGGGATGGAGGTAGCAAACCACATTGCCATGTATGTACCTATGCAAAACCTTTGCATGATCTGCAACATGTACCCCAGAACTTAAAGTACAATAAAATAGTAATAATAATAATAGCTGGACACATCAAAACCTCACTTTCAGCATTCAACAGGTCTTCCAGACAGAAAATCAACAAAGAAAGATCAGACTTAATCTGCACTATAGACCAAATGGTTCTAGTAGATATTTAGAACATTTCATCCAATGGCTACAAAATACACAATCTATTCCTCAACCCATGAATCATTCTTAATAATAGACCATATACTAAGTCACAAAACACGTCTTAAAATATTCAAAAGCATTGAAATAATATCAAGCATCTTCTCTGAAGACACTGGAAAAAATAGAAATCAGTAACAAGAGGAATTTTGGAAAGTACTCAAATAGATGGAAATTAAACAATATGCTCCCAAATGACAAATGGACCAATTAAAAAATTAAAAAAGATATTTTAAAATTTTGTGAAACAAATGATAAATGAAAACACAATGTAGCAAAACACATGGGATACAGCAAAAGCAATACTGAGTGAAGTTTCTAGCTATAAGTGCCTACATCAAAAAGAAGAACTTTAAATAAACAATCTAATGATGCATCTTAAAGAACTAGAAATGCAAGAGCAAACCAAATGCAGAATTAGCAGGAGAAGAAATAATAAATATCAAAGCAGACATAAATGCAATTGAAGTTTTATAAAATCAATTTAACAAAAGTGTGTTTCTGAAAAAGTTTAGAAAAATGGACAAACTTTTAGCCAGACTAGCAAATAAAAAAAGAGAAAATCAAAATAAATAATATCAAAGATTAAAAAGGAGACAATAGAACTGATACTGCAGAAATTCAAAGGATGATTAGTGGTTACCATGAGCAACTATATGCAAATAAATTGGAAAATCCAAAATAAATGGACCGATTTCTAGACACGTACAAGATTGAATCATGAGGAAATCCCAAACCTAAACAGATCACTAACAAGATCAAAACCGTAGTAAAGGGTCTCCCAGTAAAGAAAAATACAGGACTCAAGGGCTTCACTGTCAAATTCTACCAAACATTTAGAGAACTAATACAAATCATTCTGAAACTATTCAAAAAAAAACGGAGGAGGAAATTCTATCAAACTCTTTATGAGGTAAGTATTGCCCTGATACAAATACCGGACAAAGACACATCAAAAAAAGAAAACTACAGGACAGTATCTCTGATGAATATTGATGCAAAAAATCCCCCAAAATGACTACCAAACAGAATTCAACAATATATGAAAAGATTATTCATGGTGACCAAGTGGGATTTATCCCTAGAATTAATGATAGCGTAACATATGAAAATCAATCAATGTGATGCATCATATCAACAGAATGAAGGATAAAAGGCATGCGATCATTTCAATTGATGCTAAAAAAGCATTTGATAAGATTAAACACTTCTTCATTATAAAAACCCTCAAAGAACTGGGGATAGAAGAAACATTTCTCAACATATTAAAATCCATGTATGATAAAAACACAGCTAGTATCATACTGAATCGAGAAAAACTGAAAGCCTTTCCTCTATGATCTGGAACACAACAAGGATGCCCACTGGAACCACTGTCATTCAACATAGTACAGGAAGTCTTAGCTAGAGCAGTCAGATAAGAGAAAGAAACAAATGGCATACAAATTGGAAAAAAAAAAGACAAATTATTCTTGTCTGCAAGTGAGATAATCTTATATTTAATAAAACCTAAACACTCCAGTAAAAATACATTAAAATAAACAAAAAAATCCATAAAGTTGCAGGGTAAAAAACCAACCTGGAAAAATCAGTCGCATTTTTATATGCAAACAGTGAACAACCTAAAGAAGAAATAAAAAAGTAATCTCACATACAATAGCCATAAATAAAATTAAATACCTAAAAAGTAACTAAACCAAAGAAGTAATAGATCTCTATAATGAAACCTATAAAATATTGATTTACAAAATTGAAGACACCAAAAATAGAATAATATCCCATGTTTATGGATTGCAAGAATATTATTAAAATGTCCATACTATCCAGTGCAATGGAGTCAATTCAGTCTCTGTCAAAATACCAATGACATTCTTCTCAAAAATAAAAAAAGAAAATCCTAATATTTACATGCAAACACAAAAGACCCAGAATAGCCAAAGTTATCCTAGGAATAAAACTGCAGGAATCATATTACCTGACTTGAAATTACAGTACAAACCTATAATAAGGGTACTGATATAAAAATAGAGACACAGATCACTGAAACAAAATAGAGAACCTGGAAACAAATCCACACACCTACAGTGAAGCCATTCCTCTAAAATAAGACCTTACCTGGGGGATCTCCAGTCACCTCCTATAAGTGTGTTCAGGCACACAAGAGGTCTGTACCTCTTGGGGATTTGCATCCTTGCTGTTTCACATCCTTCACTAGTGATACCTACAGGTATTGGAAAATCCAAGGTGACTAGGAACAGGAGCAGACCCCAAGCATACCACAGCAGCCTTATAGAGAGGTTTCAGACTATTAAAAGAAAAACGTATCCAAAGATCAGCAACCTCAAAGACTGAAGGTAGATAAGCCCACAAAGATGAGAACAAAACAGTACATAAACACTGAAAACAGAAACTCAGAGTGCCCTCTTTCCTCCAAATGGCCACATCACCTCTTCAGCAAGGGTTTGGAAAAGGGCTGAGGCTGAGATGGCTGAAATGATATAAGTAGATTTCAAACGATAGATAGGAATGAAGTTCACTGGCAAATAACAGTTTCTCAGACCACAGTGCAATCAAATTAGAACTCAGGATTAAGAAATTCATTCAAAACCGCACAACTACATGCAAACAGAACAACCTGCTCCTGAATGACTACTGGGTAATTAACAAAATGAAGGCAGAAATAAATAAGTTATTTGCAACCAATCAGAACAAAGACACAATGTACCAGAGTCTCTGGGACACAGCTAAAGCAGTGTTTGGAGAAAAAATTTATTTAACTAAATGCCCATATGAGAAAGTGAGAAAGATTTACAATTAACACCGTAACATTATAATTAAAAGAACTAGAGACGCAAGAACAAATATACGCAAAAGGTAGCAGAAGACAAGAAATAACTAATATCAAAGCAGAACTGAAAAAGATAGAGACAGTAAAAACCCTGCATGTGTCCAGAAATTTATCTATTTCTTCTAGATTTTCTAGTTTATTTGCAGAGAGGTGTTCATAGTATTCTCTGATGGTACTTTGCGTTCCTGTGGGATCAGTGGTGATGTTCCCTTTATCATTTTTTATTGTGTCTATTTGATTCTTCTCTCTTTTCTTCCTTATTAGTCTGGCTAGTGGTCTATTGAGGAGCTAGATTTTTTAAAATTTAACAAAAAAGGTAGACCACTAGCCAGACTAATAAAGAAGAAAAGAGAGAACTACAAGAAGTACCATCAAAGAATATTATAAACACCTCTATGCAAATAAACTAGAAAATCTAAAAGAAATGGATAAATTCCTGGACACATACACCCTCCCAAACTGCTAAACCAGGAAAAGGTCAAATCCTTAAATACACCAGTAACAAGTTCCAAAACTGAGACAGTAATTAATAGCCTACTAACCAAAACCAAAACAGAAAAACAAACAAACAACAAAAACCAAACAAGTGTAAGACAAGACAAATTCACAGACTAATTCAATTAGATGTACCAAGGAGAGCTAGTACCATGCCTTCTAAACTTCCAAACAAAAGAAAAAGAGAGACTCTTCCCTAACTCATTTTATGAGGCCAGCATCAACCTGATACCAAAACCTGCCAGAGACACACACAAAAGAAATTTCAGGCCAATATCCCTAACAAACATTGATGAAAATATCCTTAATAAAATACTGGTAAACTGAATCCAGAAGCCCATCAAAAAGCTTATCCACCACAAAAAAGTCAGCTTCATCCCTGGAATGCAAAACTGGTTCAACATACGCAAATCAAAAAAAAAAAAGTAATCCATCACATAAACAGTACCAATGACAAAAACCAGATGGTTATTTCGATAGATTCAGAAAAGGCATTTTTAAAAATTCAACACACCTTCATACTAAAAACTCTCAATAAACTAGGTGTTGATGGAATGCTTCTCAAAATAATAAGAGCTATTTATGACAAACCCACAGCCAGGACCATACTGAATGGGCAAACACTGGAAGCATTCCCTTTGAAAACCGGCACAAGACAAGGACAATCTTTCTCACCCCTCCTCTTCAACATAGTGTTGGAAGTTCTGGTCAGTGCAATTAGGAAAGGGAATTAAATAAATTGTATTCAAACAGAAAGAGAGAAAGTCAAATTGACTGTGTTTGCAGAAAACATAATTGTATATTTAAAGAACCCCATCATCTCAGCCCAAAATCTCCTAAGATGATAAGCAACTTTAGCAAAGCCTCAGTATACAAACTCAATGTGTAAAAATCACAAGCATTCCTATACACCAACAACAGATTTAAAGAGAGCCAAATCAAGAATGAACTGCCATTCACAATTGCTACAAAGACAATAAAATACCTAGGAATACAAGGCACATGAAGGACCTCTTCAAGAAGATCTACAAACCACTGCTCAAGGAAATAAGAGAGGACACAAACAAATGAAAAAAAAATTTATGCTCATGGATAGGAAGAATCAATATCACGGAAAAGGCCACACTGCCCAAAGAAATTTATAGATTCAATGCTATCCCCATCAAGCTACCATTAATTTTCTTCACAGAATTGGAAAAAAACTACATTGAATTTCATATGGAACCAAATAAGAGCCCATATAGCCAAGAAAATCCTAAGCAAAATAAATAAAAAATAAATAAATAAAATAAAACAAAGCTGGAGGCATCATGCTACCTGACTTCAAACTATACTACAATGCTACAGTGACCGAAACAGCATGATGCTTATACCAAAACAGATATGTAGACCAATAGAACAAAACAGAGGCCTCAGAAACTCTTTTAAAATTCATATCAAACCAACAAAAAGACACAATAGCAAAGGAAATGCTAAGCAAAAAGAACAAACTGGAGGCATCATACTACTCAAATTTAAACTCTACTATAGGGCTACAGTAACAAAAGTAGCATGGTATTGGTACAAAAACAGACACATAGAGCAAAGTAACAGAATACAGAAGTTAGAAATAAGACTACACACCTGCAACTATCTGATCCTTGAGAAACCTGACAAAAACGAGCAATGAGGAAAGGAGTCCTTATTCAATAAATGGTGCTGGAATAAAAGGTTAGCCATATGCAGAATACTGAAACAAAACCCCTTCCTTACACTGCATACAAATATCAACTTGAGATGGATTAAAAACTTAAATGAAAAATTCAAAACTATAAAAACCCTAGAAGACAACCTAGGCAATATCATTCAGGATATATGCCTAGGTAAAGATTTCATAATGAAAATGCCAAAAGCAATTGAAACCAAAGCAAATACAGAAAAATGAAATATAATTAAACTGAAGAGCTTCTGCAAAGTGAAAGAAACTATCAACAGAGTAAACAGACAACCTACAGAATGGGAGAAAATTTTTGGAAACTATGCGTTTGACAAAGGCCTAATATCTAGTATCTATAAGGAACATAAACTAATTTACAAGAAAAAACCCAATTAAAAAGTGAGCAAAAGACATTAACAGACACTTTTCAAAAGAAGACATACATGCAGCCAACAATCACTAAAAAAAAGCTCAGCATCACTGATCATGAAAGAAATGCAAATTAAAACCACAATAAGATACCATCTCATACCAGTCAGAATGGCTATTATTAAAAATTCAGAACATAACAGATGCTGGCAAGGTTGTGGAGTAAAAGGAATGCTTACAAACTGTTGGTGGGAATGTAAATTAGTTCAACAATTGTGGAAGACAGTATAATTATTCCTCAAGGACCTAAAGACAAAAATACCATTTAACCTAGCCATCCCATTACTGAGTATATGTCCAAAGGAATTCAAATTATTCTATTATAAAGACATATGCACATGTATGTTCATTGCAGCACTATTCACAATAGCAAAGACATGGAATCAACCTAACTGCCCATCAGTAATAGAATGAATAAAGAAAATGGTACACCGAGGATTGAAGATGGCAGATTAGACACAACTTCAACAGACAACACACATTGAAAGAGACACAGAAACCCAGAGATCTCCTAGCTCCAACTGAGGTACCAGGTGCATTTCAACGGGTCTGGTCCAAGGGTGAGCAAAGCCCACTTAGGGAAGACTGAGGTGGGGAGGGGTGCTGCTTCACCCAGAAGGTGCATCTGACCAGGGAGTCGGAGGCTCCACCACTGAAACTCTGGTTCAGATACAGCACTTTACCCAAAGCCTCAGCAATATACAGAACAGGGGATCTTTGTCAGTCAAGCACCGAGAATTACAAGTGCAGAGTGGAATAAGAGTCTGCAGACTGAGCTATTGCCTGCTCCCCCTGCCTGGAGAGAGAGGCAGCTGTAAGCCAGAGCAGCTGGGTAACCTCTACCCCATGACATGAGGGAGAGAAAACTGAAAGGGGAAGACTGCTGGGTGCTGCTGGGCGGGTCCCTACACTCCCCCACAAATGCTGGAGGGCTGAAGCTCTGACTGTAGTGGGTTGTGTAGCCAGTGCCACAATCTGAGATGAACCCTGCATGATCTAGCCCAGTGGAGGATGGGCACAATGTACCACTAGAGGGGTGGGACTGGGCTACATGTTTTAACAAAAAAATACAGGAAGCCTACATAGCAATGGGACAGCATTCTTGACAACCCAGCAGCACCTACAGGTCAGCGGAAGAGGCGGGCTTAATTTCCCAGCATAAATAAAAAAGGCACAGGAAGCTTCCCTAGTAACCTGAAGGAGTTCCTAGAAACCCAGTAGCACCACCACAGGCAGACAAGCGACCTCATCAAGCAGCTCTCTGACACCACGGCCAGGTAAATCCACAAAGATGAAAAGAAACCAGTGCAAAAAAGGTGAAACCATTAAAGACCAGAACACCTCTTCTCCTTCAAGGGATCACAACTCAACAACACAGGATCACACCTTGACCGAGAAGGAGTGCAAAGAATTGACGGAAACAGGATTCAGAAGGTGGACAATAACAAACTTTTCAGAGCTAACTCAATGCAAAGAAACCAAAAACCTTGAAAAAAAGTTAGATAAAATTCTAAATAGAATAACCAGCTTAGAGAAGAACATAAACAACTTGATGGAGTTGAAGAACACAGCACAAGAACTACGTGAAACAAACACAAGTTTTTGTTGTTTTTTTTTTCATCCTATCAAGGGGCACTGTCACAAAACCTAACCTAAGAAATACCTGATAGGATATGCTGGCACATCAGCCAGAAACTTTTCCCTGGCTACTAGTAAGAATGACTACTGCATTCTTACTACCTGAATCAAAAAACTGGTGCAAGTCAACTGTGAGGATGAGATAACAACAGATGGCATCAAGGGGACACTTGGGTTGAATTAGGAAATATGCCTCCTTTTTGAGAAAAGAATTGGCACTAATTAAAGGGAAATACAAATTATAATTTGGTACAACCAAGGAGTCCTAGGAAGTAGAAGCCATTTCGGAGTCCTAAAAATACTTTATTTCTTCAGTTGCTATTTTGAAAATTGCTTTTTGCTGTATGGCAATATTCAGTAGGATTTGGAATATTTGAAAGGAACAAAAAGCCTTGTTAGCTCTTTTCTATATCATAAAATCTATTCTTTGTCATTTTACATATTCATTGCTGAAACACAAGTTTTAATAGCAGAATCAATCAAGCAGAAGAAAGGATATCAGAGATTGAAGATCAACTCAATGAAATAAAAAGAGAAGGCAATATAAGAGAAAAAAAGAGTGAAAAGAAATGAACAAAGCCTCCAGGAAATATGGGATTTTGTTAAAAAAAAAAAAACCCAAACCTAATCTATGCTTGATTGGTGTACCTGCATATGATGGGGAGTGTAAGGTTTATTGCCGAGTTTAAAATGAGGAAACTGAGGCCAGTATAAGAAAAAGAAAATGCAATTTATTCAGCTCCTGGGCGAGGTTCCATGGTCCTAGGGAAAGGGGCCAGGGAAGTCAAGCCAACTTCCTGGGGTGTGGGGTTTTTATGGCTAGAAGGAACAAGCAACAGCTTGGTGCTCTGATTAACTCCAGGGGAGCGGGAGTAAGACAGGGCAGTTTGCTATTGGTTAGTGGGTTGTTGGGCAGGTTTTCTGGTGGGAGAGCCAGCCAGGAGCCTTGCATCAGCTGGAGCCTTGCATCAGCTGGAGCCTTCCAGGGGAGCCATGCGGCAGAGCTAGGTGCCAAGTGCAGAGCCTGGTGCCGGGTGCAGAGGTGGGTGTGTCGAACCTCCTGGTGAGGCAACCAGCCTTACATTCCGACCCTTTTGATGATATACGATGCTGCTTCTTTCTGGCTACTTCCTTCTGAATAGGGGCAGAGTGTGGGAGAAGGGTCATTTTGCTGGTGCCTCAATTGGGAGTAGGACATAGGGGTGAAGCAGCATCTGGTTTAAGGCCACCCTGAAAATTTCCCCTATGCGGGCCTGTAAAAACCTGAGGAACAAAGGGGCTAACATTAATAGAAAGCAAACAAAAATGATGGGGAATGATAATAGGGGTCCACCAGTTGAAAGGCAAAGATGATCCATTTTGCTTCTTGTGAAGGTCCTCTTGGAGGTGATAAAGAGTGTTGAGATTTTCTTCCACAAGGCCTGTTTCATTGATGTAATACCAGCATTGCTCCTGAAGAAATAAACAGATACCTCTCTTTTCTGCTGTCAGCAGGTTAAGGGCTCATCGGTTCTGGAGAGTTACCTCAGCCAGTGATGTGATTTACCACTGGAGGGAGGGCAGGGAGGTGACTGATGCCTCAATGGCAACATGGAGCTTGTCTTCTATTTGGGCGGCTTAAATAATACTGTAGCCCAGGGCACTGCTACCCAGCCCAGTTGTCACTAGAGAAGATGCTAGAGACCAATGACCATTGGGAGAAAAACTGCTCATTTGTCCCAGTGATCAGGGGAGGGTGGAAAGAGAAATAGGACACTTCTAACTGCGGAACCAAAGTGACAAGAAGGAGGCATTAATAACCTTAGTTAAGGTTAGGTATCCCATACCAGGGGATTAACTACATCAGGAGGGATGGGGGTTGGGGTGAGGAGTTAAGACAGGGCATGACATCAGCTAAGAGTGGCTGTAGGAGATGGGCAGATAATGGGCTTGGGTGTGGGGTGCCAGTGAGTTGGAGAGTGGTCTCCACCAACTGGAGAATGTCTCATCCTAAAAGGGGGACTGGGCATGAGGGTATGATTAAAAATGAGTAGGAAAAGGGGTGTCCCTCGAGGACACAAGCTAAATAATGGGTTTGATTAGGACAGGAAGGCTTTCCATTAATTCCCATGACTGAAACCTGGGAAGGTATGCTAGGTCTTGAGTAGGAAGGCAATACAGAATAGGTAGCCCCCTATGTCCACTTAAGAAGGAAATGGACTTATCCACTACTTGCAGCATTACCCTGGGCTCGGCAAGAGTGATGGGTGTCCCCGAGTCCAGGCCGTGTCAATCATCAATGAGGCTGAGGAGTTCAAACAAAGGGACTGCATCCTTTGGACTGGCCTGCCCCTAACACGAAGGTGTGGGGGGTGAGCCTGTAGTCCAGAATGGGCAGTCTACCTTCCAGTGTCCAGTCTATTTGCAGATAGGACAGGGTCCAGGGGCTGGATGCAGAAAGGGGCACAGTCAGGCCCAGTGCCACTCCTGGCCATATTTGAAGCAGGGCCCAGGTGGGACCTTCAAAGCAGTCTGGGCAGGTCTTGAGGGACCCTTTCAGAGGGGTCTTAATGAGCCCCCTGCACCAGATACTTGGTAAGCTGCAGGTCTTAGAGCTGCTACAAGAGCTTAGGTTTGGAGGCTCACCTATTGCTGTAGATGGGCCATGTGGGTGGCCTCAGCCTTTTCCTCTTGACCATTAAAGACCTTAAATGCCATGTTCACCAGGTCTCTTATGGGAGTTTGGGGGCCCTCCTCTGCCTTTTTCACTTTCTTCCTAATACCTGGTGCTGACTGAGAGATAAAATGAGCTGCTAGGAGGGTAGCTCCGATTGCCCATATTTTTATGCTGTTTGGTGGCCTAAGGGCAAAAAGTAAACATGCACAAAGAGTGGTTGCCCTCCAGATGGGAGACCAGTCTGATGCTTTCCCAGCCATGTCCCAGGAGGAATGTTTTAGAAGCATCTTGGCTAAGGTGTACCCATATAACCCCCAGACCTGGTCACCTCCCTTAGGGGGAGAAGACAAGAGTGTAGGGACGTCTTCGCTATACTCAGATCCTCAGAGCAAGGCCAGGGCCCTGGGCCCATGGCAAGAGATGAGAAGGAGTCCCTGATGCAGCAATTATGAACAGGGAGTCCACAGAGCTGGCAGTGGGAAAAGCTATGGGCAACAAAAATCTTACCTCAGGGTGAGAGGCTCCTAGTCTGGTGGGGTTTTGGCACCAAATGTAAGGTGTATTACTGAGTTTAAAATGAGGAAACTGAGGCCAGTAAAAGAAAATGAAAATCCAATTTTTTAAGCTCCCAGGCTAAGTTCCATGGTACCAGGGAAAGGGGCCAGGGAAGTTGCGCCAACTTCCTGGGGCATGGGGTTTTTATGTCTAGAAGGAACGAGCAACAGCTGGGTGCTCTGATTAACTCCAGGGGAGCGGGATTAAGATAGAGCAGGCCACTATTGGTGGGTGGGTTGTTGGGCAGGTTTTCCGGTGGGTTAGCCAGTCAGGAGCCTGGCATGAGCTGGAGCCTTCCAGGGGAGCCATGCAGCAGAGCTAGTTGCCAAGTGCAGAGCCTGGTGCCAGGTGCAGAGATGCATGTGTCCCATCTCCCAGCGAGGCAACTGGCCTTGCAGGAAGAATGAATCCAAGCTGGAAAACACACTCCAGGATATTACCCAGGAGAACTTCCCAAACCTAGAAAGGGAGTCCAAATTTCAAATTCAAGAAATACAGATAACTCCACAAAGATATTCCTCAAGAAGAGCAACCCCAAGGCACATAATCGTCAGATTCACCAGGGTCAAAATGAAGGAAAAAATGGTAAGGGCAGCCAGAGAGAAAGGTCAGGTCACCCACAGAGGGAAGCCAATCAGACTCACAGCAGATCTCTCAGCAGAAACTCTACAAGCCAGAAGAGAGTGGGGGCCAATATTCAACATCTTTAGAGAAAAAAACTTTCAACCCAGAATCTCATATCCAGCCAAACTAAGCTTGATAAGTGAAGGAGAAATAAAAATCATTTACGAACAAGCAATTATTGAGAGATTTTGTCACCACCAGACCTGCCCTACAAGAGCTCCTGAAAGAAACACTAAGCATGGAAAAAAACAAGTATCGGTCACTGCAAAAGCAAACCAGTTGACACAGACCAAAAATGCAATGAAGAAAATGAGTCAACTAATGAGAAAGAAAACCAGACAGTAACAAAATGGCAGGATCAAATTCACACATAACAATATTAACATTGAATGTAAATGGCCTAACACCCCAAGCAAAAGACACAGACTGGCAAACTGGATAAAAAGTCAGAACCCATCAGTGTGCTGTATTCAAGGAACCCATCTCACATATAAAGACACACATAGACTCAAAATAAAGGGATGGAAGAAGATTTACCAAGCAAATGGAGAATAAAAAAAAACAGAGTTTGCAATCCTAGTCTCTGATAAAATGGACTTTAAACTAACAAAGATCAAAAGAGACAAAGAAGGACACTACATAATGGTAAAAGGATCAATCCAACAGGAAGAGCTAACTATCCTAAATATATATGCTCACAACACAGGAGCACCCAGATACATAAAGCAAGTTCTTAATGACCTCAAACGAGATTTAGACTCCCACACACTAATATTGGGAGACTTCAATACTCCACTCTCAATGTTGGACAGATCAATGAGGCAGAAAATTAACAAGTATACCCAGGACTTGAATACAGAGCTGGACCAAGTGGATCTAATAGACATATACAGAATGCTCCACCCCAAATCCACAGAATATACATTTTTCTCAGCACCACATTGCACTTACTCTAAAATTGACCACATCATTGGAAGCAAATCACTCCTCAGCAAATGCAAAAGAACAGAAATCATAACAAATAGTCTATCAGACCCCAGCACAATCAGACTAGAACTCAGGATTAAGAAACACACTCAAATCCACACAACCACTTGGAAACTGAACAACTTGCTTCTGAATGTTGACTGGATAAACAATGAAATGAAGACAAAAATAAAGATGTTCTTTGAAACCAACCAGAATGAAGACACACCTTACCAGAATCTCTGGGACACCATTAAAGCTGTATTGAGAGGGAAGTTTATAGCAATAAATGGCCACCAGAGAAGAGAGGAAAGATCTAAAATTGGCACCCTATCATCAAAACTGAAAGAACTAGAGGAGCAAGATCAAAAATACTCTAAAGCTAGCAGAAGAAAAGAGATAACTAAGATCAGAGCAGAACTGAAGAAGACAGAGACACAAAAAAAACTTCAAAAAATCAACAAAATAGACAGACCGCTAGCCAGATTAATAAAAAAGGGAGAAGCATCAAATAGACGCCATAAAAAATGATAAAGGGGATATCACCACTAATCCCACAGAAATACAAACTACCATCAGAGATTACAACAAACACCTCTACTTCCATAAACCAGTAAACCAGGAAGAAATGTATAAATTCCTAGACACTTGTACTATACCAAAACTAAACCAGGAGGAGGCTGAAACCCTGAATAGACCAATACCAAGGGCTGAATAGAGGCAGCAATCAATAGCCTACCAAACAAAAAAAGGCCAGGTGCAGAAGGGTTCACAGCCAAATTCTACCAGACATACAAAAAGGAGCTGGTTCCATTACTTCTGAAACTCTATCATATAATTCAAAAGGAGGGAATCCTCCCTATCTCATATTATCAGACCAACATAATCCTGATACCAAAACCAGGCAGAGACTCAACTAAAAAAGAAAACTTCAGGCCAATATCCATGATGAACATCAATGCAAAAATCTTCAATAAAATACTGACAAACAGATTGCAACAGTATATCAAGAAGCTTATCCATCATGACCAAGTAGGCTTCATCCCGGGAATGCAAGGCTGGTTTAACATATGCAAATCCATAAATGTAATGCACCATATAAACAGAATCAAAGACAAAAACCACATGATTATCTTAATAGATGCAGAGAAGGTCTTTGATAAAATTCAACAGCCCTTCATGGTAACAACACTCAATAAAGTAGGTATCAATGGGACATATCATACAATTATAAAAGCTATATATGACAAACCTACAGCCAATATCATACTGAATGGGCAAAAGCTGGAAGCATTCCCTTTGAAATCAGGCACTAGACAAGGATGCCCTCTAGCACCACTTCTATTCAACATAGTATTCGAAGCTCTAGCCAGAGCAATCAGACAAGAAAAAGAAATAAAGGGTATTCAACTAGGAAAGGAGGAAGTCAAACTGTCTCTATTTGTAGACGACATGATTGTATATCCAGAATACCCCATCGTCTCAGTTCAAAATCTTCTCAAACTGATAAGCATCTTCAGCAAAGTCTCAGGATACAAAATCAATGTGCAAAAATCACAAGCATTCCTGTATACCAATAACAGACAAATAGAGAGCCAAATTAAGAGTGAACTCCCATTCACAATTGCTACAAAGAAAATAAAATACCTCGGAATACAACTGACAAAGGATGTAAAGTACCTCTTCGAGGAGAACTACAAACCACTGCTCAATGAAATAAGAGAGGACACAAACAGATGCAGAATCATTCCATGCTCATGGTTTGGAAGAATCAATATCATGAAAATGGCCATACTTCCCAAAGTAATCTATAGATTCAGTGCTATCCCCATCAAGCTACCAAAGACCTTCTTCACAGAACTGGAAAAAAACCACTTTAAACTTCATATGGAATCACAAGAGACACTGCATAGCCAAGACAATGTTAGCAAAGAAAACAAAGCTGGAAGCATCACACTGCCAGACTTCAAACTATACTACAAGGCTACATTAATCAAAACAGCATGGTACTGGTACAAAAGCAGAGACATAGACCAATGAAACAGAACAGAGACCCCAGAAGAAACTCCACACATCTACAACCTCCACACGTCTGATCTTTGACAAACCCAGCAAAAAATGCAATGGGGAAAGGACTCCATGTTTAATAAATGGTGTTGGCAAAGCTGGCTAGCAATGAGCAGAAAGCAGAAACTGGACCCCTACCTGTCACCTTATACTAAAATTAACTCCAGATGGATCAAGGATTTAAACATAAAACCTAACACCATAAAAACACTAGAAGAAAACATAGGCAAAACCATCCAGGACATAGGCACAGGAAAGGACTTCATGACTAAAACACCAAAAGTAATGGCAATAAAAGCCCAGATAGACAAATGGGATCTAATTAAACTCCAGAGCTTCTGAACAGCAAAAGAAATAATCATTAGAGTGAATCAGCAACCAACAGAATGAGAAAAAATTTTTGCAATCTACCCTTCTGACAAAGGGCTAATATCCGGAACCTACAAAAAACTAAAACAGATATACAAGAAAAAAACAAACAACCCCATTCAAAAGTGGGTGAAGGGTATGAACAGGCACTTTTCAAAAGAGAACATATAGGAGGCCAACAAACATATGAAAAAATGCTCATCATCACTAGTCATTAAAGAAATGCAAATCAAAACCACACTGAGATATCATCTCATGCCAGTTAGAATAGTGATCATTAAAAAATCTGGAGACAATAGGTGCTGCAGAGGATGTGGAGAAATAGGAACACTCTTACACAGTTTGTGGGAGTGTAAATTAGTTCAACTATAAAGACACATGCACATGTATGTTCATTGCAGCCCTGTGTACAATAGCAAAGACCTGGAACCAACCCAAATGCCCATCAACGATAGCCTGGACAAAGAAAATGTGGTACATATACACCATGGAATACTATGCAGCCATAAAAAATGATGAGTTCATATCCTTTGTAGGGACTTGGATGAATCTGGAAACCATTCTCAGCAAACTGACACAAGAACAGAAAGCCAAGCACTGTATTTTCTCACTCATAGGTGGGTGTTGAACAATGAGACCACATGAACTCAGGGAGAGGAGCATCACACACAGGGGACAGTTGGTGGGGTAGGAGAGACAATGGGAGGTAGGGAGGGATAAAATGGGGAGAAACACCAGATATAGTATTCACCTGAAGTAAAATAAATAAATTATATAAAAAAAGAAAAGTTGAATTTTTAAAAAAAGAAAATATGGTACATATGCACCATGGAATACTATGCAGCCCTAAGAAATAATGAGATCATATTCTTTGCAGAGATGAGGATGGAACTGAAGGTCCATCTTTAGCAAACACAGGAATAGAAAACCAAATACCACATGTTCTCACTTTTAAGTGGGAGCTAACTGATAAGAACACATGGACACCTAGAGGGGAACAACAGACACTGTGGCCTTTCAGAAGGTGGAGGGTGGGAAGAAGGAGAAGATATTAGGATAAGTATCTAATGGGTACTAGGCTTAATACTTGGGTGATGAAATAATTTTTACAACAAACTGCCATGATGCAAGTTTATCTATGTAACAAACATACACCTGTACCCCCAAATTTAAAATAAAAGTTAAAAAAGGTACATATACACAATAAACTACTATTCAGCTATAAAAATGAGTGAGATCTATTTATTTGCAAAAACATGGATGGAACTGAAAAGTCATTATGTTAAGTTAAATGAGCCAAGCACAGAAAGACAAACTTTGCATGTTCTCACTTATTTGTCAAATCTAACAATCAATACAGTTGAACCATGGAGATAGGGAATAAAAGGTCAGTTTCCAGAGGCTTGAAAGGGCAGTGGGGCTGGTGAGGGGATTTGATGATGTTTAATGGGTATAAAATTACAGTCAGAAAGAATGAATAAGACATACTATTTGATAGCACAACAGAGTGACTATAGTCAATAATTACTTTAGTGTACATTTCTAAATATCTAAAAGAGTATAATTGGATTGTTTGTAACACAAAGAATAAATGGCTGAGGGGATGGATACCCATTCTCCATGATGTGGTTATGCATTGCCTACCTATATCAAAACATTTCATGTACACATAAATATATACACTTACTATGTACCCACAAAAATTACAAATTAAATATTTTAATAAAAATATCATATAGCTGGTCAGTCATAAACACAGGTAAAACCACTTGAGTATGCTGCTGGCATGTGATGTAAGAGGCAGTTTTGTGAGACTGAGCAGTTAACCTGTGAGACCTGACATCATCTCCATGTTGATAGTGTCAGAATTGAATTGAATTGAGTTGAATCGAATTGAATTGACACCTAGCTGCTGTGTGCTGGAGAACTGATTGCTTGGCGTATAGAGAGAAATTCCTATATGTCTGGTATCACAAATGTTGTGTTGAGTTTATGAGAATAGAAAAAACACTGGCTTTTCCTATCTCTAATAGAATATTAAGGAGATTCTGTTGAGATGTATATGGAGGGTCTAAAGTAACCAATAAGAAACTAACAAAAAATGTAGTAAAAAAAGATTAAAGTGTAACATTACAAAATATTCATTAAATGCAAAAGAAAGTAGGAAAAAGGGACAGAGGAACAAGAAATGCATGACATATGCTGAAAAGAAAAAGTAAAACTTCACACAGAAATTCAACTACAATAATAATATTAAATGTGAATAGATTAAGCAATCCAATCAAAAGTTAGAGATTGCAAGAATGAATAAAATAATATCTAACTGTATCTTATCTAAGGAGAGATACTTTAAGTTCAAAGATTAAAGTGGATTAAAAGTAGAAGGATCTGGTTGGGCACAGTAGCTCATGTCTGTAATCCCAGCACTTTGGGTGGCCAAGGAGGGCAGATCACCTGAGGTCGCAAGTTCAAGACCAGCTTGAGCAACATGGAGAAACCCCATCTCTACTAAAAATGCAAAATTAGCTGGGCGTGGTGATGCATGCCTGTAATCCCAGCTACTTGGGAGCCCGAGGCAGGAGAATCACTTGAACGTAGGAGGCAGGTGTTGTGGTGAGCCTAGATGATGCCATTGCACTCCAGCCTGGGCAACAAGAGTGAAACATCATTTAAAAAAAGTAGGAGGGAAAAAGTTATGTCATACAAAGATAAACCATAAGAGAACTGGAGAGACTATACTATTATCAGCCAAAGTAGACTTTAAACAATACATGTTAATAGAGATGAAGAGGTACATTTTATAAAGATACTCAATGGTGAGAGTCTGAATTGTTTTCTCTAAGACCTGTGACAAGACAAGGCTGTTTGCTTTCACCAGTTTCATTAAACATTGTAATGAAAGTTCTAGATCCAGCAATTAGAAAAGAAATAGAAAGCATCCAAAGTGGAAAGGAATAGGTAAACCTATATCTATATGCTAATGACATGATCTTATATGTGGAAAATCCTACAGAAAACACACACCTAAAAAAATAGTTAAAGCTAATAAATGAATTCAGCAAAGTTTTAGGATACAAAATCAATACACAAAACCACTACTACATCTATACTAGGAATAAGCAATGCAAAACAAAATGAAGGAAACAATTCCATTTACAATAGCATCAAAAAGAATAAAATATTTAGGAATAAATGTAACAAAGGAGGTGCAAGTCTTGTACATTGAAAACTACAAAACATTGTTGACAAAAATTAAAGATCTAAATAAATGAAAAGACATTCCATATTGATGGACTGAAAGACTTACTATTAAGATGTTAATACTACCCAAAGTGACCTACAGATTCAATCCAATTTCTATCAAAATCCAAATACCCATTTTGTAGAAACTGAAATGTTGATCCTAAAATCAATAATGAATTGCAAAGCGCCCAAATAGCCAAAACTATCCTGCAAAAGAATAACAAAGTAGGAGGACTTATAGTCCCTGATACAGAAACTTACTGCAAAACTATAGCTATTAAAACTTTCATAGCAATAGACACATAGAACAATAAATTAGAATCCAGTACCTTGGAATGTGACTACATTTAATAAATATAAAGGGCAATTTAATAAAAATGAGACCTTTAGGACGGGCCCTAATTCAGTCCGACTGGTGTCCTTATACGAAGAGAAAATCTGAATATACAAAGAGAAACCAGAGGCACATGCACAGAGGAAAGATCCTGTAAGGACAAGCAAGAAGGTAAATACCTGCAAGCCAAAGAGAGATGTCAGAAGACACGAAGCCTGACAACACTTTAATATTGGATATCTAGCCTCCGGGCCCTGAGAAAATAAATTTCTACTGTTAGAGCCACCCAGTCTGTGTTAAAGCCAGCCAGTTACCATCTGACTTGAAACCTGGAAATAAGGGAATCCTAGTCATTGTGACAACATCTTTCCCTAAGAACATCTGCTAAGAGGTCAAGGGCCAATTTTGTTGGGTAAGGTTTAATAACTCTTTCTGACTTGTGGAATAAAACAAAACTGTATGACTAACACTGGTATAACATTACCATTGCTGGTAAGATTAACTTTATGTTAATAAGTCATATAATACAGATAATGGTAATTAGATGTATTGGGAAATTTAATTAAAGCCTTCTCAGGATGTGCTATTAGTGAAAAATTATTGGCTTCAGGAGGAACTAGATCTAGTTAACCATGAATTAATATGATAAATAACTCTAGGTAAGTTTATCATAAAGGATAAAAATATCATTAGACGAAGGGAAGAAGAAATCAAATTACTACAAAAATATGTACAAAATATGAAGATGTTGAATTCTGTCAAAAGCCTTCTCTGCATCAACTGACATAATCATGAGGTTTTTGTCTTTGGTTCTGTTTATGTGATGAATTACATTTATAGACTTGCGTATGTTGATCCAGCCTTGCATCCCCGGGATAAATCCTACTTGATCATGGTGGATAAGCTTTTTGATGTGCTGTTGCAATCAGCTTGCCAGTATTTTATTGAAGATTTTTGCATCTATGTTCATCACGGATATTGGCCTGAAGATTTCTTTTCTTGTTGAGTCTCAGTCGAGTTTTGGTATCAGGATGATGCTGGTCTCATAAAATTATTGGGGAAGGATTCCCTCTTTTTGGATTATTTGTAATAGTTTCAGAAGGAATGGTACCAGCTCCTCTTAGCCTTGTATGCTAAAAACCCTCAATAAACTAGGTATTGATGGAACGTATCTCAAAATAATAAAAGCTATTTATGACAAACCAACAGACAATATCATACTGAATGGGAAAAAAGTGGAAGCATTCCCTTTGAAATCTGGCACTACACAAGGATGCCCTCTCTCACCACTCCTATTCAATACAGTACTGGAAGTTCTAGCCAGAGTAACCAGGAAAGGAAAAGAAATAAAGGGTATTCAAATGGGAAAGGAGAAGTCAAACTGTCTCTATTTGCAGACAACATGCTTGTATATCTAGAAGACCCCATCATCTCAGTCCAAAATCTCCTGAAACTGATAAGCAATTTCAGCAAAGTCTCAGGATATAAAATCAATGTACAAAAATCACAGGCATTCCTATATACCAATAACAGACAAACAGAGAGCCAAATCAAGAATGAACTGCCATTCACAATTGCTAGAAATAGAATAAAATACCTAGGAATACAACTAACAAGGAATGTAAAGGACCTCTTCAAGGAGAACTACAAACCACTGCTCAACAAAATAAGAGAGGACACAAACAGATGAAAAAACATTCCATGTTCATGGTTAGGAAGAATCAATATTGTGAAAATGGCCATACTGCCCGAAGTGATTTACAGATTCAACGCTATCCCCATCAAGTTACCAATGACCTTCTTCACAGAACTGGAAAAAACCACCTGAAATTTCATATGGAACCAAAAGAGAGCCCACATAGCCAAGTCAATTCTAAGCAAAAAGAACACAGTGGGGGGCATCACACTACTAGACTTCAAACTATAATATAAGGCTACAGTAATCAAAACAGCATGGTACTGGTAGCAAAACAAAGATATAAACCAATGGAACAGAACAGAGGCATCAGAGGCAAAACAACATATCTACAACCATCTGATCTTTGACAAACCTAACAAAAAGAGCAATGGGGAAAGGATTCCCTGTTTAATAAATGGTGCTGGGAAAACTGGCTAACCATGTGCAGAAAGCAGAAACTGGACCCGTTCCTGACACTTTACACTAAAATTAACTCCAAACGGATTAAAGACTTAAACATAAGACCTGGCACCATAAAAACCCTAGGAGAAAATCTAGGAACACCAAAAGCATTGGCAACAAAAGCCAAAATAGATGAATGGGAGCTAATCAAACTCCACAGCTTCTGCACGTCAAAAGAAACAGTCACTAGAGTGAAGCAGCAACCAACAGAATGGGAAAAAACGTTTGCAATTTACCCATCTGACAAAGAGCTGATATCCAGAATTTACAAAGAACTCAAACAGATTTACAAGAAAAAAACAAACAAGCCCATTCTAAAGTGGGCAAAGGATATGAACACACACTTTACAAAATAAGACATACATCAGGTCAACAAACATATAAAAAAATGCTCATCATCACTGGTCATTAGAGAAATGCAACTCAAAACTACATTGAGATACCATCTCATGCCAGTTAGAATGGCATTCATTAAAAAATCTGAAGACAACAGATGCTGGAGAGAATGTGGAGAAATAGGAACACTTTTACACTGCTGGTGGAAGTGCAAATTAGTTCAACCATTGTGGAAGACGGTGTGGCTATTCCTCAAGGACCTAGAAATAGAAATTCCATTTGACTCAGCAATCCCATTACTGGGTATATATCCAAAGGATTATAAACCATTCTACTATAAGGACACATGCACACGAATGTTCATTGCAGCACTGTTTACAATAGCAAAGATCTGGAACCAACCCAAATGCCCATCCATGATAGACTGGACTGGGAAAATGTGGCACATATACGCCATGGAATATTATGTAGCCATCAAAAATGATGAGTTTGTGTCCTTTATAAGGACATGGATGAATCTGGAGACCATCATTCTCAGCAAACTGACACAGAAACAGAAAATGAAATACCACATGTTCTCACTCATAGGCAGGTGTTGGATAATGAGAATAAATGGACACAGGGAGGGGAGCCCTACACACTGGGGTCAGTTGGGAAGAATAAGGGAGGGACAGCAGGAGGTTGGGAGTTGGGGAGAGATAGGATGGGGAGAAATGCCTGATATACATGAAGGGGAGGAAGGCAGCAAATCACACTGCCAAGTGTGTACCTATGCAACTATCTTGAATGTTCTTCACATGTACCCCAAAACCTAAACTGCAATAAAAAATATGAAGATGCATACAATGGCTTTATGGGGTGGATCAATTGCTTATTGAAGTCTATATCTTGCGCCAGCTCCTCAAAATAGTGGACATTTTCATGCTAATATTATTAATATATCTATCATGAAATATAATAGTTTTCCTTTAAGACAGCCTGAGCCAAGGGCCAGGAGGGTAGACTGTGCAGGTAACATTTGACTCGGCAAGTCTGAGTTGCTCAAACTTGTACATTTTCAGAAGGGTTTATTATCATGAATGGTTCTTGTACAGCTACTGGAAATTGAAGTTTTGGAATGTTCTAATAAGACTATTTTGCATACTTGGAACTTTTACCCACAGCATACCAATTTGTCTAGACAGTCTTTGAGGGTCACTGCTTGCCCAGGATGTGGAAGCCAGAGCACAAACCAGCCTGACATAACCCTCACCTGGCTTTGTCCCTCCTTTCTCACGGGTAGCGTAATACAAAACACAGAAACTTTTGGGAGCTCTGTGGCCCCACGCATTGCCTGAGACACCAAAGTATCTCCACTGGGTAATGTAAAGCAAACATAAATCCCACTGCTACCACCACAGCTGGAGCTCTCTTGCAGGCACCACCTCTTGGCTGGAGGCCAACCAATACAGTCCACTACAGCATCTCTCGGTAGAATAACAGATTGCCTAGAAAGAAAGAACTTGTGTGTGACCTCAGCTGTCACCATCGCCTGCAACACCCTGGCTAACGAAGAGGTCCTGAGTCTCTCTGCATGACCAGATTATTACTGCTACAACCAGCATTAGAGAAAGCCGTCACACTAAGGCTATTTTAAACCAAGGAATCTCAAAGAGTCAACATCACTCCACTGTCACCCCCATTAGTGCTGGTGTTGGTACCCACTGCTGGGAGATTGAAGACAGGCCATATCACTGGATCCCTTGCAGACATTCCCCAGCACCAGCCTGGAGTGTGCCAGCTCCACTGGGCAGCTAGACCCAGAGAAGCAGCAGCATTCAGAGTAGTCTGGCTCTCAGGGACTCCTACTTCTAGGGGAAGAGACAGTGTACCAATCAAGGGAGCACCCTTGTGGGACAAAAAACTCAGATGGAAGGACTTGCATTCCAGAAATTTCTACTTGTGGAAGGTTTCCTTCAGCAGAGGCACAGGTATGGTGCTGGGCTCAGCAGGGAAAGTCTGTGGCTCTCCCTTAACAGTCAGAAAGCCTGGTGCTTGTGAAGGGTCTTGCAGAAGGGAACTTCTTTTCCCACTCAACCACCATTGAAGACACAGCTGTGGTGTCCACCATGGGAGCTCAGCATGGGTGCACCTACAGACAGTTTTTCTGGAACACTTCGAGGTGAACGTATCCCCACAGACGGAGTGCCCTCCATGTTCAGGATTACATGAAGAGTAGAGTCACAATACCTCTCTTCTTGGAATATCAGTATTCCGGCAGATTAAAAGAGTTGCCTGTCTGATCTGAATAGCTGAAACACTGAGTCAGGAGTGTGACTGGCAGGGTGACTACTCTTTGGCTGGCCTGGAAGGGGAGCTAACGTGGCTCCTACCCTTTCCCCAGAAAAGACCTCAATGCACTATACTGAGAGCTCCTCCAGGCACTGTTTTCAAGGCTAGGAACTCTACCTATTATGAGGTATTCTATTTATCCACCTGTTTTAGCCACAGCCAGTTTCTATCTGGGAACACCCCCTCTACTGATCTGAAGCCTAAACTATTCAACACAATAAATAAAATACTAGGGGGAAAATAAATAAATAAAAAAGCACAGATCACAGGGAAATAAGACAGGCTTCAAAAGATACTTCTGCCACTTCAAACCCACAGAACACAGTGAAATTACTCATAAACCAAGCACATTCCAACTAAAACAAGCATCTGAGAAAGTTAATATACAAAGACTACCTATAATCAAGGAACTCTACAAAGTCTTAAGCCATGAAAGCACCAAGAACTTAATAGGCTACAATAAAGTATAAACATTAAACTCAAATACTTAAGTGGGGAAAGAATTTTTTAAAACACAGTTCAATAAAAATCAATTCAAGAATAATTAGAAAAAGATTGTCTAGCCAAATGAGAAGGAACCAAAAAGGTAATTTTGACGATATGATAGAACAGGGTGCTATAAAAACCTCAAAAAAATCATACTCAAAAAAACTCCTCAAAACAAACAAACAAACAAAAATCTCCAAGAATGGATCCAAACCATGAAGAAATCTTTGAAAAATCAGATAAAAAATTCAAAAGGTTGATTATGAAGCTACTCAAGGAGTTACAGAAGAAACATGAAAATGGATATGAAGAAATGTTGAAAAACAATTCAGAATATGAATTTTAAAATTTCTAGAGAGACAGATATTTTAAAGAAAAAGCAATCAGAATGTTTGCAAATGAATGACACATTTAGGGAATTACAAAACGTACTGGATATTTTTTTTTTATTGTACTTTAGGTTCTGGAGTACATGTAGAGATCATACAGGACTGTTGCATAGGTACATATATGGCAAGGTGGTTTGATGCCTCCATCCCCTATCACCTATACTTGGCATTTCTCCCCACGTTATCCCTCCCTACCCCCCCAATGTCCCTCCCCTAGCCCCCCCAACAGACCCCAGTGTGTGGTGCTCCCCTCCCTGTGTCCATGTGTTCTCATTGTTCAACACTGACCTATAAGTGAGAACATGCAGTGTTTGGTTTCTGTTCTTGTATCAGTTGCTGAGAATGCTGGTTTCCAGAGTCATCCATGGCCCTCCAAAGGACACAATCTTATCTTTTGTATGGCTCCATAGTATTCCATGGTATATATGTGCCATGTTTTTGTCCAGTCTATCATTGATGGGCATTTGGGTTGGCTCCAGGTCTTTGCCATTGTAAATGGTGCCATGGTGAACATACGTGTTCATGTGTCTTTAAAATAGAATGATTTGTAGTCCTTTGGGTATATACCCAGTAATGGGATAGCTGGGTCAAATGGAATTTCTATTTCTAGGTCCTTGAGGAATTGCCACACTGCCTTCCACAATGGTTGAACTAATTTACACTCCCACCAACAGTGTAAAATTGTTCCTATTTCTCCACATCCTCTCCAGCATCTGTTGTCTCCAAATTTTTTAATGATCGCCATTCTAACTGGCATGAGATGATATCTCAGTGTGGTTTTGATTTGCATTTCTCTAATGACCAGCGATGACGAGCATTTTTTTCTAATGTTTGTTGCCTTCATATGTGTCTTCTTTTGAAAAATGTCTGTTCATATCCTTTGCCCACTTTTGTATGGTGTTTTTTCTTGTAAATCTGTTTTAGTTCTTTGTAGATTCTGAAAATCAGCCTCGTGTCAGGTGGATAGACTGCAAAATTTTTTTCCCATTCTACTGGTTCCCTGTTCACTGTAATGATTGTTTCTTTTGCTGTACAGAAGCTCTGAAGTTTAATTAGATCCCATTTGTCTATTTTGGCTTTTGTTGCCAATGCTTTTGGTGTTTTAGTCTTGAAGTCCTTGCCTGTGCCTATGTCCTGAATGGTTTTGCCTAGGGTTTCCTTAAAGTTTTTAAAATACGCTAGACCTGATAGAATAATGAATTTCAAGAGTTCAAAGAGAAGGCTTGTGAATTAACTCAATCAGAAATTTTTTTAAAAAACAAAATAAATGAACAAAGTCTCCAAAATACAACTGATTTTTTAAAAGGGTCAAACCTAAAAAGAATTGGTGTTCCTGAGGGAGAAGAGAAAGCAAAAAGTTTGAAAAACTTACTTTAGAGAATAACTGAGGAAAAAATCCCTGATCTTGACAGAGATTTAGATATCCAAATACGAGAAGCTCAAAGAAATCCTGAGAGATTCATTGCAAAAAGGTTATCACCATGGCAAATAGTCATTAGGCTGCTCGCTTCTCAGCAGAAACTTTACAAGCCAGAAGGTATTGGGGTCCTATGTTTAGCCTCCTTAAACAGAATGACCGTCAGTCAAGATTTTTGTATCCAGCAAAACTAAGTTTCATAAATGGAAGAGAAATAGTCTTTGCCTGACAAATGTTGAGAGAACTTATCACTACCATACCAGCTCTACAAGAAATGCTAAAATTAGTTCTAAATCTTGAAACAAAAGGTCAATATGCAACAAAATAGAACTTCTTGAAAGCATAAAACTCACAGGCTCTATGAAACAATGATACAACAAAGAAAACAAAGTATAGGTAGCAACTAATATGATGACTAAAACAGCACCTCACACTCCAACATTAACATTGAATATAAATGGCCTAAACGCTCCACTTAAAAGATACATGTTGGCAGAATGGATTTAAAAATATTATAAACCAGATGCATGCTGTCCTCAAGAGACTTGCCTAATATGTAAGGACTTAATGTAGACTTAAGGTACAAGGGGTAGAAAATATACTCAATGCAAATGGAAACCAAAAGAGAGCAGGAATACCTATTCTTATATCAGATAAAATAAACTTTAAAGCAACAGCAATTTAAAAAAATACAAAGAAAGTCAAGATACAAGATAAAGGGATCAATCCAAGAAGAAAATATTACCATCCTAAATATACATGTACCTAACTCTGGAGCTCCCAGATCAATTAAAAAATTACTACTAGACCTAAGACAAGACATAGAGAGCAACACAATAATAGTGGGAAACTTCAACACTCCACTGACAGCACTGAACAGATCATCAAGGCAGAAAGTCAATGAATACTGAATTTAAGCTACACTTCAAAACAAATGGACCTAACAGATATTTACAGAACTTCTTCCCAAGAATAACAGAATATACATTCTTTTCATCAGCACTTAAAACATTTTCCAGGATAGACCATTTAATAGACCACAAAGCAAGTCTCAATAAATTTTAATAAGTTGAAATTATACCCCAGTATCTTTTCACACCACAGTGGAATAAAACTAGAAATCAACTCTGAAAGGAACCCTCAAAACTATGCAAATACAAGGAAATTCAACAATCTGCTCCTGACTGACTTTTGGGCTAACAATAAAATCAAGATGGAAATTTAAACATTCTTCAAAATTAATAATGATGATGACACAAGTTATCACAATCCCTGAGTTACAGCCAAAGCAGTGCTAGGAGGAAATTCTATAGTAGTAAATGTCTACATTAAAAAGTCTAAAACATCACAAATTGACAACCTAAGGTCACACCTCAAGGAACTGGAAAAATAAGAACAAACCAAACTGAAAGCTAGCAGAAGAAATTAAATAACAAAGATCAGAACACAACTAAATGACATTGAAACAAAAACAAAATGAAATCAAAAAGATCAATGAAACTAAAACTTAATTCTTTGAAAAGATAAAAACAAAATTGATAGATCATTAGATATATTAACTAAGATAAGAAGAGAGACGATTCAAATAAGCTCAATTAGAAATGAAAATGGAGACATTACAACTGATGCCACAGAAATACAAAAGATCATTTGAGACTACTATGAATACCTCTATGCACACAAACTAGAAAATCTAGAGGGAATGAATAAATTCCTTGAAATTTAATCTTCCTAGATTAAATCAGAAAGAAATAGAAGCCCTGAACAGACCAATCACAAGCAGTGAAATTGAATCAGTAACTTAAAAATTGCCAAAAAAGAGGTGTCAGATGATTCACAGCTGAATTCAACCAGACATTCTAAGAAGAATTGGTACCAATCCTACCTATTCCAAAAGATTAAGAGGGAAACTTCCCTAACTCATTTGATGAAGCCAGTATTACTCTGATATGAAAACCCATAAAGGATATAAAAACAACAAAAATATGACAGATCAATATCCCCGATGAACACAGATAAAAACAACCTCACAAAAATACTAGCAAACCAAATCCAACAGCACCTAAATAAGATAATACACCATGATAAAGTGCATTTTATCCTAGGGATGCCAAAATGGTATAACACAAGTCAGTTAATAAATGTGACATATCACAGAAACAGAAAACAAAAAGCATATGATCATCTTGATAGGTTCAGAGAAAGCATTCAGTAAAATCCAGCATACCTTTATAATAAAAATCATCAACAAACTAAGCATAGAAGGGCCATACCTCAAAATAATAAAAAGCCATATATGACAAATCTACAGATCTTATCATAGTGAATCAGGAAAAGTTGAAAGCATTCTTCTGAGAGCTGAAGTAAGTCAAGGATAGCCACGTTCACTATTTATATTCAACATAGTACTGGAAGTACTATGCCAGAGCAATCAGGCAAGAGAAATAAACAAAGATTATTCAAACTGGAAAAGAGGGAGTAAAAGTATTACTGTTTACCAATGATAGGATTTTATACCTAGAAATCCATAAAAACTCCTCCAAAAGACTACTATATATAATAAAAAACTCAGTAAAGTCTCAAGTTACAAAATCAGTGTACATAAATCAGTAGCCATGCTATACACCAATGATCAAGCTGAGAATAAAATCAAGAACTCAATCCCTTTTACAATAGCTACCAAAAAAAAAACACCTAGGAATATACTTAACCAATGAGGTAAAAGATCTCTACAATGACAACTACAAAAGTACTAAAAGAAATCATAGATGACACAAATGAAAACACATCCCAGGCTCATGGATTGAAATAATCAATATAGTGGAAATGAGAATACAGCCCAAAGCAATCTGCAGATTCAATGTAATTCCTATCAAAATACCAACATTATCTTTTACAGATTTAAAAACAGTTAATTCTAAAATTCATAGGGAACCACAAAAGAGCACAAATAGCCAAAGCAATCCCAAGCAAAAATACCAAATCTGGAGCCATCACATTACCTGACTTCAAATTATACTACAAACATTATGGCACTGGCACCAAAATATCATAGTACTGGTATAAAAGTAGATACATAGACTAATGGAACAGAATAGAGAACCCAGAAATAAAGCCAAATATCTATAACCTACCAATCTTCAACAAAGCACACAAAAACATAAATTGAGGAAAAGACACTCTATTTAATAAATGGTGCTGAGTAAACTGGGTATCCATATGTAGAAGAATGACACTGGATCTCTATCTCTCACCTTATGTAAAAATCAACTCAAGATGGATCAAATACTTAACTCTAAGACCTGAAAACGTTAAAATTTTAGAAGAAAACCTAAGAAAAACTCTTCTGAATATTGGCACAGGCAAATAATTTATTAATATGACCTCAAAAGCAAATGCAACAAAAAGAAAAATAAATAAATGGAATCCAATTAAACTAAAAAGTTTCCACACAGCAAAAGAAATAATCAGAAAAAACACACAATCCACATAATGGGAGAAACTATTTGCAAACTATGCATCCAACGAAGGTCCAATATGCAGAATATACAAGGAACTCAAACAAATCAGCAAGGAAAAAACAAATAATCCCATCAAAAAGTAGGCAAATGACATGAATAGATGTTTCTTAAATAAAGATATACAAGTGGTCAACAAACATATGAAAAAATGCTCCATATCACTAATCATCAGGAAAATGCAAATTAAAACCACAATGTGATACCACCTTACTCCTACAAGAATGGCCATTATTAAAAGGAAAAAAATAATAGATGCTGATGTGTACGTGGTGATGAGGGAATGCTTAAACACTGCTGTTGACAATGTAAATTAATAAAATCTCTATGAAATAGTATGGAGATTTCTTGAAGAACTAAAATTAGATCTACCATTCAATGAAGCAATCCCACTACTGGATATCTACCCCACCCCCCAAAAAGAAAGAAGTCATCATATGAAAAATACACTTGTATGCATATGTTTATTGTAGCACAATTCACAATTGCAAAACTATGGAAAAAACCTAAGTGCCCATCCACCAATGAGTGGATCAAGAAAATGTTGTAGGCTAGGTGTGGTGGCTCATGTCTCTAATCCCAGGACTTTTGAAGGCCAAGGTTGGAGGATCACTTGAGCCCAGGCATTCAAGACTAGCCTAGAAAACATAGTGAGACCAATCTCTACTAAAATTCAAAAAAAAGAAATTAGCAAGGTGTGAGGCACATGCTACTCCAAGGGCTGAGGCGGGACAACTCAGGAATAGAAAACCAAAAACCATATGTTCTCACTTATAAGTTATGGGTATGCAAAGGCATATACAGTGGAATAATAGACTTTGGAGACTCAGAATAGGAAGGGTGGAGGGGATAAAAATAAAACTACATGTTCAGTACAATGTACACTACTCGAGTGATGGGGGTACTAAAATCTCAGACATCACCACTATATACATTTGTATAACCAACAACGACTTGTAAACCAAAAGATATTCAAATAAAAAATTAATAAAAAACATAGTCTGTGAAACAATGTGACTTACAGGGAACATGTTCTTTCCTTCTGGTGGTCCGTTTTGCTAACTGCAATCAACCATGCAGGCACCATGTGGTGATGTGACCAAACCCCACTAAAATAAACTTGAATCTTAGGCTTAAATGAGCTCTCAGGTAGACCACACTTCACACGTGTTCTTACAAATTGTAGATAGAGGAATTAAGTGAATCCTGTACAATTCCACTGGAAAAGGACTCCTGGAAGCTTGCACCTGCCTGGTTTCCTCCAGACTGTGCCACATGTGCCTTTTCCCTGTGCTGATATTGCTTTGCATCTTTTCACTGCAATAAGCTGTAACCATGAATATAATAAATTCTGTGTATTATGAGTCCTAGAGGTGGTCTTAGATATCTCCAACACAGGTACCACAAAAAAATAATATAATTAACATAAAAGTAAGAGGTAACAGAAATAAAAGACATATATTAAATATAAATAGAAGAATAACAGCAGATTTCTCATCAAATAAATCCAACAGACAGTGAAGAAACATTTTTAAAGTACTGAAAGAAAAAATGCTGCCAACCTAGCATTCTGTAACTGTAAAATACCTTTCAAAAGTATAGGTGAACTTTTCAGACACAAAAAGCTGAAATAATTCACTACTGGGAGATGGGCACTTCAAGAAATAGGAAGTCCTTCAGGTATAAGAAAATTAATACCTAATGGAAAGCTAAATCTACACATACACACACACACACACACACACACACACACAACACACCAAAAAAAAAAAACAGAAAACAACACAAGTGGTAAATATGTGAGTAAATAAAAAAGACCTTTTGAGATCAACAAGATGGCCAATTAGGAACAGCTCTGGTCTGCAGCTCCCAGCGAGACCAATGCAGAAGGCAGCTGATTTCTGCATTGCCAACTGAGGTATCTGGTTTATCTCATTGAGACTGGTTAGACAGTGGTTGCATCCCATAGAAGGTGAGCAGAAGCAGGGCGGGGCATTGTGTTACCTGGGAAGTGCAAGGGGCTGGGAACCTCTCTCCCCTAGCCAAGGGAAGTGGAGAGGGATTACGCTATCTGGCCCAGATACTACACTTTTCCTATGGTTTTTGGAACCCACAGACAAGGAGATTCCCTTTTGTGCCTACACCACCAAGGTCCTGGGTTTCAAGCACAAAACTGGGTGACTGTTTGGGCAGACACCGAGCTAGCTGCAGGAAACTTTTTTTATACTCCAGTGGCACCTGGCACACCAGCGAGACAGAACCATTCACTCCCCTGGAAACGGGGCTATTCACTCCTCTGGAAAGGGGGCTGAGGCCAGAGAGCTAAGTGGTCTTGCTCAGTGGGTCCCAGCCCCACGGAGCCCAGCCAGCTAAGATCCACTGGCTTGAAATTCTTGCTGCCAGCAGAGCAGTAGGATGTCAACCTGGCATGTTTGAGCTTTATGGGGGAGGGTCATCTACCATTACTGAGGCTTGAGTAGGCGATTTTCTCCTCACAGTGTAAATGAAGCTGCCAGGAAGTTCAAATTGGTGGAAACCACTGCAGCATGGCAAAGCCGCTATACAGACTGCCTCTCTAGATTCCCCCTTACTGGGCAGAGCATCTCTGAAAGAAAAGCAGCAGCCCCAGTCAGGGGCTTATAGATAAAACTCCCATCTCCCTGGGAGGGAGCATCTTGGGGAAGGGCTGGCTGTGGGAACATCTTCAGCAGACTAAATGTTCCCAACTGCCAGGTCTGAAGAGAGTAGTGGATCTCCCAGCAAAGCACTCAAGCTCTGCTAAGGGACAGACTGCCTCCTCAGGTAGGTCCCTGACCCCTGTGCCTCCTGACTGACTGGGGAAAACCTCCCAGCAGGGGTCTAAAGACACCTCATACAGGAGAGCTCTGGCTGGCATCTGGCAGGTGCCCGTCTGGGACAAAGCTTTCATAGGAAGGAGCAGGCAGCAATATTTGCTGTTCTGCAGCTTCCACTGGTGATACCCAGGCAAACAGGGTCTGGAGTGGACCTACAGCAAACTCCAGCAGAGCTGCAGAAGAAAAGCCTGACTGTTAGAAGAAAAACTAACAGAAAGCAATAACATCAACATCAACAATAAGGACATCCATGCAAAAACCCCATCCAAAGGTATGGGCATCAAAGATCAAAGGTACACAAATCCATGAAGATGAGGGAAAATCAGCACAAAAGTGCTGAAAATTCCAAAAACCAGAATGCCACTTCTCCAAAGGATCACAACTCATTGCCAGAAAGAGCAAAAAACTGGATGGAGAATGTTTGATGAATTGATAGAAGTAAGCTTGAGAAGGTGGGTAATAAACTCTTCTAAGCTAAAGGAGCATGTTCTAACCCAATGCAAGAAAGGTAAGAAACTTGACAACAGGTTACAGTAACTGCTAACTAGAATAACCAGTTTAGAGAAGAACATACATGATCTGATGGAGCTGAAAAACAGAGTATGGGAACTTCATGAAGTATACACAAGTATTAGTAGTTGAATTGATCAAGTGAAAGAGAGGATATCAGAGATGGAAGATCAACTTAATGAAATAAAATGTGAAGACAAGATTAGTGAACAAAGAGTGAAGAGGAACGAACAAAGACTCCAAGAAATACAGAACTATGTGAAAAGACCAAACCTACAATTGACTCTTCCACATGAAAGTAAGAAGGAGAATGGAACCAAGTTGGAAAACACGCTTCACAATATTATCCAGCAGAACTTCACCAACCTAGCAACACAGGCCAACATTCAAATTCAGGAAATACAGAGAACCCCACTAAGATTCTCCTCAAGAAGAGCAACCCAAAAAACACATAATCATCAGATGCACCAAGGTTGAAATGAAAGAAAAAATGTTAAGGGAATCCGGTTAGAAAGGTCAGGTTACCTACAAAGGGAAGCCCATCAGACTGACAGCCGATCTCTCTGCAGAAACCCTACAAGCCAGAAGGGGGTGGTAAATATTAAAGATTCTTAAAGAAAAGAATTTTCAACCCAGAATTTCATATCTGGCCAAACTAAGCTTCATAAGCAAAGGAGAAATAAAATCCTTTACAAACAAGTAAATGCTGATGTATTCTGTCATCACCTGCCCTGTCTTAAAAGAGCTCCTGAAGGATGCACTAACTATGTAAAGGAACAACAGGTATCAGCCACTGTAAAAACATACCAAAATACAGGAGGCTGAGGCAGGAGAATTGCCTGAACCTAGGAGGCGGAGGTTGCGGTGAGCCGAGATTGTACCATTGCACTCCAGCCTGGGTAACAAGAGTGAAACTCCGTCTCAAAAAAAAAATACCAAAATATAAAGATCCATGACACTATAAAGGAACTGCACCAACTAATGTGCAAAATAACCAACTAGTATCATGACAGGATAAAATTCAAACATAACAATATTGACCTTAAATGTAAATGGGCTAAATGCCCCAGTTAAAAGACACAGACTGGCAAATTGGATAGAGTCAAGACCCATCAGTGTGCTATATTCAGGAGACTGATCTCATGTGCAAAGACACACATAGGTTCAAAATAAAAGAATGTAGGCATATTTACCAAGCAAATGGAAAGAAAAAAAAAATCCTAGTCTCTGATGCAACAGACTTTAAACCAACAAGGAACAAAAAAGACAAAGAAGGCCATTGCATAATGGTAAAGGGATCAAGGCAACAAGAAAAATTAACTATCCTAAATATATATGCACCCAGCACAGGAGCAACCAGATTCATAAAACAAGTTCTTAGAGGCCTACAAAAAGACCTAGACTCTCACACAATAGTGGGAGACTTCAACATCCCACTGTCAACATTAGACCAATCAATGAGACAAAAAATTAATAAGGATATTAAGGACTTAAACTCAGCTCTAGACCAACTAGACCTAACAGAAATCTATAGAACTCTGCACCCCAAATCAAAAAATATATACATTCTTCTAAGCACCACATAGCACTTATTCTAAAACAGACCACATAATTGGAAGTAAAACACTCCTCAGCAAATGAAAAAGAATGAAAATTATAACAGTCTCTCAGACCACAGTGCAATCAAATTAGAACTCAGGATTAAGAAACTCACTCAAAAACCACACAACTACACAGAAACAGAACAATCCGCTCCTAAATGGCTACTGGGTAAATAATGAATTAAGGCAGAAATAAATAAGTTCTTTGCAACCAATGAAACCAAAGACACAGTGTACCAGAAGCTCTGGGACACAACTGAAGCAGTGTTTAGAAGGAAATTTATAGCACTAAATGCCCACATCAGAAGGCAGGAAAGATCTAAAATTGACACCCTAACATCACAATTAAAAGAACTAGAGAAGCAAGAGCAAACAAATTCAAAAGCTAGCAGAAGACTGAAGGAGATAGAGACAGGAGAAATCCCTTAAAAAAGTCGGTGAATCCAGGAGCTAGTTTTTTGAAAAAATTAACAAAATAGATAGACTACTAGCCAGAATAATAAAGAAGAAAATAGAGAAGAATCAAATAGACACAATAAAAAATGATAAAGAGAATATAACCACTGACCTCACAGAAATACAAACTACCATCAAATAATACTATACATACCTTTATGCAAAGAACTAGAAAATCTAGAAGAAATGGACAAATTTCTGAACACATACATATCCCAAGACTAAACTAGGAAGAAGCTGAATCCCTGAATAGTCCAATAAAATGTTCTGAAATTGAGGCAGTAATTAAAAGTCTGCCAAGTTAAAAAAAAATTCCAGGACCAGATTCACAGCTATATTCTACAAGAGATACAAAGAGGAGCTGCTACCATTTCTTCCGAAACTATTCCAAACAACAGGAAATGAGGGCTCCTCCCTAATTTATTTTATGAGGCCAGCATCATCCTGATACCAAAACCTGGCAAAGGCACAACAAAAGAAAAAAATTTGAGGCAAATACCCCTTATGAACATCAATGCAAAAGTCCTCAATAAGATACTGGCAAACCGAATTCAGCAGCACATCAGAAAGCCTATCCATAATGATGAAATTGGCTTTATCCATGGGATGCAACGCTGGTTCAACATACACAAATTAATAAATGCAATCCATCACACAAACAGAACCAATGACAAAAACCACATAATTATCTCAATAGATGCAGAAAAAGCCTTCAATAAAATGAAACACCCTTTCAGGCTAAAAATACTCAATAAACTAGATATTGATGAAATATATCTCAAAATAATAAGAGGTATTTATGACAAACTCACAGCCAATATCATACTGAATGGACAAAAGCTGGGCGCATTGCCTTTGAAAACCAGCACAACAGAAGGATGCCCTCTCTCATCACTCCTATTCAACATAGTATAGGAAGTTCTGGCCAGGGCAATCAGACAAGAGAAAGAAATAAAGGATATTCAATTAGAAAAAGTGGAAGTCAAATTGTCTCTGTTTGTATGATGAGATGATTATGTATTTAGGAAACCTAATATTCTCAGTCCAGAAACTCCTTAAACTGATAAGCAACTTCAGCAAAGTCTCAGGATACAAAATCAGTGTGCAAAAATTACAAGCATTTCTCTACGCCAATAATAGAGAGCCAAATCATGAGTGAATTCACATTCACAATGGCTACAAAGAGAATAAAATATCTAGAAATGCAACTTATGAGGGATGTAAAAAGGGCTTCTTCAAGTAGATCTACAAACCACCACTCAAAGAAATACAAGAGGACACAAACAAATGAAAAAACATTCCATGCTCATGAATAGGAGGAACCAATATCATGAAAATGACCATACTGTCCAAAGTAATTTATAAATTCAATCCTATCCCCATCAAGATACCATTGACTTTCTTCATGGAATTAGAAAAAAACTACTTCAAATTTCATATGAAACAAAAAAAAGAGCCCACATAGCAAAGACAATCCTAAGAATAAAGAACAAAGCAGGAGGCAGCATGCTACCTGACTTCAAACTATACAGGAACCAAAACAGCATGGTACTGGTACCAAAACAGATATATAGACCAATGGAACAAAACAGAGGCTTCAGAAATAACACCACACATCTACAACCATTTGATTTTTCACAAACCTGATAAAAACAAGCAATGGGGAAAGGATTCCCTATTTAATAAATGGTATTGGGAAAACTGGCTAGCCATATGCAGAAAACTGAAACTGGAGCCCTTTCTTATACCTTATTTAAAAATTTACCTCAAGATGGATTAAAGCCTAAAATGTAAGGCCTAAAACCATAAAAACCCTAGAAGAAAACCTAGGCAACACCATTCAGGACATAGGCATGGCTAAAGACTTCATGACTAAAACAACAAAAGCAATTGCATCAAAAGCCAAAATTGACAAATGGGATCTAATTAAACTAAAGAGCTTCTGCACAGCAAAAGAAACTATCATCAGAGTGAACAGGCAACCTGCAGAATGGGGAAAAAATTTGCCCATCTGACAAAGGGCTAATACCCAGAATCTACAAAGAACTTCAACAAATTTACAAGAAAAAAAACAGTCCCATCAAAAAGTAAGTGAAGGATATGAACAGACACTTCCCAAAAGAAGACATTTATGTGGCCCACAAACACATGAAAAAAAAAGCTCATCATCACTGGTCATTAATGAAATGCAAATCAAAACCACACTGAGATAACATCTCACACTAGTTAGAATGGCAATCATTAAAAAGTCAAGAGACAACAGATGCTAGAAAGGATGTGGAGTAATAGGAACACTTTTCCACTGTTGTTGAGAGTGTGAATTACTTCAACCATTGTGGAAGACAGTGTGGTGATTCCTCAAGGATCTAATACCATAAATACCAGTTGACCCAGCAATCCCATTACTGGGTATATACCCAAAGGATTATAAAACATTCTACTATAAAGACACATGCATGCTTATATTTATTGTAGCACTATTTACAATAGCAAAGACTTGGAACTAACCCAAATGCCCATCAATAATAGACTGGATAAAGAAAATGTGGCACATATACACCATGTAATACTATGCAGCCATAAAAAAGGATGAGTTTATGTTCTTTGCAGGGACATAAATGAAGCTAGAAACCATCATTCTCAGAAAACTAACACAGGAATAGAAAATCAAACATTGCATTTTCTGATTCATAATTGAGAGTTGAACAATGAGAAAACATGGACGCAGGGAGGGGAACATCACATAATGGGGCCTGTTGGGGGTTAGGGAACAAGGGAAGGGATAGTATTAGGAAAAAATGCCTAATGCACACAGGGCTTAAAACCTAGATGACAGGTTGATGGGTGCAGCAAACAACCATGGCACATATATACATATGAAACAAACATGCATGTTCTGCACATGTATCCCAGAACTTAAAGTATAACATAAAAAAAGAAAAACACTTTTTTTCTTCCTTTTTTTTTTTTGAGATGGAATCTCCCTCTTTCAGGGTGGAGTGCAATGGCATAATCTTGGCTCATTGCAACCTCCACCTCCTAGGTTCAGGCAGTTCTCCTGCCTCAGCTTCCTAAGTAGCTGGGATTACTGGCACATACCACCATACCAAGCTAATTTTTGTATTTTTAGTAGAGATGGGGTTTCACAATGTTGGCAAGGCTGGCCTCAAACTCCTGACCTTGTGATCCACCCACCTCGACCTCCCAAAGTGCTGAAATTACAGGAATGAGTCTTATTTCTTTTTATATATCTTTGAATGTATTGAAAGCAAAAGAAAAAAACCCACAATGTATCATGAGGTTTAACATGTGTAGAAGTAAAACATAGGACAACAATAGGAAAAAGTCTGGAGTGGGGGAATAGAAGTACATTAAATTATCTTATGTTTGAAGTGGGCTGTGATAAATTAAAGTTATATACTATAAACCCTAAAGGAACCACTAAAAGAACAAAGCATTATATCTAAAATAATCCAAAGAGGTTAAATGGAATCATAAATAATAATGCAAAAGAAGGTAGGAAAAGAGAAAAAGTAAATAAAGAACAAATAAAAGGCAAATAGCCAGGTGGTAGATTTTAAACCAATCATATCAATAATCACATTAAATAAAAATGGTCTAACCATCCGAATTAGAAGGCAAAGCATGCCAAATTGGATAAAAAAGGAAGACCCAACTCTAGGTTACCTATAAGAAACCCAGATTAAATATAAAAATAATTCAGGTGTGGTACATGCTTGTGGTCCCAGCTACTCAAAAAATAGAAATTAAAGTCCAGCCTGGGCAATATTGCCAGATTCTGTCTCTAGAAATAAAATTTTTAAATGTTTAATAAAAAATATCTATAAAAACACAAATAGGGCTGGGTGTGTGTGGCTCAAACACGTAATCCCATGGTTTGGGGAGGCTAAGGTGGAAGGATCACTTGATGCCAGGAGTTCAAGATCAGCCTGGGCAACATAGCAAGAACTTATCTCTACAAAAAAACATTAAAAATTAGCCAGGTGTGGTGATCCATGCCTATAGTCCTGGCTACTTGGGAGTCTGAGGCAGGAGGATCACTTTAGCCTAGGAGTTCAAGATTACAGTGGACTATGATCACGCCATTGCATTCTAGCAGGGGTGATGGAATTAGACCCTCTCTCAAGAAAACCTCACACATAAGTTAAAAGTAAATAGACGAAGCCAGGCATGGTGGCTCATGCCTGAAATCCGGGCTCCTTGAAGAGTTGAGGTAGGTGGATCACTTGAGGTCAGAAGTTTGAGAGAAGCCTGGCCAATGTGGTGAAACCTCGTTTCTACTAAGAATACACAAATTAACTGGGCATGGTGGTACATGCCTGTAGTTCCAGCTACTTGGGAGGATGAGGCAGAACCATCACTTGAACCCAGGAGGCAGAGGTTAAAGTGAGCCAAGATCATGCCACTGCACTTCAGCATGGGTGACAGAGTGAGTGAGACTCCATCTCAAAAAAAAAAAAGTGAAAGGATGAAAAAAGAAATGCCATGTTAATATTATTCAAAAGAAAGTCAGAATATGTATATTAACATCAGCCAAAGTAGATTTCACAAGAATAATAATAGATAAAAGGGAATATTTCACGATAAAGAGTCAACTTATCAAGAGAACATAGCAATCCTAAAACTTTACACTCCACAACAAAGCTTCAAAATACATAAAGCAAAAACTGATACAACTGAAAGGAGAAACAAACAAATATAAATTTTAGTCAGAGATTTCAATAATCCTCCTCTAACATTGATACAATAAGTAAACAAAAACCAGTAAAGTTGCCTCAGAAGGAGCAGACAAAAAAAGAGAAAATCAGTAAAGTAGAAGACTTGAACAACACTATCAACCAACTTAACCTAATTCACATTCATAGAACACTCTATCCAAAAACAGCAGGATAAAACATACTTTTCAAGAACACATGGAAGATTTACCAAAAAAGACTATATTCTGGGCCATAAAACAAGTCTCAATAAATTTTAAAGGATTCAAAGAAGTATATTCTGTCACCACAATGGGATTAAATTAGGAAGAAAGAAATCTGGAAAATCTTGCATTTGGAAATTAAATGGCATGCTTCTAAATAACCCTGGGACAAAGAAGAAATGAAATGAGAAATCAGCAAGTATTTTGATGTAAAAGAAAATGAAACATACTATATTAAAACTTGTGAGGTACAGCTAAATCAATATTTATAGGAAAACTTACAACATTAAATGCTTCTATTATTAAAAAAATCTGAAATCAAAATGTGGTCTCCAAAACATCAGCATTAGCATATCATGGGAAGCTGTTAGAAATGTAAATCCTTGGACACTAACAGAGACCTACTGAATCAGAAACTCTAAGGGTGGAGCCCAGCAATCTGTGGCCCTCTAGGTGACTTTGATGCACATCCGAGTTTTGAGAACCACTGCATATACTACCAGAGTGTTGTTTTTATTGTGCTAGGGTGTGTTCTCCAGTAAGGAATATACACAGTTTAAACTGCTCTGAAGTTCAGGTCACTTAAAAACAACAGAGGATTGTTGAAATCTCTGACTAAAATTTTTGTTTCTCCCTTTCAGTTCTATCAGTTTTTCTTTATGTATTTTCAAGCTTTGTTGTTAGGAGCAAAACTTTTAGGACTGTTATGTTCTCTTGATAAGTTAACTCTTTATCATGAAACATTCCCTTTTTCCCTGTTATTATTTGGAAGAATCTGCTCTGAATAGTCTTATTTTGAATAGTATGTTAATCTTGTGTTAAATTTAGAATACTTAGAAAATGCCCAATGCTTGAAGAGTTCTGCAAGTGTTTAACCCTACAAATAATGCCTCATTTTCTATAAAGACCTGAATTTCAAAAGCCACAGGTATAATTTTCTTGAAATCTAGATAGGAATAGAAGAGAAACATCAGGGGGACTATGACTCCATTGCATACTTTCTACTGTTCATTCTAGGCCTTTCATGTGGGAACCAAATGTAGTCAACTAATTCTCAATCAAGGAACAAAGACATGTTAAATCTAAATGACTAGTAATACAAAAATAATTTGCTTAAAATATAGTTTTATATCTACACTTGAATATAAATTTGTCTGATGTCTTGGAAAGCCACCTTAAATGAAATACTGAAGCCCTAACATAAGCACTAATTTAAAAGCACTAACTTCTATAGTGGTAGGCATCATCTTTTCAACTAGTTCGATGCACTAATCTCAAGCATATCTGTTCTTCATCTAAATTTGCTAGTTCATATCTGTCCTGGGAAGGGGAGTTGAAACTTTTGGCTTTAAGGGGCTTTAGTTATAGCTTCTACTAGTCAGGAGTAAACAAAATCCACACTGTATTAAGATAATTAACCGACAAGTATAGAAGAGAATTTCAGTAAAAACTTGAAAGCAACATTTGCAATGGAAGAACTGTAATATGGGTAGTCTATCTATTAATCTCAATTTATTATATGACAGTCCTCAAAAATAAAGGGAAAAATATACTGAAGTTCTAGTATTCTAGTCTCCAAAGAAAAAATATAATCCAATCTACATTAGGCTTCCTTCCTCTCCCCTAATCTTTGGTGATTTCATTGGCTTTGGTTCTTTCTTTCTTGTTTTTTTTCTTTTGAGACGGAGTTTCACTCTTGTTACCCAGGCTGGAGTGCAATGGCACGATCTCGGCTCACTGGCTTTGGTTATTTCTAAGACATTTCCTTCTGTGCTTTTGAACAGAGGCCCACAACAGCTGCCTATGGGGCCATGGGAGTATAATTAATCAAGTACTCAGCTAGCCACCACTGTTAAAATGTTTTAATCTCAATGTAAAACGAGATCAGAGTTTTACAAGCAGAGTTCAGAACACAAACATTGATTTCCAAAATGGTTTCTCTCCCTTTCAGAAGCCTAAAGATGAACATACACAAATCTTAGGAGTTTTAATAAAAAGCATGTTTTTTTTCATTTTAATACATCTACCATTGACAAACATGCAAAATAATGAATTTCCAAATCAAAGGTCCCTAGCAGAAACATCCAAATTAAAAATGAAGCATTTAAATGGACGTACTGGCCATGAAATTCAGCAAGAAACCACCCTTTCTCCCACACTTCAGAAAAACCACCAATTCCTTCCTGGAGGATTGATGGCATTAACAGTGCTTGGCTCTCTCTCCCTTGTCAGCATCCAGACATTCCTGGTTCAATCTTGTAAATTATTGTTATAGTTCCAGTTACTGAAAATGCCCCACCATCTTCTTCACTGCATTACAGCTTAGCAAGGCACCAAACAACAATGCACAGCTTGGGAAATGAGCAATAAAGAACATAAGGGCCTAAGAGTTACCCATACATCCTAGGTCTGTCAATTGAGTTAGGACATTAATAGGAATGTAAAATTCCAGGAGATGTTCTTTTATTCTCCTCTCCAAGTTACTAGAATGTACAGTATCAGAAAGAAAACAGTAGAGGAATATGGCAACAGCCACGTATATGAAATCTTACTAGAGCTAAAACCAAACTAAACAAAATGCAAACTACAATGGGACAAAGAACTGACTCTCATTACTCTCATTTGAGTTTTATTTGTGGCTTCAAGCAACCTCCAAAGTAAGAGTCTCACAAATTAGGAAATAATTTTAATGCACTGAGGGTTCAGTAATTTGTATTAGGATATTATTAAAATGTATATTTTATAAGAGTTGCATGTACTTCATTATTGAATTTGGTTCTAACAGTAAAGAAATAACTAAATGAGATATAACCTCAAATATACCTACTTCCAAAACTAAAAAGCACTTTAACACATTTTTCTCTGGAACCCTCAACCAAATCAGTAAAACAAGTAGAAAATCAAAACATGATTGTAATATTACACAAGATAATTCATTTTACTTTAATAACTTAGTCTGTGCCAAAGTATTTCTGTCCAAAATGTGTAGGCGCAACAGGATGAACTTCAGTAGTTAAAATTGTGATCTCCGGAAACTCCTGAATGATTGATTTGGCACCTTCAAAAAAAGAGAAAAGTCATTATGATAGGATGTTTTGGTAATACCAATTGTAATTCAGGAATTTTGCAATTATTGTCACTAGTTCTAAAATTGACAGAAGACAAAGAGCAATGATCTTTGGATACCTAATCAGACTTGGTTAATCTCTTCCTCTTCATAAAGTCTGAAAAGCTTTGACAGTAGTCAGACTATGTCATCTCCATCTCACCAATAAATTCTTAGAATTATTATTTTATACTCAAGCTGAAAAATACAGTTATAGCAACTTTTCCCATGAAGAGTTTTTTAATTTTGTTTTATTTTAAAGGTGACTGTAATAGAGTGAATATAGTCCTTTTTAAAATGAGGATCACAGGCTGGCACAGTGGCTGAAGCCTGTAATCCTAGAACTTTATAAGGCCGAGGCAGGAGGATCACTCAAGGTCAGGAGTTTGAGACCAGCCTGGACCACACAGCAACACTCCATCTCTATTAAAAAAAGTAAAGAGGATCACATATAAGATGATGGTTTCCCAACTGAAACACTATGAAACAAGCGCAATGTTTCAAAGTGTCCTTGTTTTTCACAGAAAAAACTGGTGTGTCAGAGCATGCCAGCTTTTTAGAAGTTAGGACTCTAACTTTTGGGGAGGGAAATAGGTAGGGAAAGGAAACAAGGACTAGGATCTTCACTGTATAGTAATTTAGCATAAGAAGAAATGTGAAAGTATGTAAATGACTCACAATAAGTGAATGGTTAAATAACATATAGTCAAAGGATATGATGTAACTGTTAAATCATGATTTTGGAAAATATTGAATGGCATCAAAACCACACATGGTAAATGTAGAAAAGCACTAAAAATAACAGCATTAGAATCATGTAAAATGTTATCACAAAGCTTAGATATAACTGATACAAATTGTGAGTATTTTAATTACCCTGTCAAATTTAAAAGCCAAGCAAAGCTGTCACAGAATAAGATTTTTCAGCTAAAATGTCAAAGAACAGTACACCAGCCTCATGTATACTATTAGAACTCAAAAGAGTGCTTTTCTATTCTCAAAGGCAAACATTTTAAAAATTATTGAATTCTCTCAATATTGTCAATGCCACCTGTATTATACATATAAATGATAACTAAGCAAATCACCCTTAGTTACCACGACCATTTGAACTACAAGTAATATTTGGTTATGAAATAGCAAAGTAATCAAATAGGCCATAATTCCTATACAATAACCTACCAAAATAAGCTTTCCCAACTAAATATACTGTAGCCTCTTTAGAACTGGCTAAGATTTAGAAATTTTGAAATGAGAAAACACTTGACTAGAGAAGTCATATATTGCCCTTTTTAAAAATTATGAATCAAATACAAATTCATTGTAGAACATTTGAAAAATACCAATTTAAAGCTTAAAAATAAAACAAAAAGCACTTAGAAACCCACCAGCCTAAGATAACCACTACTAATACTGTGTGTGCATTTTGAAACCAGAATTCAAACACCATTGTGTGTCTGTCTAGCCTCTCATGCGAAGGAAAGATTTATTAGGTACCATATTAAATCCAACTCTGTTATTGTAATTAAAATAGTCATAATTTGTACTGGTCATCTCTAAGCTTGGTGATAACACTTTATAATATTCTAATGCATTTATTTTAATACTGCTTTTTCCAATTGCCATGTACATTTTTTGATGCCATTCAGTATTTTCCAAAAACATGATTTAACAGTTACATAATAGTACATCCTTGGAATATATATTATTTATTTAACTATTTCCTTATTTTGAGTCATTTGTATGCTTTCACATTTGTTCTTACATGAAACAACTCTATAATAAATATCCTAGAAGCTAAATTTCTACATGTACCTATAATTATTTTCTTAAACCACATTCCCAATTGTCCGGGTGATGAACAATGGGAACACATGGACATAGGGAAGGGAGCACCACACACTGAGGTCTATTGGGGAAAATAGGGGAGGGACAGCAGGGGGGGGAGCAGGGGAGGGATGGCATGGGGAGAAATGCCAAATATGGGTGAGGGGGCAGAAGGCAGCAAAACACACTGCCACGTGTGTACCTATGCAACTATCTTGCATGTTCTGCACATGTAC
>CM052670.1:61321659-61346515 GCA_028533165.1 Leontopithecus rosalia | reverse complement strand
GGAACACATGGACATAGGGAAGGGAGCACCACACACTGAGGTCTATTGGGGAAAATAGGGGAGGGACAGCAGGGGGGGGAGCAGGGGAGGGATGGCATGGGGAGAAATGCCAAATATGGGTGAGGGGGCAGAAGGCAGCAAAACACACTGCCACGTGTGTACCTATGCAACTATCTTGCATGTTCTGCACATGTACCCCAAAACCTAAAATGCAATAAAAATTTAAGAAAAAAATAAATAAATAAATAAAAATAATAATAATAAAACCTAGAATCTTAGGTTAGGTATACCTCCTTTGGGAAATGGAAAACACACAGTCTCTGACCTTTGAGCAGAAGGCTAACTTTAAAAACTTCTGCTTTTTGCTTCACACTGCAAAGGTTACTTCAGTAAGACTACAGGGCTAGCTAGAACCTTATGTTTCTTGCTGTTTGGGAGCAGTTCTCAGGCTCAGACGGGGAGCCAAGGTGAATAGGAAAGTTTCCGTCATTTGAAGGCCAAACCAGGAGAATAACTGCAATTTTTTTTAATTTAATATTTTCAAATATATATTTTATTGTACTTTAGATTCTGGGGTACATGTGAAGAAAATGCAGGATGGTTGCATAGGTACATAGATGGTAATGTAGTTTGCTGCCTCCATCCCCATCACTTATATCTGGCATTTCTCCCCATGTTATCTCTCCCCAACTCCCTATACCCCACTATCCCTCCCCAGTCCCCCCAACAGACCCCAGTGTGTGATGCTCCCCTCTCTGTTTCCATGTGTTCTCATTGTTCAACATCCACCTAAGAGTGAGAACATGTGGTGTTTGATTTTCTGTTCTCGTGTAAGTTTGCTGAGAATGATGGTTTCCAGGTTCATTCATGTCCCTAAAAAGGACACAAACTCATCCTTTTTATGGCTGCATAGTATTCCATGGTGTACATGTGCCACATTTTCCTTGTCCAGTCTATCATTGATGGGCATTTGGGTTGGTTCCAGGTATTTGCGATTGTAAACAGTGCCACGATGAATATACGTGTGCATGTGTCTTTATAATAGAATGATTTATAATCCTTTGGATATATACCAAGTAATGGGATTGCTGGGCCAAATGGAATTTCTATTTCTAGGTCCTTGAGAAATCGCCACACTGTCTTCCACAATGGTTGAAGTAATTTACACTCCAACCAACAGTGTAAAATTGTTCCTATTTCTCCACATCCTCTCAAGCATCTGTCTTCAGACTTTTTAATGATCACCATTCTAACTGGTGTGAGATGGTATCTCAAATTGGTTTTGATTTGCATTTATCTAATGACCAGTAATAAGGACCATTTTTTTCATGTTTGTTGGCCTCAAATATGTCATCTTTTGAAAAGTGTCTGGTCCATATACTTCACCCACTTTTGAATGGGTTTGTTTTTTTCTTGTAAATCTGTTTTAGTTCTTTGTAGATTACAGATATTAGCCCTTTGTGAGATGGGTAGATTGAAAAAATTCTTTCCCATTCTGTTGGTTGCCAGTTCACTTTAATGACTGTTTCTTTTGCTGTGCAGAAACTCTGGAGTTTAGTTAGATCCCATTTCTCTATTTCAGCTTTTCTTGCCAATGCTTTTGGTATTTTAGTCATGAAGTCCTTGCCTATGCCTATGTCCTGAATGGTTTTGCCTAGGTTTTCTTTTAGGGTTTTTATAGTGTTAGGTCTTAGGTTAAAGTTTTTAATTCATCTGGAGGAAATGCTAGTGTAAGTTGTCAGAAAGAGGTCCAGTTTCTGCTTTCTTCACATCGCCGGCCAGTTTTCCTAACACCATTTATTAAACAGGGAATCCTTTCCACATTGCATGTTTTTTTCTTTTTTAACAAGAAAAAGGAAAAATGCTTTATTAGGCTTTAGAGATATCAAACAGTAAGAAAGTAACTAGATAAGGGAAACTAATGAAAAATGGGGGTTGTTTTAGCCAGTTTGTTTTATAGATTCCTCTGCTGCTGTCTCTGGGTATTGCCTCCAATGATTAAGATCATCAGTTAAAAATTGTCCTGCCCTTCCTGGTGGAAATGGGGAGTGCAGAGAGTTTTCCTTGTGTCTCCTTCTTTTTAGCTTCCTTCAGCTCAAAATAATTTTTTAAATTTATTTTTTATTGCATTTTAGGTTTTGGGGTACATGTGAAGAACATGCAAGATTGTTGCATAGGTACACACATCGTAGTGTGATTTGGTGCCTCCCCTTCACCTATATCTGGTGTGATTTCCTCCCCTTAGCCTATATCTGGCATTTTCCCCCATGCTCTCTCTCCCCAACTCCCCACCCCCTGCTGTCCCTCCCCTATTTCCCCCCAACAGACCCCAGTGTGTAGTGCTCCCCTCCATGTCCACGTGTTCTCATTGTTCCACACCCACCTATGAGTGAGAACATTGCACGTTTTTGTCAGGTTTGTCAAAGATCAGATGGTTGTAGATGTGTGGCATTGCCTCTGAGGCCTCTGTTCCGTTCCATTGGTCTGTATCTCCGTTTTGGTACCAGTACTGTGCTGTTTTGATTACTGTAGCCTTGTAGTATAGTTTGAAGTCAGGTAGCGTGCTACCTCCGGCTTTTTTCTTTTTGCTTAGAATTGACTTGGCTATGTGGGCTCTTATTTGGTTCCATATGAAGTTTAAGGTGGTTTTTTTCTAGTTCTGTGAAGAGGGTCATAGGTAGCTTGATGGGGATAGCGTTAAATCTATAAATTACTTTGGGCAGCATGGCCATTTTCACAATATTGATTCTTCCTATCCATGAGCATGGAATGTTTTTCCATTTGCTTGTATCCTCTCATATTTCATTGAGCAGTGGATTGTAGTTCTCCTTGAAAAGGTCCTTTACATCCTTTGTATTACTAGGCATTTTACTCTCTTTGTAGCAACTGTGAATGGCAGTTTGTTCTTGATTTGGCTCTCTTTAAGTCTGTTATTGGTGTATAGGAATGCTTGTGATTTCTGCACAGTGATTTTGTATCCTGAGACTTTGCTGAAGTTGCTTATCAGCTGAAGGAGGGTTTGGGCTAAGATGATGGGAACTTCTAAATATACAATCATGTCGTCTGCAAATAGAGACAATTTGACTTCCTCCTTTCCTAATTGAATACCCTTTATTTCTTTTTCTTGCCTGACTGCTCTGGCTACAACTTCCAACAGTATCTTAAATATGAGTGGAGAGAGAAGGCATCCTTGTCTAGTGCCAGATTTCAAAGGGAATGCTTCCAGTTTTTGCCCATTCAGTATCACATTGGCTGTTGGTTTGTCGTAAATAGCTTTTATTATTTTGAGATACGTTGTGTCGATAACTAGTTTATAGAGAATTTTTAGCATAATGGTTGGTTGAATTTTGTCAAAGGCCTTCTCTGCATCTATTGAGATAAACACGTGGTGTTTGTCTTTGGTTCTCTTTACATGCTGGATGACATTTATAGACTTGTGTATGTTGAACCAGCCTTGCATCTCTGGGATGAAGCCTACTTGATTGTGATGGATAAGCTTTTTGATGTGCTGGTGCAATCGGTTTGCCAGTATTTTATTGAAGATTTTTCCATCTATGTTCCTCATGGGGATTGGCCTGAAGTTTTCTTTTCTTGTTGAGTCTCTGCCAGGTTTTGGAATCAGAATGATGTTGGTCTCATAAAATGATTTGGGAAGGATTCCCTCTTTTTGTGGTGTTTGGAAGATGAGAAGGAATGGTACCAGCTCCTCTTTGTATGTCTGGTAGAATTCAGCTGTGAACCCATCTAGATCTGGCTTTATTTTGGTGGGTAGGCTATTAATTACTGCCTCAACTTAAGCCCTTGTTTTCAGCCTATTCAGGATTTCGTCTTCTTATGGTTTAAGCTTGGCAGGGTGCAGGTGTCCAAGAATTTATCCATTTCTTCCAGGTTTACTGGTTTATGTGCATACAGTTTTTTGTAGTAATCTCTTACGGTAGTTTGTATTTCTGTAGACTCGGTGGTTACATACAATTTATCATTTTTTATTGCATCTATTTCATGCTTCTCTCTTTTCTTTTTATTAATCTGGCTACTGCTCTATTTTGTTGACTTTTTAAAAAGCCAGCTCCCGGATTTATTAATTTTTGAAGGGTTTTTTGTGTTTCTATCTCCTTCAGTTCTCCTCTGACCTTAGTTATTTCTCGTCTGCTGCTAGCTTCTGAGTTTTTGATCTTGCTCCTCTAGCTTTCAATTTTGATGATACAGTGTCAAATTTAGATCTTTCCTTGCTTTTCATATGGACATTTATTGCTATAAATTTTCCTCTAGACACTGCTTTGTGTCCCAGAGATTCTGATACGTTGTGTATTTGTTCTCATTTGTTTTGAAGAACATTTTTATTTCTGCCTTCATTTCATTGTTTATCCAGCCAACATTCTAGAGCCAGTTGTTCAGTTACCATGAAGTTGTGTGGTTCTGAGGTAGCTTTTAATCCTGAGTTCTAATTTGATTGCACTTTGCTCTGAGAGACTGTTTCTTATGATATCCATTCTTTTGCATTTGCTGAGGAGTGATTTACTTCCAATTACGTGGTCTATTTTAGAGTACGTGTGATGTGGTGCTGAGAATGTTTATTCTGTGGATTTGGGGTGGGAAGTTCTGTAAATGTCTATTAGGTTTGCTTGGACCTGATCTGAGTTAAAGTCTGGGATATCCTTGTTAATTGTCTTATTGATCTGTCTAATATTGACAGCAGAGTGTTAATGTCTCCCACTATTATTGTGTGGGAGTCTCAATCTCTTTGTAGGTCATTAAGAACTTGCTTTATGTATATGGGTGCTACTGTTTTGGGTGTGTATATATTAAGGATCATTAGGTCTTCTTGTTGCATTGATCCTTTTACTATTATGTAATGTCCTTCTTTGTCTCTTTTGAACTTTGTTTAAAGTCTATTGTTTCAGAGACTAGAATTGCAACTCCTTTTTTTTTGCTCTCCATTTGCTTGGTACATCTTCCTCCATAACTGTATTTTGAGCCTACGTTTATCCTTGCATGTGAGATGGGTTTCCTGGATATAGCATACCAATGGGTTTTGGCTTTTTATCCAATTTGCCACTCTGTGTCTTTTTATTGGGGCATTTAGCCCATTTATATTTAAGGTTAATATTGTTATGTGTGATTTTGATCCTGTTATTTTGATGCTAGCTGGATGTTTTACCCATTAGTTGACAGTTTTTTTAATTGCATCAGTGGTCTTTACCATTTGGTATGTTTTTGGAGTGGCTGCTACTGGTTGTTCCTTTCTATGTTTAGTGCTTCTTTCAGGAGCTCTTGTAAGGCAGACCTGGAGGTGAAATCTCCGAGCAACTGCTTGTTCATAAAAGATTTTATTTCTCCTTCACTTATGAAGCTTAGTTTGACTGGTAATGAAATTCTGGGTTAAAAATTCTTTTCTTTAAGGATGTTGAATATTGGCCCCCACTCTCTTCTGGCTTGTATAGTTTCTGCTGAGAGATCTGCTGTGAGTCTGATGGGCTCCCTTTGTGAGCAACCTGAGCTTTCTCTCTGGCTGCCCTTTGCATTTTCTCCTTCATTTCAAATCTGGTGAATCTGACTATTATGTGCCTTGGAGTTGTTCTTCTTGAGGAATACCTTTGTGGTATTCTCTGTATTCCCTGGACTTGAATATTGGCCTGCCTTGCTAGGTTGAGGAAGTTCTCCTGGATAATATCCTAAAGGGTGTTTTTCAACTTGGATTCATTCTCTCTATCACATTCAGGTACACCTATGAAACGTAGATTAGGTCTTTTCACATAATTTCACATTTCTTGGAGGCTTTGTCCACTTATTTTTACTCTTTTTTCTGTAATCTTGCCTTCTCATTTTATTGCATTGAGTTGATTTCAATCTCTGATATCCTTTCTTCTGCTGGTAGATTCAGCTATTGAAACTTGTGTATGTTTCATGAAGTTCTTGTGTTGTGTTTTTCAGCTCCAACAATTCATTTATATTTTTCTTTAAGTTTTTTATTCTTCTCTTTTTTTTTTTTTTTAAATTTTTATTGCATTTTAGGTTTTGGGGTACATGTGAAGAACATGCAAGATAGTTGCATAGGTACACACGTGGCAGTGTGTTTTGCTGCCTTCTGCCCCCTCATCCATATTTGGCATTTCTCCCCATGCCATCCCTCCCCCGCTCCCCCCCCGCTGTCCCTCCCCTATTTCCCCCAATAGACCTCAGTGTGTGGTGCTCCCTTCCCTATGTCCATATGTTCCCATTTTTATTCTTGTTAGCATTTCCTCAAACCTTTTTTCAAGGTCCTTAGCATTTTTGCATTCTGTTAGAACATCTTCTTTTAGCTCAGAGAAGTTTGTTATTACCCACCTCTGAAGCCTATTTCTGTCATTTCATCAGACTCATTCTCCATCCAGCCTTGTTCCCTTGTTGGTGAGGAGTTGTGATCCCTTGGAGGAGGAGAGGCATTCTGGTTTCGGGTGTTTTCATCCTTTTTGTGCTTGTTTCTTCCCATCTTTGTGGATTTACCTACCTGTGGTCTTTATAGTTGTTGACTTTCAGATGGGTTCTCTGATGTACTTTTTGTTGATGATGAAGTTATTTCTTTATGTTTTTTTGATTTCCTTCTAACAATCAGGCCCCTCTACTGTAGGACTGCTGGAGGTCCACTTCAGACCCTGCTTGCCTGGGGATCACATGCAGCAGCTGCAGAACAGTAAGGGTTGCTGCCAGTTTCTTCTTCTGTTATCTTTGTCCCAGAAGGATATCTGCCAGATGTCAGCCTGAGCTTTCCTTTATGAGGTGTCTCTTAGGGTATAGGGTGGTTGGGGAGCTGCTTGAGGAGACAGTCTCTCCCTTATAGGAGCTCAAGTGCTGAGCTGTGAGCTCTGTTGTTCCATTCGGAGCTGCTGGGCAGGTACATTTAAGTCTGCTTCAGGGGAATTCATAACCACCTTTTTTTCCCAGGTGCTCTGTCCTGGGAAGGTGGGGCTTTATTTATATGTCCCTGATGTGCTGTCACCTTTTTTGAGAGATACCCTGCCTAGCGAGGTAGCCTAGTCACAGTCTGCCAGCAGAGGCATTGCTGAGCTGCTGTGGGCTCTGCCCAGCTGCTGTGTGAACTTCCTTGTGGTTTTGTTTATAGAGGTATAGTTAGAACTGCCTCAGTAATGGTGGTCTGCCTCAGTAATGGTGGACTGTCTCTGTAAAGGCAGACTGCATTGGTAATGGCGGATTGCCTCAGTAATGGTGGACTGCCTCAGTAATGGCGGACTGCCTTGGTAGTGGTGGACTGCTTTGGTAATGGTGAATGTCCATCCCCCCCACAGAGCTGAACCATCCTGGGTCCAGCTGTGCTTGCTGTGAAACTCACTCCAGAGCGTTTCAGATTGTGGGTCTTTGGGGGGGTGGGACCCACCAAGCCAGATCACCTGGCTCCCTGTTTCAGTCCCCTATTTTTTCAGTTGAATAGGTGACTCTGTCTCCCAGTCATTTCAGGCATCAATTGAAACAGCACCCAGATTTTTGTGAGTTTTTGTGTGGAGACCCACTGTTCCAGCTGAAATACCCATACTAGAGACTTGTGGCACTGTTCCACCTGGGAATCTCCGGGTCTATGGGCAGTAAAAATTCATTTGGAAATGCAGAGATCACTCACCCTCTGCGTTCGCACTGGGAACTGCACTCCAGAGCTGTTCCTATTCGGCCATCTTGGATCATCTCTCCCCTGCAATTCTTTTAAATGGGGTTAGCTCATACTTCTCTATTTGAATTTGAACAGTAGAATGGTATAAAATGTTATCACTAAGCTTAGAGATGACAAACACAGGATAAAATTACCAAAATTTGATTCAGATTTAATGTGAAAGCAGATTAAACTTTTCCCCAGGATATGAAACTAGAATATGCATACTTACCCACCTCAGGACTATCTGAAGCCCTAGTTACTGCTTTATGCTGAACTCACCATGAGGCGTGGAGAACAGACTGAGTAGGATGATAACACTGGGTTGAACTCCATGTTCTATAAGAACTTTTACAGCTTCAATTACAGTATTTCCAGTGCCTGAAAGCAAAAGATAACCAAATGCATTAGCCACCTTAACATTTATTTTAAAATGTCTTTTTTTTTTTTGAGACAGAAAATCACTCTGTCACTCAAGCTGGAGTACAGTGCTGTGATCTCGGCCATCCTCCCACCCCAGCCTCCCAAGTAGCTGGGACTATAGGCATGTGCTACCACACCCAGCTGCTTTTTCTATTTATTGCAGAAATGAGGTCTCCATATGTTGCCCAGGCTGGTCATGAACTGGGCTCAAGTGATCCTTCCACCTCAACCTCCCAAAGTGCTGGGATTACAGGTGTGAGCCACAGTACCCAGTCACAAAATGTCTTTTAACAGTCTTTGAAGTAAGGGCAATATAGCAATCTAATATAAGAAAACAGCAGGCAAAACTTCATTAGAAGGTAGTTGTTCTTTATCCATGCTATTTTCAATAATGGATATGACACATACACTTCTCAGTTATCAAATACCAAGCCCTAAAATCATTTAGCATGTATCAAATTTAACATATTCCCTCTGATCTGCCTTGAAGACTATGCCAAGTGTTGTCTGAGTAAGCTTAAGAAAGTAAACAGAATAGCAGGAAAAATTATTACCTACAGAAAGAATAAATTTCTTAAGGAAAATCCCTGCTGTACTCATTAAGCTAAAGAGGAAATATGTTTCAATACATTTTCTGCCTTCCATATATTTTGCTTCATTAAATCCTTTGTTTCAATGCATTCAAAGCAGAAGCTTTGGCCACGCGTGGTGGCTCAAGCCTGTAATCCCAGCACTTTGGGAGGCCGAGGCAGGTGGATCACGAGGTCAAGGGATCGGGACCATCCTGGTCACCATGGTGAAACCCTGTCTCTACTAAAAACACAAAAAATTCACAGGGCATGGTGACGCGTGCCTGTAATCCCAGCTACTCGGGAGGCTGAGGCAGGAGAATTGCCTGAACCCAGGAGGAGGAGGTTGCGGTGAGCTGAGATCATGCCATTGCACTCCAGCTTGGGTAACAAGAGTGAAACTCCATCTCAAAAAAAAAAAAAAGAAGAAGAAGCTTTTTGGGGCTAATAAAGTCTGACTACTGTATATTCTCTTATTATACAATAAAATCTCTCCAGGGAACTTCCCAGGGCAGTTTTCCCAAATGAGAAAAGCACATTTAGAAACTATGTTTGCCTTTTCTATAAGGGTACCTAGCAGGCAGGCACTACATTCAATTTAAACCCTAACCAAAGGTTACAAATAAATTGAAGCCACTCACTGAGAATTGGATACATCAGAAGGACTTTTCTCCGGTAAATGTCTGGGGGGAATTTGGCATAATATACTTTGGCTCTTTGTGTCTCCTCATCACTCTGAATCAGGATCTTTCCAATTCGGATGGATCGACAGCAGTCTCTTAAACCTTGTTCCATTGCCTCACCTTGAAGAATTAAAAAGAAAGAAAGAAGATTAGGGGAAAGAGAGAGAAAGTCCAAGAATAGTCCAAAGTAGAGTTTTTCACTATTATTAGTACAAAAAGGAAGGAAGAAGAAAGTAATTATTTTGAAGCTGACAGCTTTTATTTTAGATATGCTCATACTTCATACCTAGTATATGTTAATTGAAACCAGGTTAGGGGCTGGTTAATGAAACGAGGATAAGCTGGTTTTATTGCTGGCTTACAAGTTTTAGAGCTGTCATGCTTCCATGATTATAGGAAATAAAGCATTTTGTTGAGCAGCTCCCTGAGCTTTCTTAATATCAGGAAGAGTTTTATCTCTATTATTTTAAATAGGCCTTTAAACCACCTAAATTTGTGACTTTGGGCTGAGAAAATGCAAAAGATTTATGGAAGAATAAAGGCTGTAGATCAAAAAGTTTAATTTTAGGTCAAGGTAGCATCAGGGGACATCACTTAGCTCAACAATGACTTCTCAACAGTATTTTGCTGCAAGTAGTGAAAACATTGTATATTGGTCCCCCTCTCCAAGGTAAAAATAACTAGCGCTACCACCCTTGGTTTCTGAACACAGAGCTATTTTTGAGTCTGAATTCCTTTAAGGAAGTGTTTGCCAAAAGGCAATCATTCTCATGTCATCTTCAAGATTTTAGGCCATATCAGAATTCTACCAATACTGGCATTTACTTAACATTTTTCTTAAAGTAATTGTTTTCATTTAAATTTATTTTAAGAAGAAACTATATCACTAGTAAAAACATAAAACCAGTTTCTAATATATATGAAAAACAACAAATGGCTATCAAGGTTATAAACAATTCTGTACATCACCAAAAGTCATCTGGTATGTAGTCGGGGTGCAAGGACCATGCTGGTGCCTTTAGGGAAGAAGCTGAACTGAAACAGAAGAAGCTGTGCCTTAAAAGTCGATTTTCTTTACCAGTTTTTAAAAGTTGAACATCAATGTCCTGAAATGCTATCATTGTTTAAGAGTTGCCTCCTAGATAAAAGGAGCTTTAAGTTCCTAGTTTACTTGAGGCATTTAATTGTTCACAAATAGAACTTCATAACCAGAAGAGGAAAGTGAATGTTTAAATGTTAAAAAATTAAATTGTATATATTCAATGCAAACAAGTGGAGCTTCTAACACTTATGCAAAAAATATAAATCTTGTGTAAAACAATTAAGTTTGCAGAATGGCAATAACCCCACATAACAGGTATAGGTCTAATCACAGGCAAGTGATTTTTCTATATTGGTTTAGAAGGAGACTCAAACATAAATACAACATTTGTAAAACCAGCAAATGGAAATACCTAGAGTTAATGACAGTAAAGCACTTTTGACTATGTGGTCACATAGTCATCATATATAAAATTTAAAAGTATCAGGCCAGGTGTGGTGGCTCATGTCCATAATCCCGGCACTTTAGTAGGCTGAGGTGGGAGCATCACTGGAGGCCAGGAGTTTTAGACAGCCTGGGCAACATAGCAAGACCTCACCTCTACCAAAAAAAAATATTTTTTTTAATTTGCTAGGTATAGTTGCATGTGCCTGTAGTCCTAGCTGCTCAGGAGGCTCAGGTGGGAGGATTACTTGAACTCAGGGGTTTGAAGTTACAGTGAGCTATGATCGCACCACCATACTCCAGCCTGGATAACAGAGTGAGGCCCTGTCTCAAAAAAACAATTAAAAATATCAAATGAGTCATTTAGCCCAACAACAGAAATAAAAACGGAAGAAATATTTTCTCCAGTCAGGCATTCAAAGTTCTGCAGGCCTGAATTTATACCATATTCCCTCAGTCTTCAAACTGCCCTGTTCTCCACAAGATAGTATCATCACACCATCACATCCTCCTATCCTGCTATCCTCCCCTGAATCTCTTTGAACGCTGGCTCGCCCATGGGGACACTCTCCTAGGGAATATGCTCTGTAGTTAAAATTATCCAAACCTAGCATCACACAGGCCATGACTCCACAGCACCATGAGGCTAGATAACACAGGTGGTGAGATTTAACTGAAGACAAGCTGCAATTATGACAGACAAGCCTGCCTCTCTTCTGGAAAACAGCAACCATCTTCATGCATACAAAGAGACAAAAATCACACACATGTGAACCTACCGCTTCTCATTATGCTGACCCCACAATTTCCCTTCTCAAATTTCACTCCTTCATACTTGTACCCTGTTAGGAAATAAAACCAAAGAATTTATCTTTCATCACTGGGGCAACCTATTTATTTTAAAAGTTTCTACGATTTAAAGTAGATGGGCACAGAGCAACCCTTGTTCAGACACACTGTATAATGCCTGAGATTCCCTGTGGAAGTAATGAGATGAGCCATGATTTGGCAGTTATTTCTTAATTCTTCATGAGAAACCTGTGGGGATAATTGGGAAAGACAGACTTCATCGAATGGGAATAGGACTTATTATAACATCATATTCACATACACATTCTTCAAACTGAATTCAAAGGAGAATCACTGCACTCCGAGAATACTAAATACCTCATCAATTCAAACTGGGACCCCACTGTGAGCCACAGCTGAAAGCCTCCTCATTCCTTTCTTCCTTATGAGCCACCATTCTGCCTTAAAAGCAGAAGAAAGTGGCTGAAGTATTTATCAAGACATGCTCAACCCTTGGTCTCATCCTGAATTTCTGTCAATATGATGCAACAAGCTCAGTCCCCAAGTTTCATAAAGTCAGCCCTTTGAATAGAACAGTTTTCCATTATTTACTAAAGAACCAAATCAGAATTTCAAATCCCTGAAACAGAGATCTTTGACTACTTTCTATTCGAGGGTAGAACAAAGTACCCTCTCCAATTCTTATCATTTTTAGTTTACGTTTTACTTTCTATTCATTTTTAACGTGGAATTTCAATGCCAAGACAGACTTGCCCATTTGTGCACACCAGCAGCTTCCCCATAGAGATGAAGATAAGCTGCCAGCAATTCTTAACTGTGGTCCCAATGGGCCATCATCAGATGCAACACCTGCATGCTGAAGAGTATTTATTAACATTTAACTTGAATTGACAAGCAAGCCATTAACAAAAAGCCATCTACACAGATTTATTTCCTAAATGCCTGAGTGTTTTTTAAAGATGTTTTAAAAAATAGCTCCACCTAGGCTTCTTATTTTGTGTATTTATTTTACTTAGACTGCTTTACTTCTATCTTCCCCCATTCTAGCTCAAAATTTTTGAGGAAAACTTGAGAATAACAGCCCTAGTTACCTGTTGGAGTGGTCACCATGCATTCTTTATATGGCAGCTGATTCAATCCCTCTTCCACAACAAGTCTGATCTAGAGGGTCAAAGGAAGAAGAAGTTGAGAACCTGCTGGGAATCTCCTGTTAGCTGTCAGCTTCAGGAGCTGAAAAGTAGGCAGAGTCATGAACACAATAGGCACTTACGAAGGCAGGAAGGGGTCCCCTATCATGTGTTAGATACAGGGATAGATCCAAATGCTATGCTACTTGCTGCTAGGTATCCAACCTCAGATAGGCACATAACTGGCACCAAAAGGATCCAATATGCCTTTGGATTCTGATTCTGTCAGTCCAGAATATGAGGGACACAAAACTCCAGCAAGTGATAACAGTCATGGCAGGCACTCTTGGAAGTAATATGATTATTCTGGAAATAGTGCCCACTGGGAATTTCTCTGCTTTGTTCAGTATCTTGGAAATCATTAAGTCAGATTATTTTTAACAAAGCCCCACTATAATGTAAATAAAGCCTGAAACTTCTTTAGAGGAAATAAATGAGTGCCTGGGCTGAACCAATTTACTGAGCTTGAAGGGGAATCCAGTAAAATGCACTGGGTCTTTTCAGCTAAAGAAATGGCTCATATCAATTGTAATGTGTGGTACAAAGGAAAGCATCACTCAGAACTACTGGAAGAGCCTCCAAAAACAAGATATGGTAATCCTATGAACAACCAGAGACAACTACAATAAAAGTAGTGCTGAGTCTGCAATGCACATTTTATACAATCAATATTACATTACTGATTGAGAATCTGCAACAGCAGGCAGAAGCACCAGGCCCCATCCTCTGTTATCACAACATATAATAACACCCTGCTGCCATTAAAAAAATAAATTCTAAATAAGCCAGGATTTTATCAGCCTGCAGCATCAGACAGAGGGCACAGGAACCTTATGAATACTCCATATGTGCATACTCACCTCCAGCCACCACCTTCTATGGAGATTTATGGTTTCTTTAATGACAAATTACAATAGTAAAGGAGGATTCTTTTCTTTGAAGAGCCTAGACCTTTTCCTCCTAGTAACAGTCCTATAATGAGTCGTACCTCCTATCACCATCCCCTCCAACACTAGGACAGAAATTAATCTGCCCAAGTCTTATAGGAGAGCATAAAATCAGAATAGTGACTAAAATATTAAGAACTTAAGGATGTAAGGGCCAAGGAAACCAACCCTGACAAATTCAGGACAAAATTAATGTTCACTATAATGGGACCTTGTGCTGTAGGAGACAGTGAACTAGAAATCCTCAAGAAGGTAAACCTAAACAGCTCTAGTCTCTACCACAACCACAACAGACCCCTTTTTCACCCCATATCAGGACCTTCAAAGCTACGTGCAGAGAACAGAGAGAGGTACAAATCATCATCCCCTAAGGCGAATTATGCCATAGGTCCTTGCTATTTCAATGGGCTAAGATTATGCTTGCCCTTTCAGGGAAGCATCCTACAATCACTATGAACTTAATTCCTATTTTCTATAGAAAAGAGCATAAGAACAGAAAAAGAAAGAGGAACCATTTTCTACCAGTAAATACCAAAACAGCAGCCATTAAGATACAAGTTCTTCAAGACTGTTCTTTTGGTTTGAGAAAAGCATAAAAGAAAGAATAACCTAACTTTTGCTCCAGGAATGTCAACCACATTTATCTTGGTACTATCCAAAGGTTATTACTGCCACTGAAAACTCAAGTAATTTTAAATAAAATTGGTCTCTGAACCAAGAATATTTATGGCCAAAAGCAGAACAGGAGATGTCTATACTCCTTTGGAATAAATTCCTTAGGCAAAACCTAAATTAAAAGTTTCATGCCTTTTTTTCACATTCCTTTTAATGATCTCTTTTAATCTGTTTATAACTTTGGGGCTAAGAAGTCATGTTCATTCCTTTCTTTCCCAAATTTGTACTTAGTTTGTAGATCTAATATTTAGATTGTAAACACCATGGGATTAGGGACCATACCTACATTCTTCACTATTGTATCTCATCTCTCCAGACACAGCCTAGCATAGTGTCTGATTCACATAAGTTTAGTGAAATAAATTCATGAAATATATATTCATGAAATATACACTAAACGTCATGAATATACACTACAAATAAATATACATTAAACTATATTTATATGAATATAAATATACACTAAACTTTCCTGAATGTAATATATTTACTGCTCTGGATTACAACTAATAACCACAGTGGAAAACATGTCAACCTCACTCCCAAGCACTGAGCATGCTTAGATATTAATACAAGAAGAAAACACAGTGCTTACCCTGAAGACAAACCAATTTGGGCTGAGACCCTCCCAGATCACACTAGCTAAACAGAATTGGGCTTGGGCAATCCTTAATAGGAAGTCCCTGAGGAAAGCATAGGCAGTCAAATGTACTATTTCACATGTGAAGCATAGTTCAGGAAAGAAGAGGCAAAATAAGCACCACCCCCCTGCCCACATAAACGATAAAAAATGTATTAGTTTTTGTACATTCACTGAATACCACAAGTGTAACTCTTAAGTTCTTCTTACATTTCTGGTTTTCTTTTAATGTATTTCACTGCCCTAAGAGGAGGCACTTAAGAATTGCTGAGAACCAAATTACCAAGATCCAGTTGAGAGGTAATGGTATCTCAGAAATACAGGAAATTAGTTCATGGACAATGTTTTGAGGTAAAAGGTATTGAAGCAGATCTTTAATGCAATAGTAAAACAACACTTCATAAGCCTAGCAAGATGATGGTTACTTAATACAATCTCTTTCAGTCCCAGAATGCTTTAGGACAAAAATACTCCTTGGTCTACCATGATTATATCACTAGGCAAAACAATGAAATGAAAATGAAAAGCCTCCACCTACCAAACGATCCGCAGAAAACATGAAGTCCCCTCTACTGGCTGTCCTAAAAAAAAGTAGTACAAGTTTTAGTCTAAATTAGAGCTTTAAGATAAAATTTTATTTAATATGTACAGTAACACTGATATTAAGACCTATAACATACTAACAATTTAAATGCTTACATGTACAGACTATTACTGAGGCAGGATACTTTTTACTAGGATACAGGCACCTAAATGAAATGACTTGATAAATAATGAAAATGCTTATTTGATACCAACATTAGAGACTGGAACTGAAAAGATCATGCAGTCCCCCACTGAGCTGCCCAAGTACATATTATTCATATTATTCAAGCAAGAGATGAACAAGTTATCCCTGGAGGGTGAGAGCAAGCCCAGAGCTCAAGTTTAGAGGAACCTTTCCAGTAAGAAAAGCAGGTTCTCCCCATCGTCCCCCTCAATTCACCTTGATCTAAAACCCATATTACCAAGATAAGTAACCCATCTACTTTGTAATCCTTTTTGTAACTACAGTGGTACAAATAAATAAATCCTCTACTTTTGCTACTGCTTTCAAAAACATATGACCTAATTTCTGAGACCTCATTCTCAAATAATTGATAATTTGTTCCTTTTGACTGTTTTTTTCAAATGAGTACTTCATTCCCTAGGTCTCTCTGTCATTTTCCTGTCCATTTCCTTCTGGTCAATATCCTAAGGTAACCAAGTAATAATAATCCAGGGCTACATCTACCCACAAGCTGTTAACAAGCCAAAAAGGGAATGTTAAACAACTGAGGTTATTTCTGTGCATTAAAATGCAGTATTGTTCCTCATCCTTTTTCCATATAAGTTAAATGATCTGACTGAATGGATTGATTTACAGCTTATGTACTTAAAAATCCCCATCCGCCTACCTATGGACTACCCAAGGCATTCTCCAAAACAGCATCAAAATGATATATGTAAACACATATTATCTCAGTATGTCATTAATTTCCACTCTTTTTTTCCTCAAGCTGCATTTGATTTCTCTGACATGGAAAAGCAATGAAATAGCCCTGACGCAGATGGCATGAGATTTCTTACAGTAACCACAGTTCTATCATATTACAGATATTAGCTCTCTAAAATATAAATCACAATTGAACAACAGCAAGAATATAGGTCTGTGTTGTTTATGTACAGAAATTCCTTAAATTCAGAAAACTCTATCCACGCAAACCTACACACACAGAGCCCCTTTAAAGCAGCCTCAATTTCATGTACTGTGGTTGTCAGATGAGACTATACAATTATACCAGCACCTTTCATATTTCTAATTAATCTTCACCACATGTTTGTCAAGGAAGTAAAAAGCAGTGAACTACAAAAAATACTGAAACCTACTGCTCCATTTGGTAGGTCTATACAAACTTACCTAGGCAACCAGAACATAGTTATTCAATAAGGAAGAAATCTGGATTTGACTTAAAGACATATATAGTGATATATATTGGGAGACACCTGAAATGTCTGTTTTAATTTCTGAACAGTTAGACATCACTTTATTACAATATATTAGGTTATTAGAGAAACAATATATTAGGTTATTAGAGTTGCCCAAATTTGTTATTTTACTTTGGAATCAAACATTTTAATGCCTTTCACACTCTCTTCCCCTGCAAAAAAAGCTTCAGCTGATAACTTTTGCATAAGCACCAACTTTGTCCACATTCCAAAAAAGGTAAACACTATGAGATCCTAATATGAGCTGCCATCTCTTGACAGATATTTCACCTCCAATAAAATCATTTACCACTCCAAGTAACTCTCCTACAGGCTGTAATTACTTACCTATTTCCTGCTGTATAGACAGACTTCAGATCCATACTATTCATTTATTCATTTTAAATCAATTTAGGAATTAAAGTATATCATAATATAATAAGTTCACCATATTTTTTTAATTCCACAATGGCCTTCAATATAATATTTAAATCTTTAACATTGTTAAGACTAGAGTTTCATAAAGCAGGTATTTACTTGGATCAATGAAGCTGAATGTATTCTCTTAGGCTCTATTTTAGATACAACACTAGGCTGAATTATTTCTTAATAGGGATGTTTTAATATGAACCAGACTCCAGGTCTTCTTTATTCCACATACTTCATTTTAAATCATAACTGTAATTTCTCCTACTGGAAACAAAGCTTTGAAAGACATATTTGTCATCTTTTATCTGATAATTCCAAATAAAGTCTAATATAAAATTATCACAATGTTAAAAACACACAGTCACACATTCCCAGGAATATTTTTAAATATATCTAAATAATCAAATATCAAATATTTAAACAGATAATGATATCCAGGCACTCATAATCCAAAGTATAGATATCTAATTAATGTTAAGCTGAACAACTTTTAAATTGTACAAACCCCGAACAGGCTTAGCAATGCCGATCTAACCATATCTGGGAACCCATTTTTCTTGACATCTCCTCACATGGACAAATGTGTCACACACCTGTAGCAACAAGATGAATGCCAAAGGCAGTCATTTTAAAAAGTGATCTTCACACTGAAACAACAAAAAAAATGAGATTCATACTGGAAGCCAAATATTCATTTTTTAATTTAATTTCTTTTCAACTTTTATTTTAGATTCAGGGGGTACATGTTCAGGTTTTTTAACCTGGGTATATTGTATGTTGCTGAGGCTTGGAGTACAAATGATCCTATTACCCAGGTACTTAGCATAGTACAGGGCATTTAGTTTCCCAACCCTTGTCCCCCTCCAACATTTCCCCATTTAGTAGTCCCAAGTGTGTACCATCGCTGTCTTCATGTCCATGAGTACCCAGTGTTTAGTTCCCATTTATAAGTGAGAACATGCAGCATTTGATTTTCTGTTCCTGCATAATTTGCTTAGGATTATTGAATCCACCTGAATTTATGTTACTGCAAAGGACATGATTTCATTCTTTCCTATGGCTGCATAGGATTCCATCATACATATTTACCACATTTTCTTTATCCAATCCACTGCTGACGGGCACCTACATTGATTCCACGTCTTTGGTATTGTGAATACTGTTGTGAACATACAAGTGTGTGTGTCTTTTTGGTAGAACAATTTGTTTTCATTTGAATATATACCCAGTAATGGGATTCCTGGGTCAAATGGTTTCTAGTAATTTGAGAAACCTTGAAACAGCTTTCCACAACGGCTGAACTAATTTACATTCTCACCAACAGTGTATACGCACTGTTGGTATATACACTGTTGGTATCTCCTTTTCTCCACAGCCTTGCCAATATCTGTTGTTTTTTGACTTTTTAATAATCACCATTCTAACTGGTGTGAGATGGTATTTCATTGTGGTTTTGATTTGCATTTATCTGATAATTAGTGATGATGAGCATTTTTTCATCTGTTTATTGGCTGCTTGTATGTCTTCTTTTGAAAAGTTTCTCTTCATGTCTTTTGCACATTTTTTAATGGGGTTGTTTTTTGCTTGTTCAATGTGTTTAAGTTCACTATAGATTTCTAGATATTACACCTTTGTCAGAGGCAGAGTTTGTGAGTATTTCCTTCCATTCTGTTTGTCTGTTTGCTCTGCTGATTGTTTCTTTTGCTGTAAAGAAGCTATTTAATTTAATTAGGCCCCACTTGCCAATTTTTGTTTTTGCTGCAATTGCTTTTGAGGACTTTGTCATAAATTCCCAAGGCCAATGTCAAGAAGGGTAATTCCTAGGTTTTCTTCTACAATTTTGTAGTTTGAGGTCTGACATTTAAATATTTAATCCATCTTAATTTTTGTACATGGTGAAAAGTGGGGGTCTAGTTTCATTCTTCTGCATATTGATAGCCAACTAGCCCCACACCATTTATTAAGTCAGGTAATGTGATGCCTCCAGCTTTGTTCTTTTTGTTTAGGATTGCTTTGGCTATTCTGACTCTTTTGGTGTTCCATATGAATTTTAGAATCTTTTTTTTCTTAATTCTGAGAAAAATAATGTTGGTAGTTTGAGAGGAATTACACTGAATCTATAGAGTGCTTTGGGCAGTGAATTCATTTTCCAAAACTGATTCTTCCAATTCAGGAGCATGAAATGTTTTTACACTTGTTTGTGTCATCTATGATTTCTTTTAGCCATGTTTTATAGATCTTCTTGTAGAGATATTTCACATCCTTGGTCAGATGTATTCCTAGGTATTTTATTGCAGCTATTGTAATGGAACTTTTATTCATTTATTTACTTTTAGATATGGAGTCTCAGTATGTGGCCCAGGCTGGTTTGAACTCCTCAGCTCAAGTGATCCTCCTGCTTTGGCCTCCCACTATGCTGGAATTACTGGCATGAGCCACCATGTCCAGTCTTGTAAATATGATTTTGTTCTTGATTTGGCTCTCAGCTTGAATATCATTGGTGTATAGAAATGCTTGATTTTGGTACATTAATTTTGTATTCTGAAACATTACTGAAGTCATTTATCAGTTTCAGGAGCCTTTTGGTGAAGTATATAGAGTTTTCTATGTATAGAATCATAATGTCCATGAAGAGAATAGTTTGACAACTTCTTTTCCTATTTGGTTGTCTTTTATTTATTTCCCTTGCCTGATTGCTCTGGCTAGCACTTCCAGTTCTGTGTTGAAAAAAAGTGAGAGTGAACATCCTTGTCTTCTTCCAGTTTTCAAGGGAAATGCTTCCAGTTTTTGCCCATTAAGTACAGTGTTGGCTGTAGGTTTGTCATAGATATATGACTCTGATTATTTTCAGGTATTTTCCTTTGATGCCTAGGAAATAACGTTTTTTGAGAGGTTTTATAATGAATGGATGATAGATTTTATCAAAAGCTTTTCTGCAGCTGTTGAGTGATCATATATTGATTTGCATATGTTGAATTATCTTTGCATCCTAGTAATGGCACCTACTTGATCATGGCAAATTAACTTTTTGATGTGCTGTTGAATTTGGTTTGCTAGTATTTTGTTGAGGACTTTTGCATCTATATTCATCGTAAGTGGCTTGTAGTTTCCTTTTTTCATTGTGTCTTTGCCAGATTTTGTTATCAGGGGTGAGGTGGATTCACTGGATTCATAGAATCAGTTAGAGGGAAATCCCTCCTCCTTGAGTTTTTGGAATAGTATCAGTAGAATTGGTATCAGCTCTTCTTGTATGTCTGGTAAAATTCAGCTGTGAATCCATCTGGCCCAGGGCTTTTTTTTCAGGCTGGTAGGTTTTTTATTACTTGTTAAATTTTTGAACTCAATGTTGGTCTGTTCAGAGCTTCAATTTCTTCACCAATCTTGGTAGACTGTTACCAGGAATGTATCCATTTCCTCTAGATCTTCCAGTTTTTGCATCTAGAGTTGTTCATAATAATCTCTAAGGATGTTTTGTATTTACATGGGATTGTTTGTAATGTCATCTTTGCCTTTTTAGACTGTGCTTATTTGGATCTTTTCTCTTTTTTCCTTTTGTTAATCTAGCTAGTGGTCTATTGGTTTTGTTTACACTTTCAAAGAATCCACTTCTGATTTTGTTGATCCTCTGTATAAATTTTGGGCTATCAATTTCATTCAGTTCCACTCTAAAATTATTTATTTATTTTCTTCTACTAGCTATTTTCTCTTGTTTTTCTAGTTCCTCTATGTGTGACATTAGATTGTTAATGAGATCTTTTAAACTTTTTGAGGTAAGTATTTAGCACTATAAACTCCTCCTAATGCTGCTTTTGCTGCATCCCAGAAATTTTGGTATATTGTATCTCTGTTTTATTTCAAAGATGTTTTTGCAAACCCTCATTTTAATGTGGACTTGTTAAACCTGACTCTTTCCTATATGTTAAGTGAGACTGTCCATAAAGCACTTTAAAATGTTCTGGGTCTGTAGCAATTGTGTATATTTAAATATATGTATATCTCATAGCAGATGCAAACCAACATGAAACCTTTTAAGAGTCCCACTGAGCTTTCTTTCTTTTGTTTTTTTTTTTCTTTGATATGGGGTCTCACTCTGTTGCTCAGGTTGGAGTGCAGTGGCAACCTCGGCTCACTGCAACCTCCACCTCCTGGGTTCAAGTGATTCTCCTCCCTCAGCATCCTGAGGAGCTGCGACTACAGGTGCACACCAACACACCCAGCTAATTTTTGTATTTTTAGTAGAGATTGGGTTTCACCATGTTGGCCAGGATGGTCTTGATCTCTTAACCTCAGGATCCACCTGCTTCAGCCTCTCAAAGTGCTGGGATTATAGGAATGAGCCACCTCACCCGGCACTGAGCTTTCTTTCAATAAACTAATATTTACTTGCCCACAAGATACAGAAATATTAAAAAGAAGAATATTTTTATAATATTAAAAAATTAAGATGGGGAACGTCTCCCCTTTTCTTACTAGGCCTCACTACTACTATTACTAATACTACAACTTCTAAATGGAAGGATTCACAATTTTCACAGCAGATATTGACATTTTATCACTCATTCTGTTTCTTCTCTCTATCCAGAATAAACCTAACAACCTCCCACCTTTTTTTACAAAAATCAATTTAACAACTACATATATATATATATATATCCTAAATCACAAACACTTAATTATATAACTCTTTTTAAAATGGTCCATAAATTACAGGAGGTACCTAATGTTATACACATACTACTAACTTGTTTTCCAGAGGCCATCATTTATTAAAAGCTTCCTTGGTGCCAAGTAGTAACCATTTTTAGCATATTATTTTATGTAATCCTCATACAACTTAAGAAGTACATTTTTTTCAATATTTTATTTTTTATTAACAAATAATTTTACATATTCAAGGGGTACATATCTTGATACGTACAATGTAGAGTGATCAGATAACAGTAATTAGCATGTCCATCATCTCAAACATTTTTTTTAGACTTTAAGTTCTTGGGTGCATGTGCAGATCATGCAGGTTTGTTACATAGGTATACATGTGCCATGAAGTAGATTTTATTATCACCACCAGCTTAGCAATAAGAACAGTGAGGCTTCTAAAGTAAAGTAATGCTCTTTCCAGCTTGGAGCTCTCCAATTCCAAGTCTCTGAGAAAAGCCATGATTTATATTTTTCCCTAATAAGTGAATGCTTACTACTAAGAGGTAGCCAATTTTTTTTTTTCGAGACAGAGTTTTGTTCTAGTTACCCAGGCTGGAGTGCAATGGTGTGATCTTGGCTCACTGCAATCTCCACCTCCTGGGTTCAAGCAATTCTCCTGCCTCAGTCTCCCGAGTAGCTGGGACTACAGGTGTGTGCTACCATGCCCAGCTAATTTTTGTATTTTTAATAGAGACAGGGTTTCATCATGTTGACCAGGATGGTCTCAATCTCTTGACCTCGTGATCCACCCAACTCAGCCTCCCAAAGTGCTGGGATTACAGGCGTGAGCCACTGCACCTGGCCAAGGTAGCCAATTTTTTAGAGGTATATTTATGATATTTCTCTCCCTGTGAATTAGATTGACATGTATATACAATGCAAACAACAAAACAATAAATAGTCTTGCAGGCAAAGAAAACATCATTAAAATGTTCCTTCTGAAGAGGAAAAAGTTTTTATAACATGGCTTGTAAAAAGCATGTACTAAGTACACCCTTTACAGCAATGACTAAAGCAAAATCTTCTGACTCATCTGACTCCACAGGGAGAAGGAAATCTCTAGTTGAACTTTGTAACAATTTCAATGGGGTGAGAAGCCTCCTGGCTGGAACTGAAGGGAGGGCACAAATCCGGTGCACAGACTCTACAGGCAGGGGCAGAACCAAGCCCTTTTCTTTTGCAACTTGGAATTGATTAGCTTGGGGCAATTTTTCAAGCCAGTTTTGCCCACTGCCTGGAAACAGACTTGGAGTTATTGGTGGGGGCACAGTGGAAGTGAGAACAGCACTTCGGTTTGCATGGGAGCTGGGTGAGGCCTGTGACTGCTGGCTTTTCCCCGCTTCCCTGACAACCTGCATGACTCAGCAGAGACAACCATAATCCTCTCCTCCTCCTATGTACACAACTCCAGTGACCTGAGAATCTCAACCCTATCCCCCATAGCAGTCACAGCAAGAATGACCCAAGGAGAGTATGAGCTCAGATACACCTAGCCCTGCCCCTACCTGATATTCCTTCCTTATATGCACTGGTAGCAGAAGACAAAGGGCATATAATCTTGGGATTTCTAGGGCCCCATCCACAACCAGTCCCTCTCCATACTACTACTGGTGGTGATCTCTAGAAAGTGCCACCTTCTGGCAGGAGGCCAACCAGCACAAAAATAGAACATCAAAGCACCAAAACTAAGAACTCTTACAGAGTCAATTGCACCCCCCTGCCACCTCAACTGGAACAAGCACTGGTATCCATGGCTGACAGACCCATAGATGGTCCACGTCATAGAACTCCATGCAGACAACACCCAGTACAAGCCTAGAGCCAGTTAGACTTGCTGGAAGGCTGGACCCAGAAGAGGGAAAACAATCACAGCAATTTGGCTCACAGGAAGCCACATACATAGGAAATGGGGGAGAGTGCTATATCAAGGGAACATCCCATGGGACAAAAGAATCTGAACAACAGTTTCTTTTGTTGGTCCTAGACCTTCCCTCTGAAAAGAGCATATACAAATGAGAAGAAATCAGAAAACAAACCCTGGTAATATGACAAAACAAGGTTCTTTAACACCCGCCACAAATTCCACTAGTTTACCAGCAATAGATCCAAACCAAGGAGAAATCCCTGATTTACTTGAAGAATAATTCAGGAGGTTAGTTATTAAGCTAATCAAGGAGGCACTAGAGAAAGGCAAGGCCCAATGCAAGGAAATCCAAAAACAATACAAGAAGTGAAGGGAGACACAGTCAAGGAAATACATGACTCAAAGAAAAAACAATCAAAAATTCAGGAAACTTCAGACACACTTTTAGATATGGGAAATTCTCAGCAATAGAATTGAACAAGCAGAAGACAGAAATTGAGAGTTCAAAGACAAGGTCTTTGAATTAACCTAATCCAACAAACACAAAGAAAAAAGAATAAGAAAATGTGAATAAAGCCTCCAAGAAGTCCAGGATTATGTTAAACAACTAAACCTAAGAATAATCAGTGGTCTTGAAAAAGAAGAGAATTCTAAAAGTGTGGAAAACATATTTGGTGGAATAATTGAGGAAAACTTCCCCAGCCTTGCTAGAGACATAGACATCCAAACACAGAAAGCACAAAGAACACCTGGGAAATGCATCACAAAAAGATCATCATCTAGGCACACTGTCATCAGG
>CM052670.1:61299099-61321159 GCA_028533165.1 Leontopithecus rosalia | reverse complement strand
ATCTTTCCTTCATATATGAAGCTTAGTTTCACTGCATACAAAATTCTTAGCTGACATATATATATATATATATACATATACGTATATGTATATATATATATATATATATACATATACGTATATGTATATATATATATATATATGTCAGCTAAGAATTTTGTATGCAGTGAAACTAAGCTTCATATATGAAGGAAAGATACAGACAAAGGCTGAGAAAATTCACCATTATCAAGTCACCACTACAAGAACTGCTAAAAGGAGCTCTAAATTTTGAAACAAATCCTGGAAACACATCAAAACAGAACCTCTTTAAAGCATAAATAACATAGGACCTAACAAACAAAACTACAAGTTAAAGAGCAAAAACTGAAAACAAAAAAAACAAAGTACACAAGCAACAAAGAGAATAATCAATGCAAGAGAACCTCATATTTCAATACTAACATTAAATGTAAATAACCTAAATCCTCCACTTAAGAAATACAAAACTGCAGAATATATTAGAACTCACCAACCATCTGCTGCCTTCAGGATACTCACCTAACACATAAGGACCCACATAAACTAATGGTAAAGTAGTAGAAAGAGACATTTTATGCAAATGGAGACCAAAAGCAAGGTGGAGTAGCTATTCTTGTATGGGACAAAGGAAACCTGAAGGTAACAACAGTTAAAAAGACAAAAAGAAACATTATGTAATAGGAAAAGGGCTTGTCCGACAGAAAACTATAACAATCCTAAATATATATGCACCTAACACTGGACCTCCCAAATTTATAAAACAATTACTAACAGACCTAAGAAATGGGTTAGACAGCAACACAATAATTGTGGGGGACTTCAATACTCCACTGACAGTACTGGACAGGTCAAGACAGAAAGTCAACAAAGAAACAATAGATTTAAACTATACCTTGGAACAAATGAACTTAACAGATATAAACAGAACATTTCATCCAACAATTGCAGAATACACATTCCATTCAACAGTGCATGGAACTTTTCCAAATTGACCATATAATAGGCCATAAAAAGAGCCTCAGTAAATTTAAGAAAACTGAAATTATACCAAGCACTCTCTCAGACCACAGTAGAAGATAACTGGAAATCAACTCCAAAAGTAACCTTCAAAACAATGCAAATACATGAAATTGAATAACCTGCTCCTGAATGATCACTGGGTCAAAAACAAAATCAAGATGAAAATTTAAAAATTCTTCAAACTGAATGACAATAATGACACAACCTACCAAAACCTCTGGGATACAGCAAAGGCAGTGCTAAAAAGAAAGTTCATAGCCCTAAACACCAAAAAGACTGAAAGAGCACAAATTGATATTATAAAGTCACACCTCAAGGAACTAGAGAAACAAGAACAAACCAAACCCAAACCCAGCAGAACAGAGGAAATCACCAAAATCAGAGCAGAACTAAATGAAATTGAAACAAACAAACAAAAAAGATAAATGAAATAAAAAGCTGGTTCCCTGAAAAGATAAATTAAATTGATGCAAGATTAACCAAGGAAAGAAGAGAGAAAATCCAAATTACCTCACTAAGAAATGAAACAGGAGGTATTGCAATTGATGCCACAGAAACACAAAAGATTATTCAAGGCAATTACGAACATCCTTACACATATAAACTAGAAAATCTAGAAGAGATAGATACATTCCTGGAAAATATACAACCCTCCTAGCCTAAATCAGGAAGAATTTGATACCCTGAACAGATGAATAACAACCAGCAAGACTGAAATGGTAATTTAAAAATTACCAACAAAAAAATTCCAGGACCAGAGAGATTTACAGCAGAATTCTATGAGACATTCAAAGAAGAATCAATAACATTCCTTTTGACCCTATTCCACAAGACAAAGAAAGAGGGGAGCATCTCTAATTCATTCAATGAAGCCAGTATTACCATAATACCAAAACCAGGGAAGGATATGACCAAAAAATGAAAATTACATACTGATATCCTTGATGAACATAGATGCTAAAATCCTAACAAATTCCAACAATACATCAAAAAGATAATCCACTATGATCAAGTAGGTTTCATACCAGGGATGCAGGGATGGCTTAATGTATGCAGGTCAATAAATGTGACACACCATATAAACAGAATTAAAAACAAACATCACATGATCATCTCAATAGATGCAGAAAAAGTATTCAACAAAATGCAGTATCCCTTCATAATTAAAACTCTCAGCAAAATCGGCATACAAGGAACATAATTTAATGTAATAAAAGCCATCTATGACAAACCCACAGCCAACATAATACTGAATGGGGAAAAGTTGAAAGCATTCCCTCTGAGAACTGGAACAAGATAAGGACACTCACTTTCAGCATTCCTCTTCAACATAGTATTGGAAGTCTTAACCAGAGCACTTAGACAAGAGAAAGAAATAAGGGGCATCGAAATTGGTAAAGTGGAAGTCAAACTGTCACTATTTGCTGATGATATGATCATTTACCTTGAAAACCCTAAAGACTCCTCCAGGACGCTCCTAGAACTGATAAAATAATACAGCAAAATTACCAGAACAAGATTAATGTACACAAATCAGTAGCTCTTCTATACACCAACAGCGACAAAGCTGAGAATCAAATCAAGAACACAACCCTTTTACAATAGCTGAAAAAAAATTCTTAGGAATATATCCAACCAAGTAGCTTAAAGACCTCTACAAGGAAAACTACAAAACACTGCTGAAAGAAATCATAGATGACACAAACGAATGGAAACACTTCCCATGCTCATGGATAGGTAGAATCAATATTGTGAAAATGACCATACTGCCAAAAGCAATCTACAAATCCAATGCAATTCCCACCAAAATACAACCATCATTCTTCACAATATTAGAAAAAACAATTCTAAACTGAATATGGAACCAAAAATAGGCCACATAGCCAAAGCAAGGCTAAGCAAAAAGAAGAAATTTGGAAGTATCACACTACCTGATTTCAAACTATAAGACCACAGTCATCAAAACAGCATGGCACTGATATAAAAATAGGCACACAAACCAATGGAACAGAATAGAGAACCCAGAAATAAATTCCAATACATACAACCAACTGGTCTTCAACAAAGCAAACAAAAATATAAAGTGGGGAAAGGACACCCTTTCAACTAATGGTGCTGGGATAATTGGCTAGCCATATGTAGGAGAATGAAACTGGATCCTCATCTCTCAACTTATACAAAAATCAATGCAAGATGGATTAAGGACTGAAATCTAAGACCTGAAACTATAAAAGTTCTAGAAGGTAACACTGGAAAAACCCTCTCTAGACATGGTATTAGTCTAGGATTTCTTGACCAGGAACACAAATGCAAATGCAAGAAAAACAAAGATAAATAGCTGGGACTTAATTAAACTAAAGAGCTTTTGCACAGCAAAAGGAACAGTCAGCAGAGTAAATATGCAACCCAGAGAGTGGGAGAACATCTTCACAATCTATACAACTTACAAAGGAATAATATCCAGAATCTACAGGGAACTCAAACAAATTAGCAAGAAAAAAACAAACAATTCCTTCAAAATGTAAGCTAAGGACATGAATAAACAATTCTCAAAAGAAGATACACAAACATATGAAAACATGGTCAACATCACTAATTATCAGAGAAATGACAATGCAATACCACCTTACTCTGCAAAATTGGCCATAAGAAAATCAAAAAATAATAGGTGTTGGCATGGATGCAGCAAACAGAAAACGCTTCTACACTGCTTGTAGGAATGTACAACTAATGGAAAACAGTGTGGAGATTCCTTAAAGAAATAAAGGCAGACTTACCATTTGATCCAGCAATCCCACTACTGGATATCTACCCAGAGGAAAAGAAGTCATTATATGAAAATGATACTTGCACAGAGGAAAAGAAGTCATTATATGAAAAAGATACTTGCACGGAGGAAAAGAAGTCATTATACAAAAAAGAACATGTATCCTTATAGCAGCACAATTCACAATTGCAAAAATGTGGAACCAACTTAAATGCCCATCAATCAATGAGTGGATAAAGAAACTGTAGCGTATATATATGATGGAATACTACTCAGTCCAGCTCAGTGGGGGGAAGAGTGTCCGCCACTACCTAGGCAGTCCGCCAATACCAAGGCAGTTCTAACTGTACCTCTATAAACAACACCTCAAGAAAGCCCACACGGCAGCTGAGCAGAGCCTGTGGCAGCTCAGCAATGTCTCTGCTGGCAGACTGTGACAAGACTAACTGTGCTGGGCAGGGCATCTATGAAAAAAGGTAGCAGCATGTCATGAACTTATAAATAAAGCTTGACCTTCCTAGGACAGAGCACCTGGGAAAAGAAGTTGTTATGAGTTCCGCTGTAGCAGACTTAAATGTACCTGTCCAGCAGCTCTACAGGGAACAACAGAGTTCCCAGCACAGCACTGAATGGAACAATGGAGTTCACAGCTCAGCACCTGAGCTCCAATAAGGGACAAACTGTCTCCTCAAGCATGTCCCTGACCCCTGTAAACCCAAAGAGACACCTGCTAAAGGAGAGCTCTGGCCGACATCTGGCGAGTACCCTTCTGGGATGAAGATAACAGAAGAACAAACAGGCAGCAACCCTTACTATTCTGAAGCCCCCATGGGTGACCCCAAGCAAGCAGGGTCTGGAGTGGACCTGCAGCCGTCCTGCAGAAGAGGGGACTGATGATTAGAAGGAAAACTGAATTTCAGAAAGAAATAGCTTCAACATCAACAGAAAGGACATCCACACAGAGACTCCATCTGAAAGTCACCAACTACAAAAACCACAAGTAGATAAAGCCATGAAGATGGAAAGAAACAAACACAAAAGGGATGGAAACACCAAAGACCAGAATGCCTCTCCTCCTCCAAGGGATCACAACTCCTCACCAGCTAGGGAACAAAACTGCATGGAGAATGATTCTGACAAATTGACAGAAATAGGCTTCAGAAGATGGGTAATAACAAAGTTCTCAGAGCAAAAAGAACATCTTCTAACCCAATGCAAAGAAACTAAGAACCTTGAAAAAAGGTTAAACAAAATGCCAATGATGATAAAGAGCTTAGAGAAGAATATAACCTACCTAATGGAACTGAAAAACAAATCACAAGAACTTCACGAAGCATACAGAAGTTTCAATAGCCGAATCAACCAAGCAGAAGAAAGTATGTCAGAGATTGAAGATCAACTCAATGAAATAAAATGAGAAGGCAAGATTAGAGAAAAAAGAGTGAAAATAAATTAACAAAGCCTCCAAGAAATATGGGATTATGTGAAAAGACATAATCTACATTTGATAGGTGTACCTGAATGTGACAGAGAGAATAAATCCAAGCTGGAAAACACTCTTCAGGATACTATACAGGAGAACTTCCCCAAACTAGCAAGGAAGGCCACTATTCAATTCCAGGAAATACAGAGAACCCCACAAAGATATTTCTCAAGAAGAGCAACCCCAAGGCACATAATCGTCAGATTCACCAGGGTGGAAATGAGGGAAAAAATGCTAAGGGCATCCAGAGAGAAAGGTTGGGTTACCCACAAAGGAAAGCCCATCAGACTCACAACAGATCTCTCAGCAGAAACACTACAAGCCAGAAGAGAGTGGGGGCCAATATTCAACATCCTTAAAGGAAAGAATTTTTAACCCAGAATTCAATTACAAGCCAAACAAAGCTTCATAAGCGAAGGAGAAATAAAATCCTTCATGAACAAGCAATTGCTCAGAGATTTCATCACAACCAGGCTTGCCTTACAAAAGCTCCTGAAAGAAGCAGTAAACATAGAAAGGAACAACCAGTAATAGCCACTCCAAAAATGTACTAAACGGTAAAGAGCATCAACACAATAAAGAAGCTGCATCAACTAACGGGCAAAACATCCAGCCAGTATCAAAATGGCAGGATCAAATTCACACATAACAATATTAACCTTAAACATAAATATGCTAAATGCCCCAAACAAAAGACACAGACTGGCAAATTACATAAAAAGTCAAAACCCATCGGTGTGCTGTATTCAGAAACCCATCTCATGTGCAAGTACACATATAGGCTTAAAATAAAGGGATGAAGGAAGATTTACCAAGCAAATGGAGAGCAAAAAGAAGCAGGACTTGGAATCCTAGTCTCTGATAAAACAGATTTTAAACCAACACAGATCAAAAGAGACAAAGAAGGGTATTACATAATGGTAAAAGGATCAATGGAACAAGAAGAGCTAACTATCCTAAATATACATGCATCCAATACAGGAGCACCCAGATACATAAAGGAAGTTCTTAATGACCTACAAAGAGACTTAGACTCCCACACAATAATAGTGGGAGATTTTAACACTCCACTGTCAATATTAGACAGATCAACAAGACAGAAAATTAACAAGGATATCCAGGACTGGAACTCAGATCTGGACCAAGCAAACCTAATAGACATCTACAGAACCATCCACCCCAAGTCCATAAAATATACATTCTTCTCAGCACTATACCGCACCTACTCTAAAATTGACCACATAATTGGAAGCAAATCACTCCTCAGCAAATGCAAAAGAATGGAAATCATAACAAACAGTCTCTCAGACCACAGTGCAATCAATTAGAATTTAGGATTAAGAAACAAACTCAGAACCACACAATTTCATGGAAACTGAACAACTGGCTCTTGAATGTTAACTGGATAAACAATGATATGAAGGCAGAAATAAAGATGTTCTTTGAAACCAACAAGAACAAATACACTATGTACCAGAATATCTGGGACACATTTAAAGCAGTGTCTAGAGGAAAATTTATGGCAATAAATGCCCACATGAGAAGCGAGGGAAGATCTAAAATCGACAGCCTATCATCAAAATTGAAAAAAAAAGAACTCAAAAGCTAGAGAAGACAAGAAATAACTAAGATCAGAGCAGAACTGAAGGAGATAGAGACACCAAAAACCCTTGAAAAAATCAATAAATACAGGAATTGGTTTCTTGAAAAGATTAATAAATGGACAGGCCATTAGGTAGATTAATAAAAAGGAAAAGAGAGAAGAATCAAATAGATGCAATAAAAAAATGATAAAGGGGATATCACCACAGATTCCACAGAAATACAAACTACCACCAGAGATTACCACAAACAACCCTATGCATATTAACCAGTAAACCTGGAAGAAATGGATACATTGCTGGACACTTGCACCCTCCCAAGCCTAAACCAGGAAAAAGTTGAAACCCTGAATAGACCAATAACAAGGGCTGAAGGTGAAGCAGCAATTAAGAGTCTACCAACCAAAAAAAAACCCAGGTCCAGGTGGGTTCACAAGCAAATTCTACCAGACATACAAAGAGGAGCTGGTACCATTCCTTCTGAAACTATTCCAAACACTACAAAAAGAGGGAATGCTTCCCAAATCATTTTATCAGACCAACATCATTCTGATATCAAACACTGGCAAAGACTAAACAAAAAAAGAAATCTTCAGGCCAATATCCATGATGAACATAGATGCAAAAATCTTCAATAAAATACTGGCAAACCAACTGCAACAGCACATCAAAAAAGCTTATCCATCACCATCAAATAGGCTTCATCCCGGGGATGCAAGGCTGTTTCAACATATGCAAGTTTATAAACATAATCTACCACATAAACAGAACCAAAAACAAAAAACACATGATCATCTCGATAGATGCTGAAAAGGCCTTCAACAAAATTCAACAGCCCTTTATGCTAAAAACTCTCAATAAACTAGGTATAGATGGAACATATCCAAAAACAATAAAAGCTATTCATGGCAAACCCACATTCAATATCATACTAAATGTGCAAAACTGGAAGCATTCCATTTGAAATCTGGCACTAGACAAGGATGCTCTCTCTCACCACTCGTATTCAATATAGTATTGGAAGTTCTAGCCAGAGCAATCAGGCAGAAAAAAGAAATAAAGGGTATTCAAATAGGAAAGGAGGAAGTTGAATTGTCTCTATTTGCAGACGACATGATTGTATATTTAGAAGATCCCATTGTCTAAGCCAAAAATCTCCTTAAATTCATAAGCAACTTCAGCAAAGTCTCAGGATACAAAATCAATGTGCAGAAATCACAAGCATTCCTATACACCAATAACAGACTAAAAGAGAACCAAATCAAGAGCGAATTCCCATTCACAATTGCTACAAAGAGAATAAAATACCTAGGAATACAACTAACAAAGGATGCAAAGGGACTCCTTAAGAACTATGAACCGCTGCTCAAGGAAATAAGAGAGGACAAAAACAGATGGAAAAACATTCCATGGTCATGATTTGGAAGAATCAATATTGTGAAAATGGCCATACTGCTCCTGGTAATTTATAGATTCAACACTATCCCCATCAATCTGCCTATGACACTCTTCACAGGACTGGAAAAAAACACCTTAAACTTCATATGGAATCAAAAGAGAGCATGCATATCCAAGACAATCCTAAGCAAAAAGATCAAAGCTGAAGGCATCACACTACCTGACTTAAAACTATACTACAAGGCTACAGTAATCAAAATAACATGGTAGTGATACCAAAAAAGAGATAAAGACCAATGGAATAGAACAGAGGCTTCAGAGGCAACGCCACAAATCTACAACCATCTGATCTTTGACAAACCTGATAAAAACAAGCAATGGGGAAAAGGATTCCCTGTTAAATAAATGGTGTTGGGATAACTTGCTAGCCATGTGCAGAAAACAGAAACCGGACCATTTCCTGACACCTTACACTAAAATTAACTCCAGATGGATTAAAGACTTAAACATAAGACCTAACACCATAAAAACCCTAGAAGAAAATCTAGGCAAAACCATTCAGGACATAGGCATATGCAAGGACTTCATGACTAAAACACCAAAAGTACTGGCAACAAAAGCCAAAATAGACAAATGGGATCTAATTAAACTCCAGAGCTTCTGTACAGCAAAAGAAATAATTATTAGAGTGAATCAGCAACCAACAGAATGGGAAAAATTTTTTGCATTCTACCCATCCGACAAAGGGCTAATATCCAGAATCTACAAAGAAGTAACACAGATTAACAATAAAAAAACAAACAACCCATTCAAAAGTGGGCAAAGGATATGAACAGACACTTTTCAAAAGAAGACATATATGAGGCCAACAAGCATATGAGAAAATGCTCATCATCACTGGTCATTAGAGAAAGGCAAATCAAAACTACATTGAGATACCATCTCATGCCAGTTAGAATGGCGATCATTAAAAAATCTGGAGATAACAGATGCTGGAGAGAATATGGAGAAATAGGAACACTTGTACACTGTTGGTGGGAGTGTAAACTAGTTCAACCATTGTGGAATACAGTGTGGCATTTTCTCCAGGACCTAGAAACAGAAATTCCATTTGACCCAGCAATCCCATTACTGGATAGAAATCCAAAGGATTTAAATCGTTCTATTATAAAGACACATGTACACGTATGTTAATTGTAGCACTGTTTACAATAGCAAAGACCTGGAACCAACCCAAATGCCCATCGGTGATAGACTGGACAGGGAAAATGTGGCACATATACACCATGGAATACTATGCAGCCATAAAAAAGGATGAGCTTGTGTCCTTTGTAGGGACATAGATGAATCTGGAAACCATCAATCTCAGCAAACTGACACAAGAATAGAAAATCAAACACTGCATGTTCTCACTCATAGGTGGGTGTTGAACAATAAGAACACATGGACACAGGGAGGGGAGCATCACACACTGGGGTCTGTCGTGGGGGACCAGGGGAAGGACAGTGGGGGATAGGGAGGTTGGGGAAGGATAACATGGGGAGAAATGCCAAACAGTGGTGACGGGGTGTAGAGGCAGCAAACCACATTGCCATGTATGTACCTATGCAACAATCCTGCATGATCTGCACATGTACCCCAGAATCTAAAGTACAATAAAAATATATATATAAATAAAGAAATGAATAAAATAGAATGATAGATTTTTAATATATATATATATATTAACAAGTAAATAATAAAACCAAAACATACACACACAAAAATAAATAAAGTACTGCCAATTAAGAAAACAGCTGAAGGTCATCATGGTACATACTTCCCTGAAGAAAATCCATTTACAACGTAGGTTTAGAAATTTCAAAATAACGTTTTAACATGAAGCTCTGGCTACACTGGTTCGTGGGATTAGGAGGTGCCAAAGGTTCCTTTAGGCTCCCTTTGATCCAGTAACTATGTTCAGTGAGTTTAGAGTAAAAAAAATCTTGGTAAGTGTTGGATGATAAGCATTCATATGACCAAGTAAACCTGAACTTCAAGACTAAAAGACCTTATTTGCAGTAGCAAATAATAAAGGGTCAGGGCCTGTGGAGCACAATAGAACTTCCTTGAAATTGCTTTATTTCTATTTATGAACCTGAGGTGATTGGTGGTTCATAACCTTGGGTAGTAACCATTTCTGGGTTACAGGTTTACCACGTGGATGATCACTGGGCAAATAGGGGAGTTTACCTGCCTGGAATGGCCAAGGAGTTGTCTTTGCTGGGAGAGACAAAGAGCCCAGAGGCTACCTAGTCTTCCTCCCTACCCAAAGTGATGTTAAACACCAGTACTAGGAAAGAAAATGTTGGCGTTTGAGTCACACGAGACACACACACGCACGCACGCACACCAAATAAAAGGTCTTATCCCAATCTCCAAAGTTTGCCAAGGCCCAGAACACTATCTCTTAGCCCCGCCCATAGCCTAGAAGACTCTCCACTTCCCTTTCCCCTCCCGCTCTCGGCTTACTTGTCCCGGATGATGGTCTGCAGCTCCCGGATCTGATCATTCATAGGCAGCAACTTAAGCTGCGCCCCGATCTGCCGGGAGAGTTCGCAGTCCCCTAGGAAAGAGTCGCCAGCTGGTGCGTCATAGCTGCTACTGTCACCACTACCACTGTTGCTCTCTGAGAGGAGGCTGGAGCCGCCACAGGCCCCGGTGTCCTGCTCGGCCGGCAGACTAGAATGGGCGTGCCCTGTGAGAAGAGTCACCTTGGCCCTGGGGGCTCTGTTTCCCCCTGCATGGTCCGGGATCGGGTCGCCAGGTCGCAGCTGCTCAGGACTTGGGGTTGAGGCAGAGTTTACTTGCTGGTTGTGACAGGGCATGGAGTCCGGACACTGTAACTCCGTGGCCATACACCGGCCCTGGGCTATCCCCGCTGCTACCTAACACTAAGGCTAAAGACAAATGGGTAAAAGGACAAATGCTCACGCGCTCTCTCGGTTGCCCCTGCCTCCCGAGAACATCAAACCCTGGCTGTCCTTTCACCCCTAGGCCGCTGTTGGTTTCCTTTAGCACACTTTGTCTCATTCCCGCCCACATCAGACGTACTGCCTGCCGAGACACCCTATTGGCTTCACTCTCTGCCACTCTGCGGCGCCACTGATTGTTAACCCTTTGAGTCACCCCGGCTGGGTTCCCACAGGTAGCTAAGCACCCGAGGGAGGCCAGGGATGCCAGCTTGAAGGGGGGCCCTAGGGCTTCTGCATTCAGAACTTTGGGTGATAAATAGAGCCAGGAGAAACTGGGGATGGCAAGTGATGATACACAGTTATACACATAAGGCCCATGTTTTCAGACTTTGTGGCCTAGCAGAGAAATCATACCTCAGTAACCGCATCTTCACTTAGGTTGTCTGCATAATGGAAGGAAGAAGTAAAAAATGCCTAGCAGGCTGCTGAAGAGCCTGTCCTCTACCAGACTGTTCTAGAAACTGCAGCATCCCAAGTGCCAAAGCTTTTCTTTATTGGTTTGGCCTTACAATGTACACGTTGTCATGGGGATTCAGGCAGCATTTCAGATCCACTATCATTTTGTATCTTTTAAGTACTTGGAAAGACACTTATTTTTAAGTGTGTGGACTCACTATAACGGCCTGAAGTAAGAGTGCCATAGGCAGTACTTTTCAAACTTCAGTATGTACCACAATAATTGTAGAGCTTGTTAAAACGCAGGCAGGTTCTTATGGCTCATTTTTGAAATTCTGATTCTGTAGGTCTGAGATGGAATGCAAGAATCTTTTTTTTTAACTTTCAAGTTCAGGGGCATATGTGCAGGTTTGATACATAGGTAAACTGGTGTCATGGGGTTTTGTTGTAAAGATTATTTCATCGCCCAAGTATTAAGCCTAGTACCCCCTAGTTATCTTTCCTGATCCTCTCTCTCCTTACACCATGCACTCTTCAGTAGGCTCCAGTGTGTGTTGCTCCCTACTATGTGTCCATGTGTTCTCATCATTAGCTCCCACTTATAAGTGAGCACATGCCATATTTGGTTTTCTGTTTCTGTGTTAGCCTGCTAAGGATAATGGGCTCCAGCTCCATCCTTGTCCCTGCAAACTACATGATCTCATGATTTTTATGGCTGCATAGTATTCCATGGTGTATATGTAACAAATTTTCTTTATCCAGTCTATCATTGATGAGAAGTTAGGTTGATTCCATGTCTTTGTTATTGTAAATAGTGCTGGAGGGAACATATGTGTGTATGTGTCTTTAATAATACAATGATTTATGTTCCTTTGGGTATATACCCAGTAATGGAATTGCTGAGTCCAATGGTATTTCTGTCTTTACTGTTTTTTAACTTGCCTATAGAGATTTTTTTTCTTTTTTTAATTTCCATAGGTTGTTGAGGAACAGGAGGTGTTTAGTTAGATAAGTAAGTTCTTTAGTGTTGATTTGTGAGATTTTGGTGCACCCATCACCCAAGTGGTATATACTGCACCCTATTTGTAGTCTTTCATCTCTCACCCCCTTCCTACCCTTTTGCCCAAAGACTCCAAAGTCCATTGTATCATTCTTATGCCTTTGCAGCCATCATAGCTAAGGTCCCACTTATGAGTGAGAACATACAATGTTTGGTTTTCCATTCCTGAGTTACTTCACTTAGAATAATAGTCTGCAATCTCATCCAGGTTGCTGCAAAAACTATTAATTCATTCCTTTTTATGGCTGAGTAGTATCCCATTATATATATATATATATATATATATATATATATATATATATATATATATATATACATCTCACAGCTTCTTTATCCACTCATTTATTGATGGGCATTTCGGTTGGTTCCACATTTTTTAAATTGCAAATTATGTGCTATAAACATGCCTGTGCAAGTATTTTTTTTGTATAATGACTTCTTTTCCTCTGGGTAGATACCCAGTAATGGGATTGCTGGATCAAATGGTAGTTCTGCTTTTAGTTCTTTAAGGAATCTCCACACGGTTTTCCATTAGTTGACATTTCCACCAGCACTGCAGAAGTGTTCTCTGTTTATTGCATCCATGCCAACATCTACTATTTTTTGATTTTTTGATTATGGCCGTTCTTGCAGGAGTAAGTGGTATTTATTTGTGGTTTTAATTTGCATCTCCCTTATAATTAGTGATGTTGAGCATTTTTTTCATATGTTTGTTGGCCATTTGTATATCTTCTTTTGAGAATTGTCTATTCATGTCCTTAGGCCACTTTTCGATGGTATTGTTTTTTTTTCTTACTAATTTGTTTAAGTTCCTTGTAGATTCTGGATATTACTCCTTTGTCAGATGTGTGGATTGTAAAGATTTTCTCCCACTCTGTGGGTTGTCTATTTACTTTGCTGACTGTTCCTTTTGCTGTGCAGAAGCTCTTAGTTTAATTAAGTTCCAGCTATTTATCTTTGTTTTTCTTGCATCTGCTTTTGTGTTCCTAGTCAAGAAATCCTTGGCTAAACCAATGTCTAGAGAGGGTTTTTTTCAATATTACCTTCTAGAACTTTTATAGTTCCAGGTCTTAGATTTCAGTACTTAACTCATCTTGAGTTGATTTTTGTATAAGTTGAGAGATGAGGATCCAGTTTCATTCTCCTACATGTGGCTAGCCAATTATCCCAGCACCACTAGTTGAAAAGGGTGTCCTTTCCCCATTTTATATTTTTGTTTGCTTTTTTGAAGAGCAGTTGGCTGTGTTTGGGATTATTTCAGATTTCTGCATTTTGTTCCATTGGTCAATGTGCCTATTTTAATACCGATACCATGCCATATTGGTGACTATTGCCTTATAGTGTAGTTTGAAATCAGGTAATGTGATGCCTCCAGATTTATTCTTTTTGGCTATATGGGCTATTCTGCTTCCATATGAATTTTAGAATTGTTTTTTCTAATACTGTGAAGAATGATGGTGGTATTTTGATGGAAATTTCATTGGATTTGTAGATTGCTTTTGGCAGTACGGTCATTTCCAGAATATTGAATCTACCTTTCCATGAGCATGGGATATGTTTCCATTTGTTTGTGTCATCTATGATTTCTTTCAGCAGTGTTTTGTAGTTTTCCTTATCGAGGTCTTTAACCGCCTTGGTTAGGTATATTCCTAAGGATTTTATCTTTATTTTTTGAAGTGATTGTGAAAGGGTTGAATTATTGATTTGATTCTCAATTTGGTTGCTGTTACTGTATAGAGGAGATACTGATTTATGTACATTCATCTTGTTTCCAGAAAATTTGCTGAATCCTTTTATTAGTTCTAGGAGCTTTCTGGAGGAATCTTTAGGGTTTTCTAGGTAAACAATTATATCATCAACAAAGAGTGACAATTTGACTTTCTCTTTACTGATGGGATGCCTTTTATTTCTACCTCTTGTTTGATTGCTCTGGATAGGACTTACAGTACTATGTTGAAGAGGAGTGGTGAGAGTGGGCATCCTTGTCTTGTTCCAGTTCCCAGGGGGGAATGCTTTCAACTTTTGTCATTCAGTATTATAGGTTTGTGATAGATGTCTTTTATTACTTTAAGGTATATCCCCTTTGTGCCAATTTTGGTGAGTATTTCGATCATGAAGGGATGATGGATTTTGTGGAATGCTTCTCCTGCAACTATTGAGATGATCATGTGATTTTAAAAAATATACTTTAAGTTCTGGGGTACATGTGCAGAACATGCAGGTTACATAGGTATGCACGTGCCATGGTGGTTAGCTACAGCCATCAACCTGTCATCTATATTGGACATTTCTCCTAATGCTAACCCTCACCTAGCCCCCCAACTTGTGACAGGCCCTGGTGTGTGATGTTCCCCTCCCTGTGTCCATGTGTTCTTATTGTTCATCTCCCACTTCTGAGAGAGAACATGTGGTGTTTGGTTTTCCGTTCTTGTGTTAGTTTGCTGAGAATGACGGTTTCCAGCTTCATCCATGTCTCTGCAAAAGACATGAACTCATCCTTCTTTTGGCCACATAGTATTCCACAGTGTATATGTGTCACATTTTCTTTGTCCAGTCTATCATTGATAGGCATTTGGGTTGATTCCAAGTCTTTGCTATTGTGAACAGTGCTGCAATAAACCTACGTGTGCATGTGTCTTTATAGTAGAATGATTTATAATCCTTTCAGTATATACCCAGTAATGAGATTGCTGGGTCAAATGATATTTCTGATTCTAGATCCTTGAGGAATTGCCACACTGTCTTCCACAATGGTTGAACTAATTTACACTCCCACCAACAGGGTAAAAGTGTTCCTATTTCTCCATATCCTCTCCAGCGTCTGTTGTTTCCTGACTTTTTAATGATCACCCTTCTAACTGGCATGAGATGATATCTCATTATAGTTTGATTTGCATTTCTCTAATGACCAGTAATGATGATCTTTGTTTCATGTGTTTGTTGGCTGCATAAATGTCTTCTTTTAAGAAGTGTCTGTTCATATCCTTCACTCACTTTTTGATGGGGTTGTTTTTTTCATGTAAATTTGTTTAAGTTCTTTGTAGATTCTGGATATTAGCCCTCTGTCAGATGGATAGATTGCAAAAAATTTTTTCCCATTCTGTAGGTTTCCTGTTCACTCTGATGGTAGTTTCTTTTGCTGTGCAGAAGTTCTTTAATCATCTCTCATTTGTCAATTTTGTTGCCATTGCTTTTGGTGTTTTGCCCATGCCTATTTTCTGAATGGCATTGCCTAGGTTTCCTTCTAGGGTTTTTATAGGTATAGGTCTTACATTTAAGTCTTTAATCCATCTTTAGTTAATTTTTATATAAGGTATAAGGAAGGGATCCAGTTTCAGTATTCTGCATAAGGCTAGCCAGTTATTCCAACATCATTTATTAAATAGGAAATTGGATTTTTGTTTTTTATTCTATTTATGTAGTGTACCATGTTTTTTGGCTTGCATATGTTGAACCATCCCTATGTCCCTGGTGTGAAACCTACTTGATCATGATGGATCCTTTTTTTGATATGTTGTTGGATTTGGTTAGCTAGTATTTTGTTAAGGATTTTAGCATCTATGTACATCAAGGATACTGTCTGTAGTTTTCTTTTTGGGTTATGTTCTTTCCTGGCATGAGCATTAGAGTGATATTGGCTTCATAAAATCACTTAGGGAGGGTTCCCTCTTTCTTTATCTTATGAAATAGTGTTGGTAGGATTGGTAACAATTCTTTGAATGTCTGGTAGAATTCTGCCATGAATCCTTCTGGTCCTGGACTTTTTTCTTTTGGTCAGTTTTAAATTACCATTTCGATCTTGCTGCTTGTTATTGTTCTGATCAGGGTATCTAATTCTTCCTGATTCAAGCTGGTAGGGTTATATCTTTCCAGGAATTTATCCATCTCTTCTAGGTTTTCTAGTTTATTCACATAAAAGTGTTCATAGTAGCCTTGAATGATCTTTTATGTTTCTGTGGTATCAATTGTAATATCTCCCATTTCATTTCTTCATGAGGTTATTTGGATTTTCTCTTTTCTTTTCTTGGCTAATCTTGCTAATTATCTATTTAATTTATCTTTTCAAAGACCAGCTTTTTGTTTCATTTATCTTTTGTATTTTTGTTGTTGTTGTTTCAATTTCATTCAGTTCTGCTATGATCTTGGTTATCCTTTCTTCTGCTGGGTTTGGGTTTGTTTGGTGCTTGTTTCTCTAGTTCCTTGAGACGTGACCTTAGATTGTCTGTTTGTATCCTTTCAGTCTTTTTGATATAGATGTTATGAACTTCCCTCTTAGCACCACCTTTACTGTACCCAGCAGATTTGATAGGTTCAGTCACTATTGTCATTCAGTTTGAATAATTTTTTAATTTCCATCATGATTTTATTTTTGACCTAATGATCATTCAAAAGCAGATCATTTAATTTTCATTTATTTGCATGGTTTCAAAGGTTACTTTTGGACATGATATCCAGTTTTATTCCACTGTGGTCTGAGAGAGAGATGGATATAATTTCAGTTTTCTTAAATTTATTAAGGCTTCTTTTTTGGCCTACCATACAGTCTATCTTGGAGAAAGTTCCATGCACTGTTGAACAGAATGTATGTTGTTGGATGGAATGTTCTGAATATATCTGTTAAGTCCATTTGTTCCAAGGTAGAGTTTAAATCCATTGTTTCTTTGTTGACTTTCTGTCTTGATGACCTCTGTAGTGCTGTCAGTGGAGTATTGAAGTCCCCCACTATTACTGTGTTGCTGTCTATGTCATTTCTTAGGTCTATTAGTAATTGTTTTATACGTTAAAGAGCTGCGGTGTTCGGTGCATATATGTTTAGGACTATGATAGTTTCCTGTTAGAGAAGGCCTTTTACCTTTATATAATGTCCCCTTCATCTTTTTAAACTGCTGTTGCTTTCAAGTTTGTTTTGTCTGATATAAGAATACGTACTCCAGCTTGCACTTGGTGTCGATTTGAATGAAATGTCACCCCTTTACCTTAATTTTATGTGATTCCTTGTGTGTTAGGCGAGTCTCTTGAAGGCAGCAGATGGTTGGTGAGTTCTTCATTCTGTAGTTCTGTATCTTTTAGGTAGAGCATTTAGATCACTTAGATTCAATATTAGTATTGAGATATGGGGTACCATTCCATTCATTGTGCTGTTTGTTGCCTATATACTTTTATTTAAATTGTATTTTTTATAGATCATGTGAGATTTATGCTTTAAAGAGGTTCTGTGTTGATGTGTTTCCAGGATTTGTTTCAAGATTTAGAGCTCCTTTTAGCGGATCTTGTTGTGGTGGCTTGGTTGTGGCAAATTCTCTCGGCATTTATTTGTCTGAAAAATACTGTATCTTTCCTTCATACATAAAGCTTAGTTTCACCGTATACAAAATTCTTGGATGATAATTTTTTGTTTGAGGAGGCTGAAGATAGAGTCCCAATCCCTTCTATCTTGTAGGGTTTCTGCTGAGAAATCTGATGTTAATCTGATAGGTTTTCCTTTATAGGTTAACTGGTGCTTTTGTCTCACAACTCTTAAGATTCTTTTCTTTGTCTTAACTTTATATAACCTGATGAAAACGTGCCTAAGCAATGATCTTTTTGAGGTGAATTTCCCAGATGTTCTTTGTGCTTTTGTCTTTGGATGTGTAGGCACCTGGCAAGGCCTGGGAAGTTTTCCTCAATTATTCCCTCAAATACGTTTTCTAAACTTTTAGATTTCTCTTCTTCCTCAAAAATGCCAATTATTCTTAGGTTTGGTTGTTTAACATAATCCCCACCTCCTTGGAGACTTTGTTCGTGTTTTCTTTTTTTTCTCTCTCTTTTTTGCATTGGATTAATTCAAAGACCTTGACTTCAAGCTCTGAATTTCTTTCTTTTACTTGTTCAATTCTATTGCTGAGACTTCCCAGAACATTTTGCATTTCTATAAGTGTGTTCATTGTTTCCTGAAGTTTTTATTATTTTTTATTTGTGCTATTGATTTCATTGGCTATTTCTCCCTTCACTTCTTGTATCATTTCTTTTTTCCTTACAAGAGCTTGAACTTTCTCTGGATTCATTGCTGGTGAACTAGTGTGATTTTGGGAGGTTGTTAAAGAATCTTGTTTTGTAGTATTACCAGAGTTGGTTTTCTGGTTCCTTCTCATTTAGGTAGGCTCTGTTACAGGGAAAGTCTAGGGCTGGAGGCTGGTATTTAGATTCTTTTGTCCCACAAGGTGTTCCCCTGATGCAGTACTCTCCCCTGTATGTGGCTTCCTGAGAGCCAAGCTGTAGTGATTGTTATCTCTCTTCTAGATCTAGCCACCGAGCAAGCCTACCAGGCTCCAGGCTGGTACTGGGTGTTGCCCGCACAGAGTCCTGTGATGTTCACTGTGAGTCTCTCAGCCATGGATACCAGCACCTATGCTGGTGGAGATGGCAGGGGGGTGAAATGGACTCTGTGAGGGTTCTTACCTTTGGTGGTTTAATGCACTGGTTTTTTTTGCTGGTTGGCCTCCTGCCAGGCGGTGTTGCTTTCCAGAGAGCATCAGCTGTGGCAGTATGTGGAGAAACAGATGGTGTGTGGGACCCAAAACTCTCCCAAAAGTATATGCCCTTTGTCTTCAGGTACCAGGGTTTGTAGGAAAGGACCATTGTTTGGGGACAGGACTAGGCATGTTTTCACTCAGACTCTCCTTGCACAGGTCTTGCTGTGGCTGCTGTGGGGGATAGGGATGAGAATCCCAAGTCAATGGAGTTATGTTCCTAGGAGGATTATGGCTGTCACCTTTGTGTCATACAGGTTGTCACGGAAGTGGGAGAAAGCTGGCAATCACAGGCCTCACTGAGCTCCCTCATAATTCAAAGTGTTGTTTTGACTCCCACCAGGCCCCTCTACAACAGTACTGAGACTGGGGTTTGTGTTCCAGGCAGTGGGTGAGCAGGGCTGAGAACTTGCCCCATGCTACCCTCCTCCCAGGTGTGAAAGCAAGTATGGCTTTCTTTTTTTCCCCACCTGTGGAGTCTGCACACTGATTTGCATCCTCCCCCGAATTCTGGGCAGGAGACATCTCAATGAGTTCAAATTGTTACAAAGTTCAGCTGGAGATTTCCATCTCCCTGTTGCCTTTTCCTAGTGCCTCTGTCTGCCCTCCTGAAGAACCCCTGTGAGGCCAGGCAGAGATGGCTTGCTAGGGAACCCAGGGAGCTTACAGGACTTTCTCTGCTGCTTCATCTACCCCTGTATTTTGCTCAGCTCTCTAAATTGAGTCGACTTCAGGTAAGGTCAGAATCTTCCATAATCTAGATTTTCAGTTTCCCCAGTGGGAGTTTGTGTTTGGAAACGGACAATTTCCGTTTCCCACTTCCAGTTTGGGTAATCACAGTATTTGCATTGTATCTCAGGTCCCGCAGGAGCAATCTGATTCTTTTATAGGGTCTGTGGGTCCTCCTGGGCTTCCTGATTTATTCCTGTAGTCATCCTGGAACAAAATTTATGATGTGAGCCTCCACACACTGCTCTGTCCATCGGAGTTGGCACTGCAATCTAGTCCTGCCTCCTGTCTGCCATGATCTTCTAAAGACATTTTTCAGTTTTTCTGTGTTTAGTTATTTGAGGAATAACCACACTGTCTTCCACAATGGCTGAACTAATGTACACTTCCACTCACAGTGTATAATCATTCCATTTCCTACACAACCTTGCCAGCATCTGTTATTTTTGACATTTTGGTAATTTGAGATGATATCAAATTACCATCATGGTTTTCATTTGCATTTCTCTAATGACCAGTGATGTTGAACATTTTTTGTTATAATTGCTGGTTGCATGTATGTCTTCTTTTGAAAAGTGACTGTTCATGTCTTTTGCACATGTTTTAATGGGGTTGTTTTTATTCTTAACAAGCCACTCAGCCATTCTGGTTTTTAAAAATCATACCCTTGACAAAGAGTGACTTACAGGCTCCCTTTTAAAAGAGATATAACTTGAAAATTAGAGACCAGCTAATTCTGCTAAAAAATTGAGTGACATATGACAAGTTTCCTCTCCTTTCTGGACTTCACTTTCCCTGTCTATAAAATGGCATGCTTATTCTCAATCAAGGTGATTATCTTGAAGATAAATAAATAATTTAAAATATACAATGAGGAAGAGAGGAAGATGGCGCTCTAGAAGCAACTCACCACTGCAGCTCTCAGTCAAGACGCAGAGGGTAAGCAAACACCGCATTTTCAGATGGATTCTTATAGCCCACAGAGTGGGGGAAAAGCCCAGGTGTAAAAGGCATGCAGGACTCAAGCGCAGCGCTCTCCGCCGGCGCGGCCAGGCAGCCAGCGCCGCCGCAGCAGCTGGCGCACAAAACACATGGGTCTGGGCGCCCTGTTAAACCAGCAATTTGAGACTTGGGAGGGCAGATTGCTATGTTCATCTGACTGAACGGGTTTTGGACAGTGAACTAGACCAGGAGATTTCTGGGAGGTGAATTGTGAACCAGCGCAGCGGGTGGCTGCACTGGAAATCACACAGATCCCGGTGCCCTTTCGGCCAGTGACTGAGGCACCTGGGAGAGAGTCAACCCTACAACTTAAAAAGAAAAAAAAGCAAAAGGCTCAGAGGCAGGGAGCCAAGTGATCAGGCTCAACGGGTCCCACACCCACAGGGACAAGCAATAATCGATTCAGAGTGCTGGGGGTTGAGAGTTCCACTGCGGGAAGAGTGGAACACAGGACTGTGCAGCACGGTTGGGGAGGGGCGTCTGCATTGCTTCGGCCCCTACTGAGGTACCCGCCCACTGCTGACGCAGTCAGCCGTTGCCAGGGGCAACCCGCAATAACAGAGAGACTCCACCTACAGGGCAGAGCCCACATCAGCAGGGCGAAACCTACATCAGAAGGGCGGAGCCCAAAACAGCAGGACGGAGCCCACAGAAAAAGGGCGAACCTCACGTCAGCAGGGCAGAGCCTCGGCAGCCAAATAGTGACTAGACTGCCTCCTAGCTGGGCAGGACAGCACAACGGATACTGACAAATAAAGCCCTAACTCCCTGAGACAGAGCATCTGAGGAAACAAACCGGTTTCATGAGTTCTGCCACAACAGACTTAAATGTACTTGCCTAGCAACACTGAATGAACAACGGAGCTCACAGAACAGCACTTGAGCTCCTATAAAGTACAGATCGTCTCCTCAAACAGCTCCCCAATCCCCGTATACCCAAAGAATCACCTCAAAAAGGACTGATCAGACTGACTTTTGGCGGGCATCATTCTGGGACAAAGAGAGAAGAAGAAACTGGTAGCATCCCTCACTGTTCTGCAGTTGCTACAGGTGTACCCCA
>CM052670.1:61276308-61298599 GCA_028533165.1 Leontopithecus rosalia | reverse complement strand
TATGCAGCAATCAAAAATGATGAGTTCGTGTCCTTTGTAGGGACATGGATGAATCTGGAGAACATCATTCTCAGCAAATTGACACAAGAACAGAAAAGGAAACACCGTATATACTCACTCATAGGCGGGTGATGAACAATGAGAACACATGGACACAGGGAAGGGAGCACCACACACTGAGGTCTATTGGGGGAAATAGAGGAGGGACAGCGGGCGGGGGTGCGGGGGAGGGATGGCATGGGGAGAATTGCCAAATATGGGTGAGGTGGCAGAAGGCAGCAAAACACACTGCCATGTGTGTACCTATGCAACTATCTTGCATGTTCTGCACATGTACCCCAAAACCTAAAATGCAATAAAAATTTAAAAAAAAAAAAACGAAGAGTTTATGTCCTTTTCAGAGATGGCTGAATGTGGAAACCATCAATCTCAGAAAACTGACACAAGAACAGATAACCAAACACCACATGTTCTCACTCACAGGTGGGTGTTGAACAAAAAGAACACATGGACACAGGGAGGGGAACGTCACTGGGGGTGGGGGGCTAGTGGAGTGATAGCAGGGGTGTGGAGATTGGGGAGGGAATAAATGTGCCATAAGCAAAGAAAAAAAGAAGAAAAATAACTCAAAATGGATTAAAGATTTAAATGTAAGGTCACAAGATGTAAAGCATTCTAGAAGCAAATCTCACAAATAATCTTCTAGACATTTGCCTAGGCAAAGATTTATAATGGAGACCCCAAAAGCAAATGCAACAAAATTAAAAAGAGACAAATGAGAATTAATTAAACTAAAGAGCGTCTCCACAGCAAAATAAAATATCAGAAGAGTAAACCAACAACTTAAAGAATGAAAGAAAATATTTACAAACTACACATCCAGCAATGGTCTATTATCCAGAATCTATAAAGAACTTAAATCGATAAGAAAAAAACTCATTAAAAGGTGGGAAAAGCACATGAATAACACTTTTCAAAGCAGACAAACAAGCGGCCAACAAACATATAAAAAAATGCTTAACATCATTAATCATCAGAAAAATGCAAATCAAAGCCACAATGAGATACCATTGTGTGTGAGATACCATTCACACCAGTCAGAATGGCTACTATTAAGTCAAAATAGGGCCTAGCACAGTGGCTCATGCCTGTAATCTCGACACTTTGGGAGACTGAGGGTGGTAATTCACAGGGTCAGGAATTTGTGACCAGCGTGGCCAAAGTAGTGAAACCCCATCTCCACTAAAAATACAAAAAATAGCTGGGTGTGGTGTCCCATACCTGTAGTCCCAGCTGCTTGGGAGGCTGAGGCAGGAGAATCACTTGAACCTGGGAGGTGGAGGTTGCACTGAGCTGAGACTGTGCCACTACACTCCAGCCTGAGTGACAGAGCAAGACTGCCTCAAAAAAAGAAGATGCTAGACTGGACAAGGAAAATATGACACATATACACCATGGAATACTATGCAGCCATAAAAAAACGATGAGTTTGTGTCCTTTGTAGGGACATGGATGAATCTGGGAATCATCATTCTCGGCAAACTGACACAAGAACAGAAAATCCAACACCACATGTTCTCACTCATAGGCGGGTGTTAAACAATGAGACCACATGGACACAGGAAGCGGAGCATCACACACTGGGGTCTGTTGAGGGGGAATAGGGGAGGGACAGCAGGGGGTAGGGAGGTGGGGAGGGATAACAAGGGGAGAAATGCCAGATATAGGTGACAGGGGGATGGAGGCAGCAAACCACATTGACATGTAGGCACCTATGCAACAATCCTGCATGTCCTGCACATGTACCCCAGAACCTATAGTGCAATAATATATATATAAGAAAATAAAAGAAGTAAAAATATAACGGATGTTGGTGAAATTACAGAGAAAAGAGAACACTGTTGGTGGGAGTGCAAGTTAGGTTACCTCTGTGGAAAGCCATTTGGAGATTACTCAGACAACTAAAAATAGAGCTACCATTTGACCCAACAGTCCCATTACTGGATATATACCCAAAGGAAAATAAATCATTCAGCCAAAAAAACACAAAAAACCATAAAAAGAAAACAAAACCACATGCCAGCATATGTCCATTGCAGCACTATTCACAATAGCAAAGACATGGAATCAACTCAGGTGCTCATCATTGGTGAATTGAATAAAGAAGATGTGCTGCATATACCCTATGAAATCCTAAGCAGCCATAAAAAAATAATGAAATCATATCTTTTGCATCAACATGAATGCAGCTGAAGGCCACTATCCTTACTGAGTTAATGAAGTAACAGAAAACCAAATATTGCATGTTCTTACTGATAAGTGGAAGCTAAATCTTAAGTTCACATGTACATAAAGATGAGAACAATGGACACTGGGGAGTCCAAAAGGAAAAAGGCAAGGTGGGTGGCAAGGGCTGAAAAACTTTCTAATGGGTACTATGTTCACTCTCTGGGTGATGGGATTAATAGAAGCCCAAGGCTCATCATCATGCAATACCCTTATAATAAACCTGCAGGTGAATCTCCTGACTATAAATAAAAAAAGAAATTAATTTCTTTTCATTATACTTTAAATTCTGACATACATGTGTGGAACCTGCAGGTTTGTTCCATAGGTATACATGTGCCATGGTGATTTGCTGCACCCATCAAGTTGTCATCTACATTAGATATTTCTCCTAATACTCTCCCTCCACCTCTATCCACCCCCTGAACAGGCCCCAGTGTGTGATGTTCCCCTCCCTATGTCCATATGTTGTCATTGTTCAACTCGCACTTAGGAGTGAGACCATGTTGTGTTCGGTTTTCTATTCTCATGTTAGTTTGTTGAGAATGATGGTTTCTAGCTTCATCCATGTCCCTGCAAAGGACATGAACTTATTCTTTTTTATGGCTGCATAGTATTCTATAGTGTATATGTGCCACATTTTCTTTATTCATTCTACCATTGATGGGCATTTGGGTTGGTTCCAAGTCTTTGCTGTTGTGAACAGTGCCACAATAAACATACATGTGCATGGGTTTTTACCATAGAGTGATTTATAATCCTTTGGGTAAATACGTAGCAATGGGATTGCTGGATCAGATGATATTCTAGTTCTGCTTCCTTGAGGAATCACCACAGTGCCTTCCACAATGGTTGAACTAATTTACACTCCCACCAACAATGTAAAAGTGCTCTTATTTCTCCACATCCTCTCCAGCATCTGTTGTTTCCTGACTTTTTAATGATCGCCATTCTAACTGGTGTGAGATAGTATCTCATTGTGGTTTTGATTTGCATTTCTCTAATGACCAGTGATGATGAGCATATTTTATGTTTGTTGGCTATGTAAATGTCTTCTTTTGAGAAGTATCTGTTCATATCTTTTGCCAACTTTTTGATGAGGTTCTTCATTTTTTCTTGTAAATTTGTTTAAGTTCTTTGTCAATTCTGGATATTAGCCTTTTGTCAGATGGATAGATTGCAAAAATTTGCTCCCATTTTGTAGGTTGCCTGTTTACTCTGATGATGGTTCCTTTTGCTGTGCAGAAGCTCTTTAGTTTAATTAGATCCCATTTGTTAATTTTGGCTTTTGTTGCCATTGCTTTTGGTGTTTTAGTCATGAAGTCTGCCAAAGACTATGTCCTAAAAAGTATTTCCTGGGTTTTCTTCTAGGGTTTTTATGTTTTATGTATTACATTTAAGTATTTAATCCATCTTGAGTAAACTTTTGGATAAGGTGTAAGGAAGGGAACCAGTTTCAGCTTTCTGCATATGGCTAGCCAATTTTCCCAACACCATTTATTAAACAGGGAATACTTTCCCCATTGCTTGCTTTTGTCAGGTTTGTCAAAGATCAGACGGTTGTAGATATGTGATGTTATTTCTGAGGACTCTGTTTTGTTTCATTGGTCTATATACCTGTTTTGGTACCAGTATCATGTTGTTTTGGTTACTGTGCCTTTTAGTATAGTTTGAAGTCAGGTAGCATGATGCCTCCAACTTTGTTCTTTGTGCTTAGGATTGTCTTAGCTGTGTGGGCTCTTTTTTGGTTCCAGATGAAATTAAAGTAGTTTTTCCAATTTTGTGAAGAAAGTCAATGGTAATTTGATGGGGATAGCATTGAATCTATAAATTACTTTGGACAGTATGGCCATTTTCACAATATAAATTCTTCCTCTCCCTGAGCATAGAATGTTTTTCCATTTCTTTGTGTCCTCTTTTATTTCCTTGAGCAGAGGTTTGTAGTTCTCCTTGAAGAGGTCCTTCACATCCCTTGTAAGTTTTATCCCTAGGTATTTTATTCTCGTTGTAGCAAATTTAAATGAGAGTTCACTCATGATTTGGCTCTCTGTTTTTCTATTATCGATGTACGGGAATGTTTCTGATTTTTGCACATTGATTTTGTATCCTGAGGCTTTGCCAAAGTTGCTTATCATCTTAAGTAGGTTTTGTTCTAAATACCTAATCATGTCATCTGCTAATAGAGACAATTTGACTTCTTCTTTCCCTAATTGAATACGTTCTATTTCTTTTTCTGTTTGTTTGTTTTTCCCTGATTGCCCTGGTCAGAACTTCCCATACTATGTTGAATATGAGTGGTGACAGAGGGCATCCTTGTCTTGCACCAGTTTTCAAAGGGAATGATTCCAGTTTTTGACTATTCAGAATAATATTGGCTGTGAGTTTGTCATAAATAGCTCTTATATGTTGGCATACATTCCATCAGTACCTAGCTTATTGAGAGATTTTAGCATGAAGGGCTGTTGAATTTTGTCGAAGGCCTTTTCTGTATCTATTGAGGCAACCATGTGGCCTTGTCATTAGGTCTGTTTGTGTGCATGATTACATTTATTGATTTGCATATGTTGAACCAGTCTTGCATCCCAGGGATGAAACTGACTTGATCAAGGTGAACAAGTTTTTAATGACCTAGTGGCTTCGGTTTGCCAGTATTTTATTGAGGATTTTCACATTGATGTTCCTCAGGAATATTGGTCTAAATTTTTTGTTGATTTTGTTCTGTCTCTGCCTGGTTTTGGTATCAGGATGATGGCCTCACAAAATGAGTTAGGGAGGATTCCCTCTTTTTCTTTTGTTTGGAATAGTTTCAGAAGGAATGGTACCAGCTCCTCTTTGTACCTCTGGTATAATTTGGCTGTGAATCCATCTTGTCCTGGATGGTTTTTTGGTTGGTAGGCTATTAATTGCCGGCTTAATTTCAGAACTACTTATTGATCTATTCAGGGATTCGGTTTCTTCCTGGTTTAGTCTTGGAAGGGTGTAAGTGTCCAGGAATTTATCCATTTCTTCTGCATTTTCTAGTTTATTTGTGTAGAGATGTTTATAGTATTCTCTGATGATAGTTTTTATTTCTGTGGAATCAATGGTGATACTCCCTTTATCATTTTCTATTGCATTGATTTGATTCTTCTCTCTTTTCTTTATTAATCTGGCTAGGCATCTATCTATTTTGTTAATTTTTTCAAAAAGCTTTCTGCTGGATTGATTGATCTTTTGAGGGGATTTTCATGTCTCTATCTTTTTCAGTTCTGCTCTGATCTTTGTTATTTCTTGTCTTCTGCTAGTATTTGAATTTGTTTGCTCTTGCTTCTCTAGTTCTTTTAATTGTGGTGTTAGAATGTCGATTTTAGATCTTTTCTGCTTTCTCTTATGAGTATTTAGCACTGTAAATTTCCCTCTACATACTGCTTTAAAGGTGTCCCAGAGATTCTCATACATTTTGACTTTGTTCTCATTGGTTTCAAAAAACAACTTTATTTCTGCCTTCATTTCATTATTTATCCAGTAGCCATTCAGGAGCAGGTTGTTCACTTTCCATGTGGTTGTGCTGTTTTGAGTGCATTTCTTAATCCTGAGTTCTGTTTTGATTGCACTGTGGTCTGAGAAACTGTTTGTTATGATTTCCATTCTTTTGCATTTGCTGAAGAGTGTTTTACTTCCAATTATGTGGTCAGTTTAGTATAAGTGCTATGTGGTGCTGAGAAGAATGTGTATTCTGTTGATTTGGGGTGGAGAGTTTTGTAGACGTCTATTATGTTTGCTTGGTCCAGAGCTGATTTCAAGTCCTGGATATCCTTTTTAATTATCTGTCTCATTCATCTGCCTAATATTGACAGTGGGGTGTTAAAGTCTCCCACTATTATTATGTAGGAGTCTAAGTCTCTTTGTAGGTCTTTAAGAACTTTAATCTGGATGCTTCTGTATTGGATGAATATATATTTAGGATAGTTAATTCCTCTTGTTACATTGATCCTTTTACCCTTATATAATGCACTTTTGTCTCTTTTGATCTTTGTTGGTTTAAAGTGTTTTATCCGATTTTAGGATTGTAACCCTTGCTTTTTCTTTCTTTCTTTTTTCTTTCTTTTTTTGCTTCACATTTGCTTGGTAAATATTTTTCTATCCCTTTACTATTAGCCCTGTGTGTGTTTCCATGTGCAATGAGTCTCCTGAATACAGCATACCACTGGGTCTTGACTCTTTATCCAATTTCCAGTCTGTGTCTTTTAATTGGGGCATTTAGCTCATTTACATTTAAGATTAATATTGTTATGTGTGAATTTGATCCTGTTATTATGATGCTATCTGGTTATATTGCCTGTTAGTTGATAGAGTTTCTTCTATTGTCAATGGTCTTAGGCAATAAAGTTTCTTCTATCATCAATGGTCTTTACAATTTGGTATGTTTTTGCAATAGCAACTGGTTTTTCCTTTAGTTTAGTGCTCCTTCAGGAGCTCTTGTAAGGCAGGCCTGATGGTGACATAATCTACCAGCATTTGTTTGTCTTTAAGGGATTTTATTCCTCCTTCACTTATGAAGCCTAGTTTGGCTGGATATGAAACTCTGGGTTGAAAACTCTTTCCTTTAAGCATGTTGAATATTGTCTCCCACTCTCTTCTGGCCTGTAGGTTTTCTGCTGAGAGATCCACTGTTAGTTTGATGGGCTTCCCTTTGTGGATAACCAGACCGATCTCTCTGGCTGCCCTTAACATATTTTCCTTCATTTCAACCCTGGTGATTCTGACAATTATGTTTCTTGGGGTTGCTCTTCTTGAGGAATATCTTTGTGTTGTTTTCTGTATTTCTGGAACTTAAATGTTGGCCTGCCTTGCTAGGTTGGGGAAGTTCTTCTAGATAATATCCTGAAGAGTGTTTTACAACTTGCTTCCATTTTCCTCATCACTTTCAGATACACCAATCAAACATAGATTTCATATTTTCACATAGTACCAAATTTTTGGAGGCTTTGTTAGTTTCTTTTCACTCTTTTTCCTCTGATCTTGCCTTCTCACTTTATTTCATTGAGTTGGTCTTCAAGCTCTGATATTCTTTCTTCTGCTTGATTGCTTTGGCTATTGAAACTTGTGTATGCTTTACAAAGTTCTTGTCCTGTAATTTTCAGCTCCATCAAGTCACTTATGTTCTTCTCTAAGCTGGTTTTTTAGTTAGGAGTTCATCTACCCTTATTTCTCGGTTTTTAGCTTTCTTGCATTGGGTTAAACATGCTCCTTCAGCTCAGAGGAGTTATTAAACACCTTCTGAAGCCTATTTCTGTCAATTTGTCAAACTAATTCTTTGTCCAATTTTGTTCCCTTGCTGGTGAGGAGTTGTAATCCTTTGGAGGAGAAGAGGCATTCTGGTTTTTGGAATTTTTAGCCTTTTTGTTCTGGTTTCTCCCCATTTTTGTGGATTTATCTACCTTTGGTCTTTGACGCTGGTGATGTTGATACTATTCCTTTCTGTTTGTTAGTTTCTCTTCTACCAGTCAGGTTTCTCTGCCGCAGGTCTGTTGGTGTTTGCTGGAGGTCAACTCCAGACCCTGTTTGTCTGGATATTACCAGCTGAGGATGCAGAACAACAAAGATTGCTGCTTGTTACTTTTTCTGGAAGCTTTGTCTCAGAGGGTCACCTGTCGGATGCCTGCCAGAGCTCTCCTATATGAGGTGTCTGTCAGCCCTAACTGTGAGATGTCTTCCAGTCTGGATACATGGGGGATCAGGGACCTACTTGAGGAGGCAGTCTGTCTTTTACCAGAACTTGGACACTGTGCTGGGAGAACCGCTGCTTTCTTCAGAGCTGTCACGCAGAGATGTTTAAATCTGCTGAAGCTGCACCCACAGCCATCCCTTTCCCTAAGTGCTTTATCCCAGGGAGCTGCAGTGAGCTCCTCCCATTTCAAACTTCCCAGTGGCTTTGTTTATACTGTGGGGGTGAAACTGTTTCCTCAAGCCTCAGCAATGATGGATGTACATCCCCCCACCAAGTTCAAGCAACCCAGATCGACCTCAGACTGCTGTGCTAGCAGCAAGTATTTCAAGCCAGTGGATCTTAGCTTGTTGGGCTCCAAGGGGGTGGGACCCAGAGACAGACACTAGAGAGAATCTCCTTGTCTGCCAGTTGCAAAGACCATGGGAAAAGTGTAGTATCTAGGCCAGAATGCACCATTTCTCCCATTACAGTCTCTCATGGCTTCCTTTAACTGGAAAGGGAAATCCCCCAACCCCTTGTGCTTACCGGGTGAGGCAATGACCCACCCTGCTTCAGCTTGCCCTCCATGGGCTACACTCGCTGTCCAGCCAGTCCCAATGAGATAAACCTGGTACCTCAGATGAAAATGCAGAAATCACCTATCATCTGCATCTGTCTCACTGGGAGCTGCAGACTGGAGTTACTCCTATTCAGCCATCTTGCCAGCTTTCTAAAATTAAGATTTTTAAACTTTTTGAACTCAGAGACTGAATTTATGTTTTCATTATGTGCTATATTATATGTAAATGTGTCTTCAAGTTCAAAAATTCTTTTTCTGCTTGATCTATCCTATTGTCGAAGCCCTTATATACTTTTTAAAATTTCATTCATTAAATCCTTCAGTTCGAGGATTTCTTTTTGGTTCTTTTTTATATCAATCTCTTTGATAAATTTCTCAGTCATGTTCAGAATTGTTTTTTCTGATTTCTTTGTATTGTTTATCTGTGTTCTCTTGGATCTCACTGAGCTCTTTTCATATCATTATTTTAAATTCTTTTCCTACCATTTCATAAATTTATTTTTTATTAGAATCTGTTGCTGTAGAATCTTTTGGAGGTGTCATATTTCCTTGCATTTTTAAGTTTCTTGTGTCTTTATGTTGATAACTGCACATCTGGTATAACAGTGGCTGGCTTTTGTAGAAAAAGACATTTTTCTGAAAATGTGTCTATGGTGTTGGTTGCATAGGGAACTTAAGCTTTTTTTCTGGATGTGGGCAGGACTGTAGTCTCTTTATGATTTCTTTGGCTGTATACACCATCAGTAGTGTCTCTCATTTCTTTAGTGGCTTGAGGTGTGGTGTTGGTGGAAGCTGTGATGAGGTTTTGTTGGAGACCAGAATGCCAGGTGGGCCATTTCTCCAGTCCCAATGTGAGAGCAGCAGGCTGAGTGTGCCTGCCCTTCAGGTGTTGGACAGCATAGGTGAGCACTAGTGTTATTAGATGGGTCCAAGCCAGATGATTCTTGAGCTTCCACACAGCTTGCACAGGTGCAGGCAGTAGGAGTAGTGAGTCAGGCACACAGGCAGATCCTTGGATCCCTGGGCAGTATAGATGGTGTGGGAAGGACAACCCTCAGATTCCCAGATGGCATGCCTTTGTGTTAGCAGCATCTGTGACAGGCTGGGCAGGCCAATCCTCAGGCCCCCAGGTGGCAAAAGAGGTGGGTGCTGGCTCTGATTGTTGCAGCATGCTGCATGGGCCCATCTTCTCAGGACCCTGGAAGAAGTGCATAGATCCCAGAAATGGTAAACAAGGTGATTCCCAGGCCCCTGGGCAGCATGCTCTGGCACTAGCGAGGTGGTGCCAGGTCAGGTGGGCTTGTCTTCAACCCCCCTCCATCCCCATGTTGCACACAGTTGCAGTCTGTGGTGGGCAGGGCAGAGTTATTACCAGGATCCTTCTGATGGAGTGTTTCAGTTGTGGCAGCTGGGCAGCAGTGAGTGAGGAGAGCCTATCCTCAGGGTGTATGCAAGTGCACTGTAGTTCTGCTGCTGGGGATGCAGGGTTGCTGTCATTGGCAGCAGCTATAGGCATGTGGCTCTCAGGAGCTAAGAAGCATGTGCTGCCACTTTTTCAGGTATATGCCATGGTTGGGGCAGCTGCAACATCGGAGAGCCATTCCTCAGAGCACATGCAAACATGCAGTGTTCCTGCTGCTGAGGATACCAGGTTGCTGCCAGTGACATGTGTTTGGCTCCTGGTAGTGGCAGTGATGATTGCTGTAGGTAGTGAAATCTTATCCTTAGAGTGCATGCAAGTACACTGGAGACCTGCTCTTGGCGGAAGCAGGGTTACTGTCAGTGAGAGTGTCCCCAGGCAGGCCAGTTTCAGGCCCTGGGGAGAATGCACTTTTGTTCTGGATACAGCCTCCCTGGTGTGCTGCATCACTCATTTCCCAGGATGTAGGACACTGTGTTCTAGAGCAATGGTCCCCAAACTTTTTGGCACCAGGGACTGGTTTTATGAAAGAAAATTTTTCTATGGACCGCAGTGAGAGAGGGGGAATAATGTTGGGATGATTTAGGTGTATCAAGGGCATTAAATTTATTGTTCACTTTATTTCTATTATTATTAATTTTTTATTGTAATTTAGGTTCTGGGGTACCTGGGCAGATCATGCAGGATTGTTGCATAGGTACACATATGGCAATGTGGTTTGCTGCCTCCATCCCCCTGTCACCTACATCTGGCATTTCTCCCCATGTTATCCCTCCCGACCTTCCCAACACCCCCTCTGCTGTCCCTCTCTTGGCCCCCACAACAGACCACAGGGTGTGATGCTCTCCTCCCTGTGTCAATGTGTTCTCATTGTTCAACACCCACCTATGAGTGAGAAAATGTGGTGTTTGATTTTCTGTTCTTGTGTCATTTTGCTGAGAATGATGGTTTCAATTCATCCATGTCCCTACAAAGGACATGAACTCATCATTTTCTATGGCTGCGTAGTGTATATGTGCCACACTTTCCTTGTCCAGTCTATCATAGATGGGCATTTGGGTTGGTTGCAGGTCTTTGCTATTGTAAACAGTGCTGGTATGAACATACATGTGCATGTGTCTTTATAATAGAATGATTTATAATCCTTTGGGTATATACTCAGTAATGGGATTCCTGGGTCAAATGGAATTCTATTTCTAGGTCCTTGAGGAATCGCCATACTGTCTTCCACAGTGGTTGAACTAGTTTACACTCCCACCAACAGTGTAAAAGTGTTCCTACTTCTCCACATCCTCTCCAGCATCTGTTGTCTCCAGATTTTTTAAATAATTGCCATTCTAACTGGTGTGAGATGGTATCTCAATGTGGTTTTGATTTGCATTTCTCTAATAATCGGTGATGATCAGCATTTTTTCATATGTTTGTTGGCCTCATATATGTCTTCTTTGAAAAAGTGTCTGTTTATATTCTTCTCCCATTTTTGGATGGGTTTGTTTTTTTCTTGTAAATCTGTTATAATTCTTTATGGATTCTGGATATTAGCCCTTTGTCAGATGGGTAGATTGCAAACAGTTTTTCCCACTCTTGGTTGCTGGTTCACTCTAATGATTGTTTCCTTTGTTATACAGAAGCTCTGGAGTTTAATTAGGTCCCATTTGTCTATTTTGGCTTTTGTTGCCAGTGCTTTTGGTGTTTTAGTCACGAAGTCCTTTCCTATGCCTATATCCTGAATGATTTTGCCTAGGTATTCTTCTAGGGCTTTTATGGTGTTACGTCTTACGTTTAAGTCTTTAATCAATCTGGAGTTAATTTTAGTGTAAGGTGTCAGGAAGGGGTCCAATTTCTATTATTTTTACAGTGAAATATATAATAAAATAGTGTAGACAACTCACCATAGTGTAGAATCAGTGGGAGCCCTGAGCTTGTTTTCCTGCAAATAGATAGTCCCATCTAGGGGTGATGAGAGAGAGTGACAGATCATCAGGCATTATATTCTCATTAAAAGAATTCAGCCTAGATCTCTCACATGTGCAATTCACAATAGGGTTCATGCTCCTATGGGAATCTAATGCAGCCACTGATCTGACAGGAGGTGGAGTTCAGGCAATAATGAAAGGGATGTGGAGTGGCTGTACAGATGATGCTTCACTTGCTCACCTGCTGCTCGCCTCCTGCTGTGTGGTCCAGTTCCTAACAGGCCACAGACCTACAGCACAGGGGTTGGTGGCCCCAGTTCTAAAATTCTGAGGACCCTGCCACTCTGCTTGGTCCAATCAGTTTCATGCCATTGCTGGGTGGACACAGGAGTATGTCAGTGGGGCTCCAGGGATGTGGAGATGCAGGGTCTCTGGACCCCAGGGCAGGATTCAGTTTGGTGGGGACTGGGCTCTCAAAATGGCTTTTTGCTGCAGTTTCTTAGGACTAGGTACCAACTTTGAGACCAAACACGAGCTCTCTCTTGTGAACAATGCCATTGGACAATCTCCATGCAACTCCCGATGCTAGTCTCAGGGCCCGCAAGGGTCACTGGGCTGTCCCATGGCTGTGATCACAAGTGTCTGTGATGAGAATGTGGACTACTGGGGATCTCTCACTTACCTTTTCTCCACACTAGGGAGCCTCTCTCAGCTCCCAGGCTACCCCACAAAAGCTGTATATTACTCCTCTGTACATTACGGGGAGTGGGACAACAAGCCAAGTCCCCACCAAGAAAAGGAGGGTAGCCCCAAGGTTTTCTTTTAGTAGTTTCATAGGTTTAGGTCTTAGATTTAAGACTTTAATCCATTTTTATCTTTTTGATTTTTGCATATGGTGAGACATAGCGATCAAATTTTATTCTTCTGCATACGAATATACAGTTTTCCCAGCAACATTTATTGAAGAGACTGCCCTTTCTCCATTGTGTGTTTATGGCACCTTTGTTGAAAATAAGTTCATTGTAGATGTATGGATTTGTTTCTGGGTTATCTATTCTGTTCCATTGGTCCCTGTGTCAGTTTTTATGTCAGTACCATGCAGAAGAATAATTTGAAGTCAAATAATATGATTACTCCAGTTTTGTTAATTTTTCCTAGGACAGCTTTTACTATTCTGAGTCTTTGGTAGTTCAGTATAAATTTCAGGCTTTCTTTTTGTTTCCGTGTATAATGTCTTTGGTATATTGATAGGGATTGCATTGAATCTGTAGATTGCTTTGGGTAGTATGGACATTTTAACAATACTGATTCTTTCAATCCATGAACATGGAATACCTTTTCGTTGTGTGTGTGTGTGTGTGTGTGTGTGTGTGTGTGTCCTTTTCAATTTCTTGCATCAGTGTTGCATAGTTTCCATTGTAGAGATCTTTCACTTCCTTGGTTAAGATTTTTTCTAGGTATTTAATTTTATTTGTGGCTATTGTAAATGGGATTACTTCTTGATTTCCTTTTCAGATTGTTCACTTTTCACATATAGCCAAAGGCAAACAATTTTTCTAAAGTCTACTGATTTTTCTATCTTAATTTTCTATCCAGCAACTTTATTGAATTTATCAGTTCCTAAGAGTTTTCTGGTGGAGTCTTCAAGTTTTTTATTTATTTATTTATTTATTTATTTATTTGCATTTTAGGTTTTGGGGTACATGTGAAGAACACACAAGATTGTTGCATAGGTACACACGTGGCAGTGTGATTTGCTGCCTTCCTCCACTTCATCTATATCTGGTATTTCTCCCCATGCTATCTCTCCCCAACTCCTGACCCCCCAATGTCCCTCCCCTATTCCCCCCAATAGACCCCAGTGTGTAGTGCTCCCCTCCCTGTGTCCATGTGTTCTCATTGTTCAACGTCCACCTGTAAGTGAGAATATGTGGCATTTCATTTTCTATTGTTGTATCAGTTTGCTAAGAATGATGTTCTCCAGGTTCATCCATGTCCCCACAAAGGATACGAACTCATCATTTTCATTTGCTGCATAATATTCCATGGTGTATATGTGCCAAATTTTCCCAGTCCAGTCTATCATAGATGGGCATTTGGGTTTATTCCAGGTTTTTGCTATTGTAAACAGTGCTGCAATGAACATTCATGTACATGTGTCCTTATAGTAGAACGATTTATAATCCTTTGGATATATACCCCGTAATGGGATTGCTGGGTCAAATGAAATTTTGATTTCTAGGTCCTTGAGGAATCACCACACTGTCTTCCACAATGGTTGAACTAATTTACACTCCCACCAGCAGTGGAAAACTGTTCCTATTTCACCATATCCTCTCCAGCATCTGTTGTCTCCAGATTTTTAAATGATTGCCATTCTAATTGGTGTGAGATGGTATCTTAATGTAGTTTTGATTTGTATCTTCCTAATGATCAGTGATGATGAGCATTTTTTCATATGTTTGATGGCCTCATGTATTTCTCCTTTTGTAAAGTGTCTATTCATATCCTTTGCCCGCTTTTGAATGGGCTTGTTCATTTCTTTCTTGTAAATCTGTTTTAGTTCTTTGTAAATTCTGGATAGCAGCCCTTTGTCAGATGGGTAAACTGTAAAAATTTTTTCCCATTCTGTTTGTGGCCAATTCACTCTAATGACTGTTTCTTTTGCCTTGCAGAAGCTGTGGAGTTTGATTAGGTCCAATTTGTCTCTTTTGGCTTTTGTTGCCAATGCTTTTGGTGTTTTGGTCATGAAGTCCTTGCTTACTCCTATGTCCTGAATGGTGTTGCCTAGGTTTTCTTCCAGGGTTTTTATGGTGTTAGGTCTTATGCTTAAGTTTTTAATCTCTCTGGAGTTAATTTGAGTGTAAGGTGTCAGGAAGGGGTTCAGTTTCTGCTTTCTGCACATGGCTAGCCAGTTTTCCCAACACCATTTATTAAACAGGGAATCCTTTCTCCATTGCTTGTTTTGTCAGGTTTATCAAATATTGTATGTTTGTAGATATGTTGTGGTCCCTCCGATGCCTCTGTTCTGTTTCATGGGTCTATATCTCTGTTTTGGTACCAGTACCATGCTGTTTTGATTACTGTAGCCTTGTAGTATAGTTTAAAGTCTGGTAGTGTGATGCCTCCAGCTTTGTTCTTTTTGCTTAGAATTGAGTTGGATATGCAGGCTCTTTTGGTTCCATATAAAGTTTACAGTAGTTTTTTCCGGTTCTGTGAAGAAGGTCATTGGTAGCTTGATGGGGATAGCATTGAATCTGTAAATTACTTTGGGCAATATGGCCATTTTCACAATATTCATTCTTCCTAACCATGAACATGGAATGTTTCTCCATCTGTTTGTGTCCTATCTTATTTCGTTGAGCAGTGGTTTGTAGTTCTTCTTGAAGAAGTCCTTCACATTCCTTGTTAGTTGTATTACTAGGTATTTGATTCTCTTTGTAGCAGTTGGGAATGGTCGTTCATTCTCGATTTGGCTCTCCTTAAGTCTATTATTGGTATAGGAATAGTTGTGATTTTTGCACAGTGATTTTGTATCCTGAGACTTTGCTGAAGTAGCTTATCAGTTTCAGGAGTTTTTGGTCTGAGATGTTGGGGTCTTCTAGATATACTTTCATGTCGTCTGCAAATAGAGACAGTTTGGCTTCCTCCTTTTCTATTTGAATTCCCTTTATTTCTTTTTTTTACCTGATTGCTCTGGCTAGAACTTCCAGTACTATATTGAATAGGAGTGGTGAGAGAGGGCATCCTTGTCTAGTGCCAGATTTCAAAGGGAATTCTTCCAGTTTTTGCACATTCAGTATGATATTGGCTGTTGGTTTGTAGTAAATAGCTTTTATTATTTTGTGATACATTCCATCCATACCGAGTTAATTGAGGGTTTTTAGCATAATGGGCTGTTGAATTTTGTCAAAGGCCTTCTCTGCATCAATTGAGATAATCATGTGGTTTTTGTTTTTGGTTCTGTTTATGTGGTGAATTACGTTTATAGACTTGCCTATGTTGAACTAGCCTTGCATCCCCAGGATGAATCCTACTTGTTCATGGTGGATAAGCTTTTTGATGTGCTGTTGCATTTCGCTTGCTAGTATTTTATTGAAAATTTTTGCATCTATGTTCATCATGGATATTGGCCTAAAGTTTTTTTTTCTTGTTGAGTCTCTGCTGGGTTTTGATATCAGAATGATGTTGGTCTCATAAAATGAGTTGGGAAGGATTCCCTCTTTTTGGATTATTTGCAATCGTTTCAGGAGTTATGGCAACAGTTCCTTTTTGGGAATTCGGCTGTGAACCCATCTGGACCTGGGCTTCTTTTGTGTGGTAGGCTCTTAATTGCTGACTCAACTTCAGATCATGTTATTGGTCTATCCATGGTATCGACTTCTTCCTGGTTTAGGCTTGTGAGGATGCAATTATCCAGGAATTTATCAGTTTCTTCCAGGTTTACTAGTTTATGTGCATAGAGTTGTCTGTAATATACTATGATGATGGCTTGAATTTCAGTAACATCCGTGGTGATTTCCCCTTTATTACTTTTATTGCATCTATTTGGTTTTCTCTCTCTTTTTTTAGTTAATCTGGCTAGTGGTCTGTCTATTTTGTCGTTCTTTTCAAAAAATCAGCTCCTGGATTTATTGATTTTTTGAAGGGTTTTTAGTGTCTCTATCTCCTTCAGTTCTGCTATGATCTTAGTTATTTCTTGTCTTCTGCTAGCCTTTGGGAGTTTTCTCGATCTTGCTCCTCTAGCTCTTTCAGTTTTGATGATAGGTTGTCAATTTTGGATCTCTCCACTCTTCTCATGTGGGCACTTATTGCTATGTATTTTCCTAGAGACTGCTTCAAATGTATCCCAGAAATTCTGGTATAGTGTGTCTTTGTTTTCATTGGTTTCAAAGAACTTCTTTATTTCTGCCTTCATTTCATTGTTTATCCAGTCAACATTCAAGAGCCAGTTTTTCAGTTTCCATGAAGCTGTGCGGTTCTGAATTAGTTTCTAAATTCTGAATTCTAAGTTGATTGTACTGTGGTCTGTGAGACTGTTTGTTACAATTTACATTCTTTGCATTTTCTGAGGAGTGATTTACTTTTAATTATGTGGTCAATTTTAGAGTAGGTGTGATGTGGTGCTGAGAAGAATGTATATTCTGTGGATTTGGGGTGGAGATGTCTGTAAATGTCTATCAGGTTTGCTTGTTCCAGGTCTGAGTTCAATTTCTGGATATCCTTATCAATTTTCTGTCAGGTCGATCTGACTAATATTGAGAGTGGGGTGTTAGAGTCTCCCACTATTATTGTCTGGGAGACTAAGTCTGATTGTAAGTCATTAAGAACTTGCCTTATGTATCTGGGTGTTCCTGTATTGGGTCCATATATATTTAGGATCATTAGCTCTTCTTGTTGTATCAATCCTTTTACCATTATGTAATGTCCTTCCTTGTCTATTTTGATCTTTGTTGCTTTAAAGTCTATTTTATCAGATATAAAAATTGCAACTCCTGCTTTTTTCTGCTTTCCATTTGCTTGATAAATCTTCCTCCATCCCTTTATTTTGAGCCTTTGTGTACCCTTGCATGTAAGATGGGTTTCCTGGATACAGCACACCGATGGGTTTTGGCATTTTATCCAATTTGCCAGTCTGTGTCTTTTGATTGGTGCATTTAGCCCATTTACATTTAGGGTTAATATTGTTACATGTGAATTTTATCCTGCCCTTTTGATGCTAGCTGGCTGTTTTCACTGTTATTTGATGCAGATTCTTCATTTTGTTTATGCTCTTTACCATTTGGTATGATTTTGGAGTGTCTGGTACCGGTTGTTCCATTCTATGTGTAGTGCCTCTTTCAGGAGCTCTTTTAAAGCAGGCCTGGTGGTGATGAAATCTCTGAATACTTCCTTTTTTCCAGATATTTTATTTTTCCTTCATTTATGAAGCTCAGTTTGGCTGGGTATGAAATTCTGGGTTGAAAGTTCTTTTCTTTAAGGATGTTGAATATTGGCCCCCACTCTCTTCTGGCTTGTACAAGTTTCTGCCAAGAGATCTGCTGTGAGTCTGATGGGCTTTCCTTTGTGGGTAACCTGACTTTTCTCTCTGGCTGCCCTTAGTATTTTCTCCTTCATTTCAACCCTGGTGAATCTGACGATTATGTGCCTTGGGGTTGCTCTTCTTGAGGAATATCTTTGTGGTGTTCTCTGTAATTCCTGGATTTGAATATTGGCCTGCCTTGCTATGTTGTGGAAGTTTTCCTGAATAATATCCTTAGGAGTATTTTCCAGCTTGGATTCATTCTCTTCATCATATTCAGGCATACCCATCAAATGTAGATGAGGTCTCTTCACATAGTCCCACATTTCTTGGAGACTGTTCATTCCTTTTTGCACTTTTTTCTCTAATCTTGCCTTCTCATTTTATTTCATTGAGTTTATCTTCAACCTCTGATATCCTTTATTCTGCTTGGTCAATTCAGCTGTTGAAACTTGTGCATGCTTCACAAAGTTCTCATGTTGTGTTTTTCAGGTCCATCAATTCACTCGTATTCCTCTCTATGTTGTCCATTCTTGTTATCATTTCCTCAAATCTTTTTTCAAGTTTCTTAGTTTCTTTGCATTGAGTTAGAACATGTTCTTTTAGCTCACAGAAGTTTCTCATTATCCACCTTCTGAATTTTGATTCTGTCATTTCATTGCACCCATTCTCCATCCAGCTTTGTTCACTTGCTGGTGAGGAGTTGTGATCCCTTGTAGGAGGCAAGGTGTTCTAGTTTCAGGTGTTTTCCTCCTTTTTGCACTGGTTTCTTCCCATCTTTGTTGATTTTTCCACCTGTCATCTGTGTAGTTGCTGATTTTCAGATTGGGTCTGAGTGGATGCCCAGGTTGGTGATGATGAAGTTATTTCTGTTTCTTAGTTTTCCTTCTAACAGTCTGGCCCCTCTGCTGTAGGACTGCTGAGGTCCCCTGCAGGCCCTGCTTGCCTGGGCATCTCCTGCAGCAGCTGCAGAACAGTAAGGGTTGCTACCAGTTTCTTCTTCGGCTATCTTTGTCCCAGAATGATGCCCGCCTAATGTCAGTCTGATCAGTCTTTTGTGAGGTGACTCTTTGAATATACAGGGGTGAGGGAGCTGCTTGAGGAGACAGTCTGTCCTTTATAGGAGCTCAAGTGTTGAGTTGCAAGCTCTGTTTTTCTTTCAGAGCTGCTAGGCAGGTATGTTTAAGTCTGCTGCAGCAGAACTCATAAACCACCACTTTTTCCCCATGTGCTCTGTCCCGGGGAGTTAGGGCTTTATTTATGAGTGTCCATTGTGCTGCTGCCTTTTTTTTCAGGGCTGCCCTGCCCAGCAAGGAGGCAGCCTAGTCACTGTCTGCCTGCAGAGGCTTTGCTGAGCTCTGCCCTACTCCCATTGAGCTTCCCTGCAGTCCTGTTTATATGGGTGTGGTTAGAACTGCCTCGGCAATCATGGCCCATCTCTAATGGTGGACTCTCTCTGTTATGGTGGGTTGCCTCAGCAATGGCAAGCTGCCTCAGCAATGGCAGACTACCTCTGTAGGGGTGGAGTGCCTCGGTAATAGCAGACACCCCTCCCCCTCCAAGCTGCACCATCCTGAGTTCAGCTGTGCTTGCCATGAAGCTCTCAACCCCGAGTGTTTCCAATTGCTTTTTTTTTTGGGGGGGGTGGGACATGCCGAGCCTGATCACCTGGCTCCCTGCTTCAGAGCCTTTATTTTTTTTTTAAAGTTGAACGGTTCACTCTCTCCTAGGTGTTTCAGTCACCTGCTGAAAGGGCGCTGGGATCTGTGTGATTTCCTGTGCGGTGACCCACTGTGCCAGGTGAAACAAAGGCACTGTCTGGGAATCTCCTGGCCAGCTTAAAAGGGCAACCAGACCAGTGTATTTTGTATGGAGAGCTGCTATGCCACGGCACTGGCGAAACAGCCGCACTGGCTAAAACAGCCACACTGGCCAAAACAGCTGTGCTGGCGACCCATAGATTTCCTCCACCTAGGAGTCTCCTGGTCTGTGAGCAATAAAGATCCGTCTGGAAATGAGGCATCCACTTACCCTCTGCGCTTTCACTGGGAGCTGCAATCCTGAGCTGCTCCTAAAAGGGTCATCTTGGATCTACAAGCTCTTCAGTCTTTCCAATGCAGTCTTCATCTTCAAGTTTTTAAAAAAATAATATCACCTGCAAAAAATGAGAATTTTAATTCTTCCTTTCCAATTTCAATGCCCTTTATTACTTTGTCTTGTCTGATTGTTCTAACTGGGACTTGTGATAGTATGCTGAATAATAGTACTGACAGTAAGCATTCTTGTCACATTCCAGATCTCAGAGGCAAGGCTTTAGTTTTTCCCAATTAAGTGTAATACCAGCAGTGAGACTGTCATATATGATTTTCATTATTTCATGATACAGGCCTCTGATATTCAGGTTTTTGAGGGTTTTTATCATGAAGAGATGTTGAATTTTATCAAATGGTTTTTTAACATCATTTGAAGTGATCATGTTGTTTAGGTCCTTCATTCTGTTGATATAATGTATCACATTGATTGATTTGCCTATGCTGAACTATGCTTGGATCCCAGGAATAAATACCACTTGGTCATGATAAGTGATCTTTCTAATGTATTGTTGCATTGGTTTGCTAGTATTTTGTTGAGGATTTTTGCATCAGTATTCATCAGAGATATTGGCTTGTAGTTTTTTGGTTTTTGAAATTTCCTTGTCTGCTATTAGTATCGGGGTAAATTTAGGCTTATATAATAAGTTTTGAAGTATTCCCTTCTCTGTTTTTTGGAATAGTCAGAGTAGGATTATATTAGATCTTTAAATGTTTGGTAGAACTCAACTGCAAAGCCATCCAGTGCTGGGCGTTTCTTTAGGAGGAGACTTTTTATTGCAGCTTCAATCTAATTAGTCATTATTAGTCTGTTCAGGTTATAAATTTCTTCATGGTTCAGTCATGTTAAGTTGTGTGTGTCTTTGGATTCATCCATTTCTTTTCGGTTTTCTAGCTTATTATCATATACCTTTTCATAATGGCCTTAAATGATCCTTTGAATTTCTGTGGTATTGGTTAAAATGTCTCCCTTTTTATTTCTCATTTTATTCATTTAGGTCTTTCTTTTTTTTCTTAGTCTGGTTAAAGCTTTGTGAATTTTATTTATCTCTACAAAACAGGAACATTTTTCCATTGCTCTTTTGTATTGTTTTCTTCATTTCACTTTTATTGGTTTCTTCTCTTATCTTTATTATTTCTTTTATCCCATTAATTTGCACTTGCTTTTCCAGTCTTTTAACATGAATCATTAGGTTGTTAATTTGAAATATTTTTTTCTTTTTTGGTGCAGGTACTTATAGCTATAAACTTCCCTCTGAGCATTGCTTTCCCTGTATCCTATAGGTTTTGGTATGTTGTGTTTCCATTATTTGTTTCTAGAGATTTTTTATTTCCTTTTTGATCCCTTTATTGATCTTCTGGTCATTAATGTGCATATTGTTTAAATTCCATGGGTTTGTTTTGTTTTCAAAATTCCTCTTGTTATTTATATCTGTTTTCTTCCATTGTGGTCAGAGAAGATACTTGACATTATTTCAATTTTCTTGAATTTTTTAACACTAGTTTTGTGGCCAAATATATTGTCTACGCTACAGAATAATCCACGTGCTGAGAAGAATGTGTTTTCTGCAGCCTTTGGATGAAATGCTTTATAAATATTTATTAGATCTATTTGCTCTATAGTGCAGATTTAATTCAATGTTTCTTTGTTGACTTTCTGTGTAAAAGATCTGTCCAACACTGAAAGTAAGATATTAAAATCTCCAGCTATTATTATATTGGGGGCTGTCTCTCTTTAATAACATTTGCTTTATATATCTCAGTGCTCTAGTGTTAGGTGCATATATATATACACACAGACACACACACACACACACACACACACACACAATTGTTATGTCCTCTTGCTGAGTTGCTCCCTTTATCATTACATAGTGACTTTCTTTGTCTTTTCTCTGGAAATCTATTTTGTCTGATATAAATATAGCTACTCCTGTTCCTTTTTGGTTTTCATTTGAATGGATTATAATTTTTCCAAACCTTCATTCTTAATTTATGTGTGTCTTCATAGGAGACATGTGCTTCTTGTAGGCAACAGATCATTGAGTCTTGTTTTTTAAACCATTCTTCTACCCTATGTCTTATAATTATTTAGTCCATTTATATTCAGTGTTATTATTGATAAGTAAGAACTTATTCCTGCCATGTTGTTATTTGCCTTCTGTTTTTCTCCCTCTTTCCTTCCTTCCTGTCTTCATTTTAGTGAAAGTGATTTCCTCTGCTGGCTTATTATTAATTTCTTACTTTATTCATGTGTGTATCCATTGTATGTTCTTTGTTTTTTTGTT
>CM052670.1:61176333-61276208 GCA_028533165.1 Leontopithecus rosalia | reverse complement strand
AAACAACATAACAAGCAAAAAAGTTAAATAATAAAAATTCTACAGTTTACCATTGTCTCAATTTTTAACTTTTCTTGTTTCTACTATATCTTATTGTACTATGTCTTCAAAAGTTGTGTCATTATTTTTGGTCAGTTCATCTTTCCATCTTTCTACTTAAGATATGAATAGCTTACACACCCCAATTACGGTGTTATAATAGTCTGTGTTTTTTGGTGGACTTACTGTTATCAGTGGGTCTTGTACCTTCAGATAAATTTTTATTGCTTATTAACATCCTTTTCTTTCAGACGAAAGAACTTTTTTTTTAGTATTTCTTGTAGAACAGGTATGATGTTGATGAAATTCCTCAGCTTTTATTTGTCTGGGAAAGTCTTTATTTCTCCTTCCTGTTTGAAGGGTATTTTTGCTGGATACAGTATTCTAAGGTAAATGTTTTTTTCCTTTAGCACTTTAAATATAACATTCCACTCTTTCTGGCCTGTAAGGTTTCCACAAAAATGACTGCTGTCAGATGGATTGTAGCTCCATTGTATGTTATTTGTTTCTTGTCTTTTCTTATGCATAATGACAGTTTTGCTTCTTCATTTATAATTTACATACTTTTTTATTTCCTCTTCTTTTTATTTATGTATTTTTTTTTTACTTTAAGTTCTGGGATACATGTGAAGAACATACAGGGTTGTTACCTAAGTATACATGTGTCATGGTGGTTTGCTGAACCTATCAACCCCTCACCTAGGTTTTAAACCTTGTATGTATTAGCTATTTGTCATGATGCTCTCCCTACCTTCACCCCTCCCTGACAGGCCTTAGTGTGTATTATTCCCCTCCCTGTATTGTGTTCTCATTGTTAAATTCCAAATTAACAGTGAGAACCTGTGGTGTTTGGTTGTCTGTTCTTGTGTTAGTTTGCTGAGGATGGTGGCTTATGGCTTCACCCATGTCCCTGCAAAGAACATGATGTCATTCCTTTTTGTGGCTGCATAGTACTCCATGGTGTATATGTGCATTTTCTTTACCCAGTCTATCATTGATGGGCATTTGGTTTGGTTCCATGTCTTTGCTATTATGAATAATGCTGCAATAAACATACATGTGCATGTATCTTTATAACAGGATGGTTTATATTACTTTGGATATATAGCCAGTAATAGGATTGCTGGGTCAAATGGTATTTCTTCTAGATTCTTGAGGAATCACCAAACTGTCTTCCACAATGTTTAAACTAACTTACATTCCCACCAACAATATAAAAGTTCCTATTTCTCCAAAGCCTTGACAGCATCTGTTGTTTCTTGACTTTTTAATAATCAGCATTCTCCGTGGCATGATATGGTATCTCATTGTGGTTTTGATTTGCAGTTATCTAATAATCAGTGATGTTGACCTTTTTTTCATATGGTTGCTGGGCATGTGAATGTTTTCTTTTGAGAAGTGTGTGTTCATATTTTTCCCACTTTTTGATGGTGTTGTTTTTTTCTCATAAATTCGTTTAAGTTCCTTGTAAATTCTGGATATTAGACCTTTGTCAGATGGGTAGATTGCAAATATTTTATTCTATTTTGTAGGTTACCTTTTCACTTGGATGATGTTTCTTTCTCTTTTTTTTAATCTTAGTAACTTTCTTTTAATTTTTAAGATTAAGAAGTTGATAGCATTAGGAGAAATACCTAATGTAGATGATGGATGATAGTTTCTTTTGCTGTGCAGAAGCTCTTTAGTTTAGTTAGATCCCCCTTTGTCAATTTTAGCTTTTGTTGCAATTGCCTTTGGCGATTTTGTCATAAAATCTTTGCTCATGCCTATGTCTTGAATTATATTGCCTAGGTTTTCTTCCAGTGATTTTATGGTTTGGAGTTTTACATTTAAGTCTTTACTCCATCTTGAGTTAATTTTTGTACAAGGTGTAAGTAAGGGGTCCAGTTTCAGTTTTCTGCATATGGCTAGCCAGTTTTCCCAGGACCAATTATTTAATGGGGAATCTTTCCCCATTACTTGTTTTTGTCAGATTTGTTGAAGATCAGTTGGTTGTAGATGTGTGGTCTTATTTCTGAGGTCCCTGTTCTGTTCCCATGGTCTATATGACTGTTTTGGTACCAGTACCATGCTGTTTTGGTTACTGTAGCCTTGTAGTATAGTTTGAAGTCAAGCAGTGTGATGAATCCAGATTTGTTCTTTTTGCTTAGGATTGTCCTGGCTCTATTTGGGCTCTTTATTTGGTTCCATATGAATTTTAAAGTAGTTTTTTTCTAATTCTGTAAAGAATGTCAATGGTAGTTTGGTGAGAGTATCACTGAATCTATAAATTACTTTGGGCAGTGTGGCCATTTTCATAATATTGATTCTACCTATCCATGAGCATGGAATGCTTCTCCATTTGTTTGTGTCCTTTCTTATATACTTAAGGAGTGGTTTGTACTTCTCCTTGAGAAGGTACTTCCCAACCCTTGCTAGCTGTATTCCTAGGTACTTTATTCTCTTTGTAGCAATTTTGAATGGGAGTTCATTCATGATTTGGCTGCTGACTTATCTATTTTTGGCATATAGAAATGCTTGCAATTTTTGCAGATCAATTTTTTGTCCTGAGAATTTGCTGAAGTTGCTTATTAGCTTATGGAGTTTTGGGGCTGAGACAATGGGGTTTTCTAAATATAGGATCATGTCTTCTGCTACAGAGACAATTTGACTTTGACTTCCCCTGTTTCTACTTGCATACCCTTTATTTATTTCTATTCTCTGATTGTCCTGACCAGAACTTCCAATACTATGTTGAATAGGAGTGGTGAAAGAGGGCATCCTTGTCCTGTGACAGATTTCAAGGAAAATGCTTGCAGCTTTGGCTGATTCAGTAAGATATTGGCGGTGGGTTTGTCAGAGGTAACTCTTATTATTTGGAGATGTTTCATTAATGCCTAGTTTATTGAGAGTTTTTAACATGAAGGGATGTTGAATTTTATTAAAGGCATTTTTTGCATCTATAGAGAAAATCATGTGATTGTCCTTGGTTCTGTTTATATGATGATTACATTTATTGATTTGCATATGCTGAGCCAGCCTTGCATCCCAGGGATGAAGCTGACTTGATCATGGCGGATAAGCTTTTTAATGTCCTGCTATATTCAGTTTGCCATTATTTTATTGAGGATTTTCACACTGATGTTCACCAGGAATATTTGGCCTGAAGTTTTCTTTTTTGTTGTTTTTGTGTCTCTGCCAGGTTTTGGTATCAGTATAATACAGGCCTCATAAAATTGAGTTAGGGAGAAGTTCTGTCTTCTCAATCATTTGAAATAGTTTCAGAAGAAATAGTACCAGCTCCTCTTTGTACCTGTGATAGAATTTGGCTGTGAATCCGTCTGGTTTTGGGCTTTTTTTGTTTGGTAGGCTATTAATTACTGCCTCAATTTCAGAATTTGTTACTGATCTATTTAGGGATTCAGCTTCTTCATGGTTTAATCTTGGGAGGGTGTATGTGTCCAGGAATTTATCCATTTCTTCTAGATTTTCTAGTTGATTTGCATAGAGATGTTTACAGTATCCTCTGCTGGTTGTATTTCTGCAGGGTCAGTGGGATATCCCCTTTATCATTTTACATTGTGTCAATTTGATTTTTTCCTTTTTTCTTCTTTATTAGTCTAGGTAGCAGCCTATCCATTTTATTATTTTTTTTCAAAAAACAGCTCCTGGATTCATTAATTTTTTGAAGGAATTTCTTTTAATGTTTCGATCTCCTTCAGTTCTACTCTAATCTTAGTTATTTCTTGTTTTCTGTTAGCTTTTAGATTAGTTCACTGTTGCCTCTCTAGTTCTTTAAGTTGTGATGTCAGGGCATTGATTTGAGTTCATTCTAGCTTTCTGATGTGGGCATTTATTGTTGTAAATATCCCTCTTAACACTACTTTAGTGGCATCCCAGAGATTCTGGTAGTTGTCTCTTTGTTCTCATTGGTTTCAAAGAACTTTTTGATTTCTGCCTTGATTTCATTATTTACCCAAGAGTCATTCAGGAGCAGGTGGATCAATTTTCATGTAGTTGTGTGGTTTTGAGTGAATTTCTTAATCCTGAGCTCTACTCTTATTGCACTGGAGTCTGACAAACTGTGATGATTGCAGTTCTTTTGCATTTGCCAGGGAATATTTTACTTCCAATTATGTGGTCAATTTTAAAGTAAGTGCCATGTGACACTAAAAAGAATGTACATTTTGTGTTTGGTGGTTGGAGAGTTCTGTGGATATCTATTAGGTCCACTTGATCCACTGAGTTCAAGTCCTGAATATGCTTGTTAATTTTCTATCTCATTGAACTCTCTACTATTGGCAGGGGGGTGTTACAGTCTCCCACTATTATTATTTCAGAGTGTAAGTCTATTTGTAAGTCTCTAAGAACTTGTTTCATGAATCTGGGTGCTCCTTTATAGGGTGTGTATATATTTAGGATAGTTGGCTCTTCTTGTTGAATTGATCTCTTTACCATTCTTAATGTCCTTTTTTTTTTTTTAATCTTTGTTGGTTTAAACTGTTTTGTCAGAGACTGGAATTGCAACTTCTGCTTTTCTCTGATTTCCCTTAGCTTGCTAAATTTTCCTCCATTACTTTATTTTGAGCCTATATGTGTCTTTGTATGTGCAACAGTTCTCTTGAGTACAGCAATGGGTCTTGACTGTATCCAATATGCCTGTCTGCGTCTTTTACTTGGGGCATTTGTCCCATTTACATTTAAGGTTTATATGGTTATGTGTGAATTTGATCCTGTCATCATCATGCTAATTGGTTATTTTGCATACTAGTTGATGCTGTTTCTTCATAGTGTCATTGGTCTTTATAAGTTTTTGTGTTTTACACTGGCTGGTACCAGTTTTTCCTTTGGTATTAAGTGCTTCTTTCAGGAGATCTTGCAAGGTAAGCCTAGTGGTGATGAATTCCCTCAGCATTTGCTGGTCTGAAAGGATTTCATTTCTTTTTCACTTATAAAACTTAGTTTGACCAGATATAAAATTCTGGGTTAAAAAATTCTTTTCTTTAAGAATGTTGAATATTGGCCCACACTCTCTTCTGGTTTATAGGGTTTCTGCTGAGAGATCTTCTATTTGTCTCATGGATTTCCCTTTGTAAGTGACCTACCCTTTCTCTCTGCCTGCACTTAATATTTTTTCCTTCATTTTAACCTTGGAGAATCTGATTATTATGTGTCTTAGGGTTGATCTTTTCATGGAGTATTTTAGCGGTGTTCTCTGTATTTCCTGAATTTGAATGTTGGCCTGTCTTGCTAGGTTTCAAAAGTTCTCCTGAATAAAATCCTGAAGTGTGTTTTCTAACTTGGTTGTATTCTCCACATCTCTTTCAGGTACTCCAATCAGTAATAGGCTTGGTCTTTTTACATAATCCCATATTTCTCTGAGGTTTTCTTTGTTCCTTTTCATTCTTTGTTTGCTAGTCTTGTCTGCCTGCCTTATTTCAACAAGATAGTCTTCCATCTCTGATATTCTTTCTTCCACTTGTTTTATTCGGCTACTGATACTTGTATATGCTTCATTAAGTTCTCTTGCTGCATTTTTCAGTTCCATCAGGTCATGTATGTTCCACTCTAAATTAGTTATTCCAGTTAGCAGCTCCTCTAACCTTTTATGAAGGTTCTTAGCTTCTTTGCATTGGATTAGAACATGCTCCTTTACCTCAGTGAAGCTTACTGTTACCCACATTCCAAGGCCCACCTTTGTCAATTCATCTATCTCATACTCACTCCAGTTCTGAGCCCTTACTGGAGAGGTGTTGCAATCATTTGAAGGAGAAAAAGCACTATGGCCTTTTGGGTTTTCATCATTTTTTTCATTGATTCCTTCTCATCTTCATGAGTTTGTCTAGTTTTGATCTTTGAGCCTGCTGACCCTTGGATGAGGTTCCTATGGGGACTTATTTTGTTGTTGTTTTTGGCTTTCTGTTAGTTTGTTTTTCTTTCAGTGGTCATGTCCCTATTCTATAGGACTGCTACAGTTTCCTGGGGGTTTGCGTCAGGCCCTATTCATTTGGTTCACTCCCATGCCTAGAGATGTCATTTGAGGAAGTTGAAGAACAGCAAAGATTGGTGCCTGCTCCTTCCTCTGAGATCTCTGACCTCAAGGGGCATTGACCTGATGCCAGTAGGAATGCTTCTATAAAGAATGTCTGACAATTCCTGTTGGCAGTGTCTCACTCAGTTGGGTGGCACAGGAAGCAGGATCCATTCAACAAGGCACTTTAACTGTCCCTTGGTAGAGTAGGTGTGCTGTGCTGGAGGGAAACTCACTCATCTGGGCTTCCCAGATTTCTCAGAGGTAGCAGGAAGAAGGACTAAGTCTGCTGGTCTTTGGAGACTATAGCCTCCCCTCCTCCTAGGGGCTCAGGCCTAGGGAGATCAGAGTCCTGTCCCTAAGCCTTGGCTAAAGTTGGAGCTCCTCAGGGAGGCCCTGCAGCCACAGTGTTTTCTACCACCCCTCCCCAAAGGGTTACAGGTATGTGCCACCATGTCTGGCTAATTTTTGTATTTTTAGTAGAGTTGGGGTTTCACCATGTTGGCCAGGCTGGTCTCAAACTCCTGGCCTCATGTGATCTGCCTGCATCTGCCTCCCAAGTTCTGGGATTACAGGTGTAAGTCACCATGCCCAGCCAAAATTTCAGAAGTTCTCTGTTATTATCCCTTTGAATAAACTTTCTATCCCTATCTCTTTAAGGCCAATAACAGATTTGCCTTTCCAAAAAATATTTGCCTTTTTGAGGTTATTTTCTAGATCCTGTAGACATGATTTATTCTTTTTTTATTCTTTGTTTGTCTCCTCTGAATTTGTTTTTCAAGTATTCTGTCTTCAAGCTGAGTAATTTTTTTGTTTAATCAATTCTACTACTAAGGAATCCTGATGCATTCTTCCATACATCAATTGCATTTTTCAACTCCAGAAGTTCTTCTAGATTCTTTTTAAATATTTCAATCTTTTTGAAATTTATCTAATATAATCCTGAATTCCTTCTCTGTGTTGTCTTGAATTTCTTTAAGTTTCTTCAAAATAGCTTTTTTGAATTCTGTCTGAAATGTCACATATCTCTGTTCCTCCCAAATTGGTCCCTCGTGCACTATTTAGTTTCTTTGGAGAGGCTATATTTTTCTCAGTGGTCTTGATGCTTGTAGATGTTTGTCAGTGTCTGGGCATTGAAGAGATAGGCATCTATTTTAGTCTCTGCAGTATGGGTTTGTTTTTAGCCTGTCCTTATTTGGAAGGCTTTCCAGGTATTTGAAAGGACCCGTGTGTTGTGATCTATGCCATATATGTATCAGGGCACCCAATGCTGTGGTTCTTGCAAACTTGCGGCGGTATCACCTTGGTAGTCTTGGATAAGATGTGGAAGAATTATCTGGATTACCAACCAGAGACCCTTGTTATCTCTCCTTCCTTTCTCCCAAACAGAGTCTCTGTCTCTCTGTGATGAGCTACCTGGATCTGGAGGAGGAGGTGACACAAGCATCCTGGTGGCCACCACCATTGACACTGCTCTATCAGACCTAAAGCCAGCATAGCACTGAGTTTCATCCAAGACCTCCTGTAACCACTACCTATCTACTGCCTATGTTTGCTCAAAGCCCTAAAGCTCTACAGTCAGTGGGCAGCAAAGCCAGCTAGATTGTCTCCTTTCCTTCAGTGTGTTGAGGTCTCCAAGGGCCCAGAAATGCCTTCCAGGAGCCAGCAACTGGATTCAAAACCTTTAGAAGTCTACCTGGTGTTCCATTGTAATGTGGCTGAGCTGGCACTTAAACAACACAACACAGTCCTTCCAACTCTTCTCTACCATTTCGAGAGGAAGAAATGCCTCACTCTCTGGTCATCACCACCACAGGCCCATGGAGAGTACTGCCAGGCTACTGCTGATGTTCCTTCAGGCCCAAAGGCTCTTCAGTCAGCTTGTGGTAAATGCTGCCTGGCAAGGGCTCACCATTCAGGGAAGCAGACTCCACTCTGGCCCAGGGCATGTCCAGAAATGCTATCCAAGAACCAAGGCTTAGAATTGGGGACTCCAAGAGCCCAATTGGTACTCTACTCTCTTGTAACTGAGCTGGTACCTGCAGTGCAAGACAAAGTCCCCTTTATTTTCCCTCTGTTTTTCTCAACCAGAAGGAGTCTTTCTCTGTAGTCACCACAACTGGGAATGTACTGAGTCTCTCCTACAGCAAGCAAGTTTCAGAGTTTCACCCAAGGCTCACAGCATACTACTTGAGTATTGCTGCTGGTTATTCAGTGACAAAGGACTCCTTAGTCAACAGGTGATGACTCCTGCCAGGACTGGGTCTTTCCCTTCAAAGCAATGTCTTCCCTCCTGTCCCAGAATATATCTTGATATGTTTAGGAGCTAAGGCCTTGAATGGGAACCTCATGACTGACTGGTGGCTTATCCTATTTGAATATCTAAGATGCGAGGAGAAGTCATCTTTACTCTTCCTTCACTCTCAAGTGTAAGATAGTGCTTACAGCAGCCCTCTGCAAACCCCAGGCTGTACAGCTTTTGAAGCCATAAGCTGTACATCCTGGGGTTTGCAGAGGGCTGGTGTAAGCACTATCTTAGCCTCCCTGGCTTGTGTATTATTAAGTGGCATGCCCCGCATGTCCTTTAGCTATAAGCCTAGTTGAGCACTAGGACTTGCCTAGGAGTTGCAGTCCTTGTGGCATAGACTGCCTTTCAAGTTTATATAGAGCCCCAGAGCACTTTAGCCCATGGTAGTGAGGTTTGCTGTAACTCAAGTTCTAATCATTGGGATATGTAATTCCCCTCAAGGCAGGGCTGGTCTATATGCTTCCTCTGTGGAAGCTCAGTTTAGACCTCTTTTTCTTTCTGCTGTGATAGGACAGCACTGGGTTCAAAACAATTTCACAATCACTGCACTCTCCTTCTCCCAAATGCAGAGATTCTCTCTTCATGCCACACAGATGCTTCTGGGGGGTGGGGTTGGGTGGCACTGGTGATTCGAGACTGTCTTTCCTACACTCTTCAGTTCCTATTTTGGTGATATAAACTTAAAACCAGGTATTGTGTGCTCACCTATCTCTATGTTCTGTATTTTATCATTTCTTCAGGTTTATCTTCTTGTGCATCATTTTTCTCTATCAAAACTGCTATCAGTTCTAATAAAATTTTAAATCTTTCTATTATAAAAAAATTTAGTTGTATACAAAGTAAGCAAAATAGTAAAATTGATGCCCATAAACCTATAACCCAGCTACAGCAACTTTAATACTTCTGTCATTCTTGGTTTATCTATACTGACTCCTGGCCCATGCTCAATTTGATTATTATTTTCATAGGTATTTTAAAGTAAAACTTAATCTGCATTGAATTGCACTAATCTTAATTATATACTTTTGGCAAATGGATATGCCATGCAAGTTATACCCCTAGCAAGTTATTTGACATTTTCATATCCTCAGAAATCTACATTATGCTACTTTCCAGTTTCTCACTGGCAGCTCTAGAACTCCATATAAAATGGTATAATAGAGTATGTCTAGCTTCTTTTACTCAATACCATGTTTAGGAGATGTACTCATATTGTTTAAATATCAGTAATTCAGTCCCTTCCATAGCTGGGTAGTATTTTATTGTATTTTACCACAATTTTTTATGCAGTTTATGCATTCTCCTGTTAATGAACATTTGATGTGTTTCCAATTTGGAGATATGAATGAAACTACTGTAAGCAGTCTTCTAAAACTTTTAATGGACATATTTTTATAAGAGTGCAAATGCTGGATCAAAGTAGATTTATGCATGTCTTTATAAGAAACGGCCAAAATTCATTTCAAAGTTCTTGAATCATCTAACATTCCAATCAGAAATGTGTGAAGGTTTTGGTGTCTCCCTCTCCTATCCAGTACTTAGTATTTTTAGTCTTTTCAATTTTAGCCAGTCTAGTGTATATTAATTCATAGCACATTACGGTTTTTATTTCTTTTTCTCTGAAGACTAATGATTTTGATCACCTTTTCATGTGCTTATTGGGCTTTTGTAAAGTGTCTGTTAAGTTTCTTGTCCATTTATTATTGGAGGGTATTTCCCATTTATTATCTAGTTTTAAGGAGTTTTTATATATCCTGGATACAAGTCTTATGTCTGAAACATGTTTTGGATGCTCACTGTGTAATCACTCACTGAATTTTTGACTTTAATTTTAATTATTGCAGTTTTATTTGTAGAAGTTTTTTGGTTTAATTTTGAAAACACCTTGAATATGTTTTGTAGTCCCTAGCTCTTTATTCATATATCCATTGTTTTATTTTTTAAACATGGCAAATATTATCATTTCAAATTCTGTGTTTGATAATTCTAATATCTAAAGTCTTCATTAATCTCAGTCTTTTGCCTCTATTGTCTGCTTTTATTCATGTTGTCTTGTGTACTTAAATGCTTTGTAGCTTTTCACTGTGAATTCATAATTCTTAAAGCTTAATCTGCGTTGATTCTTTAAATCATTGGATCAAGTGGGTTTCTCCAGAGAAATATGTGTTTGCTCCTGCAAACCAAAATTCTTCATTTCCAGTACTTTAAATGATTAAGTATTATAAATTTGGAGGTGATTACTAGCTTTTGCTTAAGAAGTCTTAAGGAAGATTTTTTCTTTGTCACTTTGTGCCAGTATTTCAGATAATTTCCTCTGCTCAGAGGGTGGGGAAGGAGGGAGGTGTATTTCTAATTCAATTATTGAGGGTATAGACAGTGGAATCTCAAATCTACAATGGGTCACTTCACTTTTTCTCTCATCCCCTCACAACACAACAGATTGCAAAAAAATGAATCCTGATTTACTAGAGACACCAAATTCCCTCATTGCAAAAGCTAGATTAAGTATTTTACTTTCCTCTCTTAGTTTCATTCATCACTTTTTATTATTGTTTTATTTTTCTTGAGACAGAGTCTCACTTTGTCACTCAGACTGGAGTGCAGCAGCATGATCTCAGCTTAAACCTCCGCCTCCCAGGTTCAAGCGATTCTTGTGCCTCAGCCTCCTGAGCAGCTGGGATTGCAGGCACATGCCACTATGCCCAGCTAATTTTTGTATTTTTAGTAGAGACACGGTTTCACCATGTTGGCCAGGCTGGTCTTGAACTCCTGGCCTCAAGTGATCCACCTACCTCAGCCTTCCAAAGTGCTGGGATTACAGGTACAAGCCACCAGGTAGGCCTCTTTTTATTATTATTTCTTAATATATTTTATTCTCATTGATGTATCCATCCATTATTATTCGTTTTCAACCGGAAAGTTTGTCAAGATATCTAATCAGCCCTAAACCACTGTATTGCTAGAAACAGGGATATAACACTTGAGCTTTTCATCAGTAATTTGTCTCAGGTTTCTCATTTGTAATCCTCAGATAATCAAATTTACTCATTATCAAAACATGTATTAAAAACCTATTAAAAACTCAATTACCTGAGTGTGATAGCGTGTGCCTGTAGTCCCAGGTACTCAGGAGGCTGAGGCAGGAGAATCACTTGAGCCCAGGAGTTCAAAGCTGCAGTGAGCTGTGATTGCACCACTGCCCTCCAGCCTAAACAACAAAGTGAGATTCTGTCTCTTTTTTTAAAAAAAAGGATTTTAATAAAAATTTTGAAAAACTCGTGTTTATGGATTAGAAGTTTTAGCATTGTTAAGCTGGTAATATTCCACAAATTGATCTACAGACTTAATACAGTTCTTATAAAACTTCTAACTACCTTTTTTTTAAGTATAGAAAAGCTGATTCTAAAATATACATGGAATTGCAAGGGGTAGAGAATAGCCAAAACAATCTTGAAAAAGAACAAAGTCTAAGGACTCGTGCATCCTAATTTTGTTTTTAAATTTGTTTCCATGACTCCAAGGTTAATTTTAAAACTTGATAAAGATAGCCAACCAGACTCAGCCAGGAGGAACATCTACCACCAAGGAACTAGGACATTAGGAAGACTGGAGCACTCCTAGCAGGACTTCAGAGGGAAGGCATTGAAAGTGGGTGTAGGGAAGACACAGATGCAGGGCTAAAAGGGAGAAAGCTGAGAACCTTGCACAGGGCTACTGCACACCAGGACTCATTCCTAGTCCCCAGTGACTCCTGGGGAAGGGGTGAGTTGAGTACCCTGCCTCCCTGCCATGCTGCCATTGATGCCATTGCCATCAGAGTGTCCAAGAGCATGGAAACTCCCAGCCCCATACCCACCAGCTCCCCTACTGCATATTGCAACTGCTGCTTTCTCTCACCATAGGCCTCTGTAATCCTGGCAGCAGGAGACCCCATGACCTTCATGAACACTTGATCTGGCAGTGAGGGCTGCTTAGAGAAGTGGCAGGGGCAGAACTCTGACTGGTACAGAGCTCTGAGGCTTTGGTGAGAAAGCATCTGTGAGGAACACAGGTAGGGTGTAAGGTTTGGTATCCGCCAAACCTTACATTGCTCCCCTGAAAGACTTTAGCCCTAAGGGAACTGTTGGACCTGAACAGTGCCAGGCAGTCTTACCCATGAGATGGTGCCAGCTCAACCTGAGAACCCCTCAGTCTGCTGGCCTCTTCTGGGGCCCCAGCCTGGCCATGACTGCTTGCAATAGATCCTTAGATTTTCATGTGGGATGACTCTTAGGGGCCCACATCATAGCTCCTGCACTGGCAATCTGTACATGACTGGCTAAGAGCTCCAGCAGAGTGGTTCCCATGGGCACATACCAGCCCACCCATGCCATCACCCCAACACAGCCTCCCCCATGACACTTTGTCTACAGACACTTGCCCATTGCCATCTCCCACATTGCTTAGATGGTTTGTGTGTAGGGGGGTGAAACCTGCCCCCTTCTTCACCACCAGGATGCATGTACACATGCACCCTGCCATGCCTCTGCTGCCAGTATGAGTGCACCATGCCCCCCTGCCATGCTGCCATTGCCATCAAAGTGTCCAAGGGCATGGAAAGTGCCAGTCCTATAGCCACCGTCTCCCCACCCCCATATTGACACTGCTGCTGGCACAAAACTAGGCACAGAGGCCAATGGCCGCACCCGTACACTGTGCGGCTACTGTTGCCTGCATGAATGTGCACAAGACCTCTGGTGATGCACCTGCCAGCACCTTGGCCCTAAACACTTTTGCTGCTGAGAAACTATGCATGGAGACCAACAGACCCATCCCTACTCTGAGCAGGATTGTCACCTGTGTAAACACATGCACAGAGAGCACTCACAGTCCCATACCTACCAGCATGCCAACCCCATATTAACACCACCACCAGTGATAATGTGCATACAGACTCCAGTGGGGCCTCCTTCCCCCCAACAAAGTGCTGTGACCACCACTCCTGCAAACACCAGCAGAGAGGCCGGCACCCCTGAACCTACCAGGACTCTTGCCACAGCTGAGGAACACACACCCTGCTGTGCTGCCTCTGTTGCTGGCATGTGCAAATGATGACAGACCCAGGTGCCACCATTCCTACAAAGCCCTTTGACTGTTGTTGTCATCAGAATTCTGAGAACACTTTGGCCCCTCTAGTTTAGCAGTTTCTAAACCCCAAGGGGCCAGAGCAAAAACCCAGGGACACAATACATGCTCCCAGGAGTTAAAGCATGCAATTCAGGAGTCCTGAGCTGAGCCTTGGTACCTGAAAAATCTTTCAGAAATTAAGCCATTTGACAGAACGCAACTTACACCACAACCAAACTCAAAAGGACATCAAATGGGATTAAATAAAAAAGACAAACCAACCAAAGAACACCAATTTCTAAGATTAAAGGAACATCAGCCCACAAAGGTAAGAAAGAACAAGGACAAGAACTCTGGCAACTCAAAAAGCCAGAATGTCTTCTTACTTCCAAATGACCACACTACTTTCCCAGAAATAGCTCTTAACCAGGTGGAGATGGTTGAAATTACAAAATAGAATTCAAAATATGGACAGTAACAAAGATCATTAACATATAGGAGAAAGTTGAAACCCAATCCAAGGAATCTAAGGATTATAATAAAATGATACAGAAAATGATACATGAAATGGCAATTATAAGAAATAACCTAACAGATATGATACAGCTGAAAAACACACTACAAGAATTTTATCATGCAATTGTAATTATTAATGAAAGAATTGATCAAGCTGAGAAAATAATGTCAGGGTTTGAAGACTGGCTCTCTGAAATAACTGAGTCACAGAAAATTAAAAAAAACAATAACAAAGAGTGAACAAAACCTCCAAGTATAATAAAATAATGTAAAGAGGATGGGTGTGGTGGCTCACACCTATAATCCCAGCACTTTGAGAGGCCAAGGCAGGTGGATCACAAGGTCAGGAGTTTGAGACCAGAATGGTCAACATGGTGAAACCCCATCTCCACTAAAGATACAAAAAAATTAGCCAGGTGTGGTGGCAGGTACCTATAATCCCAGCTACTCAAGAGGCTGAGGCAGGAGAATTGCCTGAACCCAGGAGGCAGAGGTTGCAGTGAGACAAGATCATGCCACTGCACTCCAGCCTGGGCAACAGAATGAGATGCTGTCTTAAATAATAATAATGATAATAAAAATAATAATATAAAAAGACCCAATCTATGACTCCCTGGCATAACTGAAAGAGAGTGAGAGAAACCAAGCAACTTGGAAAGCGTATTTTAGAATATCATCCAGGAACCCCACTAGAGAGGGAAAATTCAAATTCAGGAAATGCAGAGAAGTCCTGCAAAATACTACACAAGAAGACCATCCTCAAGACATATAGTTATCAGGTTCTCAAAGGCCAACATGAAAGAAAAATGTTAAAAGCAGCTAGAGAAAATGGACAGGTAACCTACAAAGGGAAGCCCATCAGGCTAACAGCAGACCTGTCAGCAGAGACCCTACAGAGCCAGAAGAGATTGGTGACCTACATTCAGCATTCTTAAAGAAAAGATTTTTTAAAATTTTCATATCTTGTCAAACTAAGCTTCATAAGTGAAAGAAAAATAAGATTCTTTTCAGACAAGCAAATACTAAGGGAATTTATTACAACCAGTCCTGCCTTAAAAGAGCTAATGAAGGAGTGCTAAATATGGAAACAAAAGGCCATTACCAACAACTATAAAAACATACTTAAATACATAGACAAGGAAAAATATAAAGCAACCACACTAACAAGTCTGTATAATAACCAGCTAACAATATGATGACAGAATCAAATCCACACATATCAGTATTAATACTAACCTTGAATGTAAATGGGCGGAATGCACCAAATAAAAGGCAAAGAGTGGTAGGTTGAATAATGAAGCAAAACTCAATAGGATGGTGTATTCAAGAGACCCATCTCACATAAAATGATGCCCATGAGCTCAAAGTAAAGGGATGGAGAAAAATCTACCAAGCAAGCAGAAAACAGAAGAAAGCAGGGGCTGCTATTCTAATTTCAGAGAAAACATATTTTAAACTAATGGAGATCAAAAAAGACAAAAAGACGAAGAAGAGTATTACATAATGGTTAAGAGTTCAATTCAACAAAAGACTTAACTATCCTAAATATATACACACCCAACAGAGGAGTATGCAGATTCATAAAGCAAGTTCTTAGAGACCTACAGGGAGATGTAGATAATAGCACAATAATAGTGGGAGACTTTAACACCCCATTGATGATGTAAGACATTATCAAGGCAGAAAACTAACAAAGACGTTCAGGACATTAACTCAACACTTGGACAAATAGACCTAACAGACATGTACAGAACTCTCCACTCAAAAACAACAGAATACACATTGTTTTCATCTACACAAGCCACATACTGTAATTGGGAGTTAAACAATCCTCAGCAAATTTATTAAAAAACATGAAATCATATCAACCACACTCTTGGACCATAGTGCAGTAAAAATAGAAATCAGTGCTAAGAAAATCAGTCAACACCAGAAAATTACATGGAAATTAAGCAAACTGTTCCTGAACGACTACTGGGTAAATAACAAAAATAAGGCAGAAGTCAAGAAGTTCTTTGACACTGATGAGAAAAATACAATATACCAGAATCTCTGGGTCACAAACAAAGCAGTGTTAAGGAGGAAGGTTATAGCACTAAATGCCCACTTCAAAAAATTAGAAAGATGTCAAATTAACAACCTAACATCACAGCTAGAGAACCTAGAAAAACAAGAGCAAACCAACCTCAAAGCTAGCAGAAAACAAGAAATAACCAAAATCATATCTAAACTGAAGTAAACTGAGGTGTTTAAAACAATACAAAATATCAATGAATCCAGGAGCTGGTTGTTTGAAAGAATTAATACAACAGATAGACTTCTAGCTAGACTTACATTGAAAGAGTGATGATCCAAGTAAACACAGTCAGAAATGAGAAAGAGACATTATATGACCCCACAGATATACCAAAAATAAACAACAACAGAGAAAGACCATTTTGAACACCTCTATGCACAGAAGTAGAAAACCTAAAAGAAATAGATATATTCTTACACACATAAGCCTCCTAAAATTTAACCAGGAAGTATTTAAAACCCTGAATTGACCAATAATGAGTTTTGATATTGAATCAATAATAAAAACCCTACAAACCAGAAACAGACCAAGACCAGGAAAATTCACAGCCGAATTCTACTAGATGTATAAAGAAGAACTGGTACCATTCCAACTGAAACTATTCCAAAGAATTGAGGCAGAGGGACTTCTCCCCAACTGATTCTATGAGGTCAGCATACTCCTCATACCAAAACTTGGCAGAGACACACCAAAAAAAATTTAGACCAATATGCTTGATGAACTTAGATGAAAAAAATTCTCAAAGAATTACTAGCAAACTGAATCTAGCAGGACATCAAAAAGCTAATCCACCATGATCAGGTAGGCTTTATCTCCATCAGGGTTGGTTCAACATATGCAAATCAATAAATCACATCACATAAACAGAAATAAAAACAAACAAAACAAAACATGATCATCTCAATAGACGCAGAAAAGGCTTTTTGATAAAATTCAAAGTCCCTTCATGTTAGAAACCCTCAACAAACTAGGCATTGAAGGAATATACTTCAAAATAATAAGAGCCATCTGTGACTAACCCACAGACAGTGCCATACTGAATGAGCAAGCAAATGCTGGAAACATTCCCTCTGAAAACCAGAACAAGACAAGAACGTCCTCTCTCATCATTCCTGTTCAACTTAGTACTGGAAGTCCTATCCAGAGCAATCAGGCAAGAGAAAAAAATAAAAGGCATTCAAATAGGAAAAGAGGAAGTCAAACTATCTCTGTTTGTAGATATCTTACTATATCTAGAAAACCTCATAATACCATCCCAAAGTTCCTTGATCTAATATACAACTTCAGCAAAGATTCATGATGCAAAATAAATGTATAAGAAATCAGTAGCATTCCTATACACCAACAACATCCAATCTGAAAGCCAAATGAAGAATGTAATTCTATTCTCAATAGCCACAAAAAATATAAAATACCTCAGAATACAGCTAAGCAAGGAGGTGAAAGGCCTCTACAACAAGAAGTACAAATCACTCCTCAAGGAAATAAGAGAGGACACAAAAAAATGAAAAAACATTCCATGCTCATGGATAGACAGAATCAAAATTGTCAAAATGTCCATACTGCTCAAAGTAATTCATAGATTCAAAGCTATTTCTATCAAACTACCAATGAAATTATTTACAGAATCAGAAAAAAACTATTTTTAAATTAATATGGAAGCAAAAAAGAGCCTTAATAGCCAAGTAAATCCTAAGCAAAAAGAACAAAGCTGGAAGCATTACATTACCCAAATTCAAATTATTCTACAAGGTACAGTAACCAACACAGCATGGTACTGGTAATAAAACAGACACATAGACCAATGGAGCAGAATAAAAAGCCCAGAAATAATGCTGTACACCTACAGCAATCTGAACTTAACAAAATCAACAAAAACAAGAAATGGGGAAAGGACTTCCTATTCAATAAATGGTGCTAAGATAACTGGCTAGCATATGCAGAAGATTAAAACTGAGACCCTTTCTTAAACCATATACAAAAAAGATGGATTGAAGTCATAAATGTAAAATGCAAAACTATAAAATCCCTGGAAGACAATCTAGGCAATACCATTCAGGACATAGGCACAAGCTAAGATTTCATAACAAAGACACCAGAAGTAATTGTGAGAAAAGCAAAAATTAACAAATGGAATCGAAGTAAACTAAAGAGCTTCTGCACAGAAGAGGAAAATATCAACAGAGTAAGCAGACAACCTACGGATGGGATTAAGTATTTGCAAACTGAATCCAACAAAGGTCTAATATTTTAAATCTATAAAAATTTAAACAAATTAACAAGAAAAAAGGGAGGAAGATAACAGACAGGACAAGTTTGCAGCTCTAGCTCAGATGGACAGAGCAGAATGTGGAGATTCACATCATGAATTTTGCTCCAGAACTACTGCAGAAATATATCAGGAAAGAAGAGAGAATTCATAGACCCTCTGAAAGAAGCAGATTGCTCTTGAAGGATCTGGGAGAAGGCCCAAATACTGTGAGGGCCCAAGCTGTGACAGTGGGAAAAAGGGATCATCCACCCTCAATACACACCTTCGCTGGGGAACCTGAAGCTCTATATCACAGGATAATGATTTGAGCTTACCTGGAGCTGAGTCAATTTAGAAAGCTGAGAAAAACACAGGGGTAGAGGTAGCAGTGGGAGAAGCCCTGTGGGCTCTCTCGGTCCCCAGAAAAGCCATATCTGACTTGTCTCACAGAGACTCCTGGGAAGGGCTGCCAGATGAATTAGGAAAAGACCACAGAGAGAAGGAAACCTCCAGCCAAATTTTGTAACAATTCCAACTGAATGTGAAGTCTCCTGGCCAGAACCCAGGGAAGGGCATGAATCTGGTGTGCAGATTCAACAAGTGGGGAGGCATAAAAGCTCTGTTTGCTTTCTCAGCTGGGAGGCTGGTAGCCTGGGTGAGTTCTCAGTCCTGCTCACCCACTGCCTGGAAACAAACTTGGTGCTGTTGGTGAAAACATGGTGGGAGTCAGACCAGCCTTTTGGGCCATGTGGGAGCTGGGTGAGGCCTGTAACTGCTGGCTTTTCCCCACTTCCCTGATAACCTGGATAATGCAGGGGAGACAGCCATAATTCTCCTGGGAACATAACTCCATTGATTTGGGAAACACACCCCTATCCCCCACAGAAGCTACAGCAAGCCCCACCCAAAGAGAGTCTGAGCTCAAGCATGCCTAACCCTAATGGTCTTTCCCTACCCACCCTGGTAGCTGAAGACAAAGGGCATATTCTCTAGCAAGTTCTAGAGCTCCACTGATCACCTGATCCTCCCTATATTACCATAGCTGATGTTCTCTTGAAAGCCTGCCATGTCCTGGCAGGAGGCCCACCAGCATAAAAATAGTTCATTAAACAACCAAAACTAAAGACCTTCACAGAGTCCATTTCACTCCCCTGTCACCTCCACCAAAGAAGGTACTGGTATCCATGACTGAGAGACCTGAAGACAGTTCATACCACAGGACTCTATAGATGACTTCCAGTACCAACCTGGAGCCTGGGAGCCCTGCTGGGTGGCTAGAGCCAGAAGATAAATGACAATCACTACAGTTCTGTCAGGAAGTTACATCCCTAGGAAAATGGGAAGAGTACTACATCAAGAGAACACCCCATGGGACAAAAGAATCTGAAAAACAGCCTTGAGACACAGATCTTCCCTATGACATAGCCTAGCCAAATGAGAAGAAACCAGAAAAACAATTCTGGTAAAATAAAAAAAAACAAGGTTCTTTAACACCCCAAAATCACACTAACTCACCAGCAATAGATTCAAACCAAAAAGAAATCCCAGATTTACCTGAAAAAAGAATGCAGAAGGTCAATTATCAAGCTAATCAAGGAGGCACCAGAAAAGGTAAAGTTCAATTTAAGCAAACAAAAAAAGATATAAGATATGAGGGGAGAAATCTTCAGTGAAATAGATAGCAGAAATGAAAAACAATCACAACTATAGGAAATAAAAGACACATTTAGCAAAATGCAAAATGTACTGGAAAGTCTCAGCAATACAATCAAACAAGCAGAAGAAAGAACTTCAGAGCTCGAAGACAAGGCTTTTGATTTAACCAAGTCCAACAAAGACAAAGGAAAAGAAATTGAAAAAATGATCAAAGCCTCCAAGAAGTTTGGGATTATGTTAAACAACCAAATCTAAGAATAATTGGTGTTCCTGAGGAAACAGAGAAATCTAAAAGTCTGGAAAACATATTTGGGGGAAAACTTCCCTGGCCTTGCTAGAGACCTAGATGTTCAAATACAAAAAGCTCAAAGTAGACCTAGGAAATTTATCATAAAAAATTATTGCCTAGGCACATCATAATCAGGTTATCTGAAGGCAAGACAAAGAAAAGAATCTTAAGAGTTTGAGGCAAAAGCACCAGGAAACCTATAAAGGAAAACCTATCAGATTAACAGCTGATTTCTCACCAGAAACCCTACAAATTAGAAGAGATTGGGGTCCTATTGTTAACCACCTTAAGCATATTATCAGCCAAGAATGTTTTATGCAGCAAAACTAAGCATCATAAATGGAGAGATTTTTTTTTCTTCTTCAGACAAACAAATACTGAGAGAATTTGCCACCACAAAGCCAGCACTAAAAGAAATACTAAAAGGAATCCTAGATTTTAAAACACAACTTTGAAATACACCAAAAGAGAACTTCCTTAAAGCATAAACTTCACAGGACCTGTGAAACAAGGTATTCAGATAACAACTAGCATAATGAATGAAATAATACCTCACATATCAATACTAACATTGAATGCAAACAGCCTCAATGTTCTACTTAAAAGATAGAGAATTGCAGAATGGATTAAGAATTAACTAATCAAGTACTGCTGTCTTCAAGAGACTCATCTAACACATAAGGACTCACATAAACTTAAAATAAAGGGGTGAAAAAAGATGTTCCATGCAAATGGACACCAAAAGCGAGCTGGAGTAGCTATCCTTATATCAGACAAAAAGGACTTTGAAGCAACAGCAGTGAAAAAAGGCAGGCTGGGTGCAGTGGCTCATGCCTGTCATCCCAGCATTTTGGGAGGCTGAGGAGGGTGGATCACCTGAGGTAAGGAGTTTGAGACAGCAGTGGCGAACAAAATGAAAACCCATCCTGACTAAAATGCAAAAATTAGCTAGGTGTAATGGGGTGCAACTGTAGTCCCAGCTACTCTAGAGACTGAGGCAGAAAAATCACTTGAATCTAGGAGGCAGAGGTTGCAGTGAGCTGAGATCACACCACTGTGCTCCAGGCTGAGTGACAGAGTGAGACTCCATCTCAAAGAAAAAAAAAGACAAAGAGCAACACTATATAATAAAATCCCTTGTCCAGTAGGAAAATACCACAATCCTAAATATATGCACCTAACACTGGAGATCCCAAATTTATAAAACAATTACTACTAGACCTAAGAAATGAGATAGCAACACAATAATAGTAGGAGACTTCATTACTCCACTGACAGCAATAGACAGGTCATCAAGACAGAAGGTCAACAAAGAAACAATGGACTTAAACTATACCCTGGAACAAATGGACTTAACAGATATTTATAGAACATTCTATCCAACAACCACAGAATATACAGTCTATTTATCAGCACATGGAACTTTCTCCAAAATAGAACATATGATAGGCCACAAAACAAGTCTTAATAAATTTAAGAAAATCAAAATTACATCAGGTACTCTCAGCCACAGTGGAATAAAATTGAAAATCAACTCCAAAAGGAACCTTCAAAACCATGCAAATATATGGAAATTGAATAGCCTGCTCTGAATGATCATTGAGCCAACAATGAAATCAAGAAGGAAATTAAAATTTTCTTCAAACTGAATGATAATAGTGACATAGCCTATCAAAACCTCTGGGATACAGCAAAGGTGGTGCTAAGAGGAAAGTTCATAGCCTTAAATGCCTTCATGAAAAAGTCTGAAAGAGCACAAATAAACAATCTAAGGTCACACCTCAAGGAACTAGAGAAACAAGAACAAACCAAACCCAAACTCAGCAGAAGAAAGGAAATAACCAAGATCAGAGAAGAACTAAATAAAATTGAAACAATAATACAACACAAAAGATAAATGAAACAAAAACCTGGTTCATTGAAAAGATAAATAAAATTGATAGACCATTAGCAAGATTAGCCAAGAGAAGAAAAGAGAAGATTCAAATAAGCTCAATTAGAAACAAAACAGGAGATATTACAACTGACACCACAGAAATGCAAAAGATCATTCAGACCTGCTACAAACACCTTTATGTACATAAACTAAAAACAAAGCCTAAAAGAGATAGATAAAGTTCTGGAAATATACAACACTCCTAGATTAAACTATGAAGAAATATAAACTTTGAACAGACTAATAACAAGTAGCAAGATTGAAACTGTAATTTTAAAAAATTGACAACCAAGAAAAAGTCCAGGGTCAGATGGATTTACAGCTAAATTCTGCCAGACATAGAAAGAATTGGTACCAATCCTATTGACATGATTCAGCAAGACTGAGAAAGAGAAAGTCCTCCCTAATCATTCTATAAACCAGTGTCATGCTAATACCAAAAGCAAGACATGATATAACAAACAAAAAAAAAACTACAGACCAATATGACTGATGAACATAGATGCAAAAATTCTTAACAAAATACTGGCTAACTGAACCCACAGCATATCAAAAAGATAATACACCATGATCAAATGGGTTTCATACCAAGGATGCAGTGGTGGTTCAACATCTGCAAGTCAATAAATGTGACACACCACATAAACAGAATTAAAAACAAAAATCACATGATCATCTCAACAGATGCAGAAAAAGCATTTGACAAAATCCAGCATCCTTTTATGATTAAAACTCTCAGCAATATTGACATACAAGGGACATATCTCAATGTAATAAAAGACATCTATGACAAACCCACAGCCAACATAATACTGAACAGGAAAAAGTCAAAAGCATTCCCTCTGAGAACTGTAACAAGACAAGGATGCCCACTCTCACCACTTCTATTCAATACAGTAATGGAAGTCCTATCCAGAGCAATAATACAAGAGAAAGAAATAATGGACATCCAAATCAGTAAAAGGAAGTCAAACTGTTGCTTTTTGTTGATGGTGTGATTGTATACCTAGAAGACCATAAAAATTCCTCCAAGAAATCTCTAGACCTGGTAAAAGAATTCAACAAAGTTTCAGTATACAAAATTAATGTACACAAATCAGTAGCTATACTATACACTAACAGAAACCAACCTGAAAATCACATCAAGAACTCAACCCCTTTTACAATTGCTGCAAAAAAAAAGAAAGAAAGAAAAAGAAAATTCTTAGGAATATACCTAACCAAGGAGGCAAAAGACCTCTAACAAAAAACTGCAAAATACTGCTGAAAGAAATCATAGACAACTCAAACAAATGGAAACACATCCCATTCTGATGGACAGAATCAATATTGTGAAAAGGATCATACTGCCAAAAGCAACTTATAAATTAATTGCAATTCCCATCAAAATACCACCATCATTCTTCACAGAAATAGAAGAAACAATCCTAAAATTTATATAAAACCAAAAAAGAGAGCCCACATAGCCAAAGCAAGACTAAACAAAAAGAACAAACTGGAGTCATCACATTATTTCAAATGATACTATAAGGTTGTAGTCATAAAAACAGCATGGTACCAGTATAAAAATAGGCAAATAGACCAATAGAACAGAATAGAGAACCCAGAAATAAACTAAAATACTTAGAGCCAACTTATCTTTGATAAAGAAAATGAAAACATCAAATGGAGAAGAAACACCCTCTTAAACAAATGATGCTGAGATAATTGGCATGCCACAATTAGAAGAATGAAACTGGACCCTCATCTCTCACCTTATACAAAAAAATCAGCTCAAGACAGATCAAAACTTTAAATGTAAGACCTGAGGAGAAGATGCAAGATGGCTGATCAGGAGCAGCTCAGGATTGCAGCTCCCAGTGAAAGTGCACAGGGTGAGTGGATGCTGAATTCCCAGATGGATTTTTATTGCCCACAAACCAGGAGACTCCCAGGCAGTGGAGCCCCATGGGTTGCCAGTGTGGCTGTTTTGGCCAGCTCAGCTGTTTTGCTGGCACCTCAGCATGGCAGTTCTTCATAAAAAATAAACTGATCTGGGTGCCCTTGTAGCTGGTGATTGAAGTTCTGGGAAGGCAGAGTCTCCCATTCATCTGATTAAAAAGGGGACTGAAACAGGGAGCCAGGCCGGGAGATTCCCAAGCAAAAATCCGCCATGAATCCCAGCACTGCTGTTTCAGCCAAAGCAGTGGGTTGCTGTATGGGATATCACACTGATCCAGGTGCTTTTCAACAGGAAACTGGAACACCTGGGATAGAGTCAACTAAAAAAAAAAGGCTCTGAGGCAGGGAGCCAGGTGATCAGGCTCAACTGGTCCCACCCCCACAAAAAAAATTGGAAACACTCTGTGTTGAGAGTTTCACAGCAAGCACAGCTGAACCCATGACAGTCCAGCTCTGTGGGAGAGGGGCATCCGCCATTATCGAGGAAATCCACCACTACAGAGGTAGTCCACCATTGCTGAGGAAGCCAGACATTGCTGAGGCAACCCGCCATTACAGAGAGAGTCTGCAATTACAGAGGTGGGCCACCATTGCTGAGGCAGTTCTAAATACACCCTTATAAACAGGACTTCTGGAAAGTTCAAATAGCAGCTGGGCAGAGCCCACAGCAGCTCAGCAAAGCCTCTGCAGGCAGACAGTGACTAGGCTGCTTCCTTGCTGGGCAGGGCAGCCCTGAAAAAAGGCAGCAGTACAAGAGAAACTCATAAATAAAGCCTTAACTCCCTGGGACAGAATACCTGGGGAAAAAAAGAGGTTTATGAGTTCTGTTGCAGTAGACTTAAACATACCTGCACAGCAGTGCTAAATGAACAATGGAGCTCACAGCTCAGCACGTGAGCTCCTATAAAGGACAGACAGTCTCCTCAAGCAGATCCCTGACCCCCATATATGCAAAGAGTCACCTCATAAAGGAGAGATCAGACTGATATTTGGCAGGTATCCTTCTGGGACAAAGATAGCAGAAGAAGAAACTGGTAGGAACCCTTACTCTTCTACAGCTGCTGCAGGTGATCCCCAGGCAAGCAGGGCTGGGAAACAAGCAGTTCTACAGCAGAGGGGCCTAACTAGTAGAAGGAAAACTAAGAAACAAAAATAATTTCATCATCAACAAACTGGACTTCCACTCAGAAACCGAGTCTGAAAGTCAGCAACTACAAAGACGACAGGTAGATAAATCCACAAAGATGGGAAGAAACCAGTGCAAAAAGGATAAAAACACCCGAAACCAGAACATCTCACCTTCTACAAGCGATCACAATTCCTCACCAGCAAGGAAACAAGGCTGGATGGAGAATGAGTGTGATGAAATGACAGAATCAGGCTTCAGAAGGTGGTAATAAGAAACTTTTGTGAGCTAAAAGAACATGTTCTAACCCAATGCAAAGAAACTAAGAACCTTAATAAAAGATTTGATGAAGTGCTAATGAGAATGGACAACTTAGAGAGGAATATAAGGGAATTGACGGAGCTGAAAAACACAACACAAGAACTTATGAAGCATGCACAAGTTTCCACAGCCAAATTGACCAAGCAGAAGAAAAAATATCAGAGGTCGAAGATCAACTCAATGAAATAAAAGAAGAAGGCAAGATTAGAGAAAAAAAGGTAACAAGGAATGAACAAAATCTCCAAGAAATATGGGACTATGTGAAAAGACCTAATCTTTGTTTAATAGGTGTACCTGAATGTGATGAAGAGGATGAATCCAACCTGGAAAATACTCTTCACATATTATACAGGAAAAGTTCCCCAACCTACCAAGGCAGGCCAGTATTCAAGTCCAGGAAATACAGAGAAGACCACAAAGATATTCCGCAAAAAGAGCAACCCCAAGGCACATAATCATCAGATTAACCAGGGTTGAAATGAAGGAGAAAATGCTAAGGGTGGCCAGAGAGAAAGATCGGATTACCCATGAAGGGAAGCCCATCAGACTCACAGCAGATCTCTCAGCAGAAACCCTACAAGCCAGAAAAGAGTGGGGGGCAATATTCAACACCCTTAAAGAAAAGAACTTTCAACCCAGAACTTCATATCCAGCCAAACTAAGCTTCATAAGTGAAGGAAAAATAAAATCCTTTGCCAACAAGCAAGTACTCGGAGATTTCATCACCACCGGGCCTGCTTTACAAGAGCTCCTGAAAGAGGCACTACACATAGAAAGGAACAACCAGTAGCAGCCACTCCAAAAACATATTAAATGGTAAAATGCATCAACACAATGAAGAATCTGCATCAACTAATGGGCAAAACAGCCAGCTAGCAATGACATGGCGGTATCAAATTCACACATAACAATATTAACCAAATATGTAAATGGACTAAATGCCCCAATTAAAAGACACAGACTGGCAAATTGGATAAAAAACCAAAACCCATCAGTATGCTCTATCCAGGAAACCCATCTCACATTCAAGGATACACAAAGACTCAAAATAAAGGGATGGAGGAAGATTTACTAAACAAATGGAGAGCAAAAAAACAGCAGGAGTTGTAATTCTCATCTTTGATAAAATAGACTTTAAAGCAACAAAGATCAAAAGAGACAAAGAAGGACATTACATAATGGTAAAAGGAGTGATGCAACAAGAAGAGCTAACAATACTAAACATACACGCACCCAATACGGGGCACCCAGATACATAAGGCAAGTTCTTAATGACTTACAAAGAGACTTAGACTCCCACACAATAATAGTGAGAGACTTTAACACCCCATTGTCAATATTAGACAGATTTTTCTTTTCTTTTCTTTTCTTTTTAAAATTTTATTGCATTTTAGGTTTTGGGATACATGTGCAGAACATGCAAGATAGTTGCATAGGTGCACACGTGGCAGTGGGTTTTGCTGCCTTCTGCCCCCTCACCCATATTTGGCATTTCTCCCCATGCCATCCCTCCCCCGCTCCCCCCCCACTGTCCCTCCCCTATTTCCCCCAATAGACCTCCGTGTGTGGTGCTCCCTTCCCTGTGTCCATGTGTTCTCATTGTTGATCACCCACCTATGAGTGAGTATATACGGTGTTTCCTTTTCTGCTCTTGTGTCAGTTTGCTGAGGATGATGTTCTCCAGATTCATCCATGTCCCTACAAAGGACACGAACTCATCGTTTTTGATTGCTGCATAATATTCCATGGTGTATATGTGCCACATTTTCCCAGTCCAGTCTATCATTGATGGGCATTTGGGTTGATTCCAGGTCTTTGCTATTGTAAACAGTGCGGCAATGAACATTCGTGTGCATGTGTCCTTATAGTAGAACGATTTATAGTCCTTTGGATATATACCTAGTAATGGGATTGCTGGGTCAAATGGAATTTCTATTTCTAGGTCCTTGAGGAATCGCCACACTGTCTTCCACAATGGTTGAACTAATTTACACTCCCTCCAGCAAGATCAAAAAATGCAAAACCTAGCAGAAGACAAGAAATAACTAAGATCAGAGCAGAAATTAAGGAGATAGAGACACAAAAAAAACCCTTAAAAAATCAATAAATCCAGGCCGTTTTTTGAAAAGATCAACAAAATAGACCACCAGCCAGATTAATAAAAACGAAAAGGTGGAATAATCAAACAGATGCAATAAAAAATGATAAAGGGCATATCATCACAGATTCCACAGAATTACAAACTACCATCAGAGATTACTACAAACAACTCTATGCACATAAACTAGTAAACCTGAAAGAAATGGATGAATTCCTGCACACTTGCCTCCTCCCAAGCCTAAACCAGAAAGAAGTTGAAACCATGAATAGATCAATAACAAGGACTGAAGTTGAGGCAGCAATTAAGACCCTGCCACCCAAAAAAAGCCCAGGTTCAGATGGGTTCACAGCCAAATTCTACCAGACATAGAAAGAGGAGCTGGTACCATTCCTTCTGAAACTATTCCAAATAATCCAATAAGACAGAATCCTTCCCAAATAATTTTATGAGACCAACATCATCCTGATAACCGAAACAAAGCAGAGACTCAACAAGAAAAGAAGACTTCAGGCCAATATCCATGATGAATATAGATGCAAAAATCTTCAATAAAATACTGGCAAAATGATTGCAACAGCAAATCAAAAAGCTTGTTCACCATGATCAAGTAGGATTCATCCTGGGGATGCAAGGGTGGTTCAACATAAACAAGTCTATAAACGTAATTCACCACATAAACAGAACCAAAGACAAAAACTACATGATTATCTCAACTGAAGCAGAGAAGGCCTTTGACAAAATTCAACAGGCTTTTATGCTAAAAACCCTCAAAAACTAGGTATTGCTGGAATGTATCTCAAAATAATAAAAGCTCTTTATGACAAACCAACAGCCAATATCATACTGAATGGGCAAAAAAGGGAAGCATTCCCTATGAAACCTGGCACTAGCCAAGGATGCCCTCTCTCACCACTCCTACTCAATATAGTACTGAAAGTTCTAGCCAGAGCAATCAGGCAAGAAAAAGAAATAAAGGGTATTCAAATAGGAAAGGAGGAAGTCAAATTGTCTCTGTTTGCAGGCGGCATGATTTTATATCTATAGTACTTTGTTGTCTCAGCCCAAAATCTCCTGAAACTGGTAAGCAACTTCAGCAAAGCCTCAGGATACAAAATCAATGTGCAAAAATCACAAGCATTCCTATACACCAATAACAGACTTAAAGAGAGCCAAATCAAGAATGAACTGCCATTCACAATTGCTACAAAGAGAATAAAATACTTAGGAATACAACTAACAAGGGACATATACTACCTCTTCAAGGAGAACTACAAACCACTGCTCAATGAAATAAGAGAGGACACAAACAGATGGAGAAACATTCCATGTTCACTGTTAGGAAGAATCAATATCATGAAAATGGCCATACCACCCAAAGTAATTTACAGATTCAATGCTATCCCCATCAAGCTACCAATGACCTTCTTCAAAGAACTGGAAAAAACCACCCTAAACTTTATATGGAACCAAAAGAGAGCCCACGTAGCTGAGTCAATTATAAGAAAAAAGAACAAAGCGGGAAGCATCACACTACCAGACTTCAAACTATACTACAAGGCTACAGTAATCAAAACAGCATGGTATTGGTATCAAAACAGAGATATAGACCAATGGAACAGAACAGAGGCATCGGAGGCAACACCACATATCTACAACCATCCAATCTTTGACAAACCTGACAAAAACAAACAATGGGGAAAGGATTCCCTGTTTAATAAACGGTGTTGGGAAAACTGGCTAGCCATGTGCAGAAAGCAGAAACTGGACCCCTTCCTGACACCTTACACTAAAATTAACTCCAGATGGATTAAAGACTTAAACATAAGACCTAACACCATAAAAACCCTAGAAGAAAATCTAGGCAAAACCATTCAGGACAGAAGAGTAGGCAAGGACTTCATGACCAAAACACCAAAAGCATTGGCAACAAAATCCAAAATAGACAAATGGGACCTAATCAAACTCCACAGATTCTGCATGGCAAAAGAAACAGTCATTAGAGTGAATCGACAACAAATAGAATGGAAAAAATTTTTTGCAGTTTACCCATCTGACAAAGGGCTGATATCCAGAATTTACAAAGAACTAAAACAGATTTACAAAAAACAAACAAACAAAAAATAAACCCATTCAATAGTGGGCAAAGGACATGAACAGTCACTTTACAAAAGATGACAAACATGAGGCCAAGAAACATATGAAAAAATGCTCATCATCACTGGTCATTAGAGAAATGCAAATCAAAACCACACTGAGATACCATCACATGCCAGTTAGAATGGTGATCATTAAAAAATCAGGAGACAACAGATATTGGAGAAGATGTGGAGAAATAGGAACACTTGTACACTCTTGGTGGGAGTTCAAATTAGTTCAACCATTGTGGAAGACAGTGTGGCGATTCTTCAAGGACCTAGAAATAGAAATTCCATTTGACCCAGCAATCCCATTACTGGGTATATATCCAAAGGATTATAAATTGTTCTACTATAAGGACAAATGCACACGAATGTTTATTGCAGCACAGTTTACAATAACAATGACCTGGAACCAACCCTAATGTCAATCAATGATAGACTGGACAGGGAAAATGTGGCACATATATACCATGGAATATTTTGTAGCCATCAAAAACGATGAGTTCGTGTCCTTTGTAGGGACATGGATGAAACTGGAAACCATCAGTCTCAGCAAACTGACACAAGAACAGAAAATTAAATACCACATGTTCTCACTCATAGGTGGGTGTTAAACAATGAGAACACATGGACCCAGGGAGGGGAGCACTACACACTGGGGTCTGTTGGGGGGAAATGGGGAAGGGACAGTGGGGGTTGGGGAGTTGGGGAGAGATAGCATGGGGAGAAATGTCAGATATAGGTGAAGGGGAGGAAGGCAGGAAATCACACTGCCACGTGCGTACCTATGCAACAATGTTGCATGTTCTTCACATGTACCCCAAATCCTAAAATTCAAAAAAACAAAAAACCTGAAACTATAAAAATGCTTGAAGATAACATCAGAAAAACCCTTCTAGACATTGTCTTTGGCAAAGACTTCATGATGAAGAACCCAAAAACAAATGAAACAAAACAAAAATAAATGGAAGGGACTTAATTAAACTAAAGAGGTTTTGCATGTTAAAATGACCAGTCAGCAGAATAAACAGAAAACTCACAGAGTTTGAGAAAATCTCCACAATCTACACATCTAACAAGGACTAATATCCAGAATCTACAAGGAATGAATAAAATTAACAAGAAAGAAACAATCCCATCAAAAAGTGACCTATGGACATAAATAGACAATTCTGAAAAAAGATATACAAATGGCCAACAAACATATGAAAAAATGCTCAACATCACTAATGATCAGGGAAATGGAAATCAAAACCACAATGCAATAACACCTTACTCCCACAAGAATGGCCATAATTAAAAAGCCAAAAAATAATAGATATTGGTGAGGCTGCAGTGGAAGGAGAACACTTCTACTGCTGGTGTGAATGTCAACTATGAGAAACAGCATGGAGATTTCTTAAAGAACTAAAAGTAGAACTTCCATTTGATCCAGCTATCTTACTCCTGGGTATCTACCCAGAGGAAAAGAAGTCATTATCTGAAAAAGACACTTGTACATGCATGTTTACAGCAGCAAAATTTACAATTGCAAAAATATGGATCCCATCCAGATGGCCATCAGTCAATGAGTGGATAAAGAAAATGTGGTATATATACACCATGGAATACTACTCAGCCATAAAATGGAGTGAATTAATGGCATTTGCAGCAACCTGGATGGTATTGGAGACTATTATTCTAAGTGAAGTAACTCAGGAATAAAAAAGCAAACATCATATGTTGTCATTTATAAATAGGAGCTAAGCTATATGGATGCAAAGGCATAAGAATGATACAATGAACTTTGGGGACTCAGGGAAAAAGGGTGGGAAGGGGATGAGGGATAAAAGACTACAAACTGGGTTCAGTATATACTGCTGGGGTGATGGGTGCACCAAAGTCTTACAAGTCACCACTAAATAACTTACTCATGTAACCAAATACCACCCGTTCCCCAAAAACCTATGGAAATTTAAAAAATGATAGAAAAGGATAAAAATTTTAAAATTATCCCCCCCCAAAAGAAAACAAAACATTTAATGACATTAATATCAAAATAATTTTGGTCCAAAGAGAGTTGGGGTGCTCCATCATTTTAGAATCCTATTTAAAAAAATAAAATATTCATTTTGTTTGTAAAACAAGTATTTGATACAAGTTTAATGGGATGAATAAATCTCAAATATGTACAAATAAGTGTGGAAAGAACAGGGATGAACAGGTCAATGTAGGTGTCAATTTACTACAGGTACTTCTCATTCTCAAAGTAAATCTGAAACTCATTTTAGAAATAGTGCAATGGGGAAGGAACAGAACGGAGGTAAATTTAAAACTATATTATGCAGCATACCTAATAAATCAAAAGATTTGTCTTATTTTCTCATCTGCTCATGATACTTACTAATTATTTCATTTATTTCAGAGATAAGCTAAAAAACAAACCAGGCAGCAATGGCTGTAAGCTGACTGAGCTCACAGCTTTTAACTGAGGAGGGCAGTTGGAGGGTGACCTCTCACTGTATTTAATACACAAAACAGAAATCCAAAACTCTTACCAATTTGTACTTGCTTGGGCTGGCTAAGGGAAACAAATGCTGATGTGTTATCAATCCAGGATATCTGAATGTTACCTGCAATCACAAATTAAAAGTAAAGTAAACATTTGAAAAAAAAAAACAGCAAAAACAAACAAAAAAACCCCTATTACAATGTGTAAAAAGAACATGAACAGACACTTTTTAAAGAAAATATACACCTGGCCAACAAGCATATGAAAAAATGTTCAACATCACAATCATTAGAGAAATGCAAATCAAAATCACAATGACATACCACACCACACCAATCAGAATGGCTATTGCTAAAAATTCAAAAAATAACAGATGCTGGAGAGGTTGTGAAGAAAAAGGAATGCTTATGCACTTGCTTTTATGAATGTAAATTAGTTCAGCCATTGTGGAAAGCAGTTTGGTGATTTCTCAAGGATCTTAAAACAGTTACCATTTGACTCAGCAATCCCATCACTGGGTATATACCCAAAGGAATATAATTTTTTCTGTCATAAAGACACATACACACATATTTTCATCACAGCACTATTCCCAATAGCAAAGATGTGCAACCAACTTAAATGTTCATCAATGATAGACTGGAGAAAGCAACTATGGCACATGTAAACCATGGAATACCATGAGGCCATAAAAAAGAGTGAGATTATGTCCTTTGCTGCAACATGGATGCAGCTGGAGGCCATTATCCTAAGCAAACTGATGCAAGAAGAGAAAATGAAATACCATATGATCTCACTTATAAGAAGGTGCTAAATTATGAGAACACATGGACACAAAGAAAAGAACACACACTGAGGCCTACTCGAGGGTGAAGGGTGGGAGGAGGGAGAGGAGCAAAATACTACTGATCAGGTACTATGCTTATTAGCTGGGTGATGAAATAATCTGTACACCAAACCTACACAACATGCAATTTACCTGTATAAGAAATTTGCATGTGCACCCCAAACATAAAAGTTAGAAAAATTAAAAAATTAAAATATTAAAACACTTAATAGAATACTACAGTAATCTAGACAGGAAAGTACTGGCATAAGGATGGACATAAATAGAATAGAGTTGAGGGATCTGAAATAAGTACATTTGTGGTTAATTTTTTATGAGAGTGCCAAAGTCATTCAATGGGGGAAAAATTAGCTTTTCAACAAATAATGCTGGAAAACCACATATCCAGATAAAAATGAACTAATTTTTATTGCCACCTCATACAATACACAAAAATGAACTCAAAATTGATCGGGGATCTAAACATGAGAGCTAAAACTATAGAACTCTTGAAAGGAAATATGGGTGAAAATCTTTTTGACCTTAGATTAGGCAACAATTTCCTAGATATGGCACCAAAAGCACAAGTTATCACAGAGAAAAACAGATAAATTGGACTTCATCAAAATTAAAAACTTTTTTGTTTCAAATGACACTATGGAATAAGTGAAAAGACAACCAATAGAATGGGGAAAATATGTGGAAACCATGTATCTGATAAGGCTCTACTATTCAGAATATATAAAGAACTCCTACAGCTCAACAATAAAATGACAAATAACCCTATTAAAAATAATGAACAAATTTGAATAGACATTTCTCCAAAGAAGACACATGAGTAAATAATAAGCATATGAAAAGATGCTCAACATCACTAGTCATGAGGGAAATGCAAATCAAAATCACAATGGGATACCAATTCACACCCACTAGTATGGCTATAAAAAAATGGCTGTAATCCCAGCTCTTTGGAAGGCCGAGGCAGGTGGATCACTTGAGGTCAGGAGATTTAAGACCATCCAGGCCAACATGATGAAACCACATCTCTACTAAAAATACAAAATTTGGCCAGGCATGGTGGTGGGTATCTGTAATCCCAGCTACTTGGGAGGCTGAGGCAGGAGAATCACTTGAACCAAGGAGATGGAGGTTGCAACGAGCCGAGATCGCACCACTGCACTCCAGACTGGTGACAGAACAAGACTCCATCTCACAAAAAAAAAAGGACAAGAACAAGTGTTGCATAGGATGTAAAGAAATTAGAACCCTCATATATAACTGGTTGAATATGAAATGTTTCAGCCACTGTGAAAAACAGTTCCTAAAAGAAATAAACATAGAATTACCATATGAACAAGCAATTAGACTCGTAGGTACATACTCCAAAGAAATAAAAAGATGTGTCCGTGCAAAAACTTATACATAAATGTTTATATCAATATTATTCGTATTAATGGGAAAATAGAAACAACTCAAATTCCTATTAGCTGATGAAGATATTGCAAAATTGAATGAAGTACTGTTAAATGCTAGAAATAGATGAACCTTGAAAACCTTGGAAATTTCCTCAAATAATATTTTGTAATCACAGTCACTGTTTAAAGGAGAAAAGGCTCTAGGAGAACCCATGGAAATATTAAAATTCAAAATCATCATCAATATCACTGACAACATTTGAAGAGCTTTATTAGCAAGTAGGAATTGTACTGTGGATTATGTGACACTGTAATCAATTGGATGCAACTTGCAGCTGATAAATATTGGATCCTATAGATAGTTGCAGTCATGACATAAGCCAGATATTTCCATTAATAAGCCAGACATAAATGCTCAAATATTGCATTATTCCATTTGTATCAAATGTCAAGGTTAGGCAAATCCACGAACACAGAAAATAGATTACTGATTGCCAGGGTGTGTGGGGAACAGGCTGTTGGGACTAACTCCTAACAGGTATGGAGTTTCTTTTTGAGGTAATGAAAACATTCTGGAATTAGTTGATGGTGATGGTTGCACAACACAGTGAATATATGAAAAAAAAACTGAAGTGTATATCTTAAAATGGTGAATTCTATGAGAAGAAAAAAATGCTGTAAGTAAAAATAGAAAAAAATGCTATAAGTAAAGAAAAACCTAGTGTTATTCTCCTAGAAAAGCCTCTAGGAGACCCCATGGAAATATTCAAATTTAAACTCATCATCATCAATATCACTGCCAACATTTGAGGAGCTATATTAGTAAACGGAAATTGTATTGTGGATTATTCCACATTGAAATCACTTGGATGCAACTTGCAGCTGATGAATGTTAGGCCCTTTAGTGACAATCAGGGCATAGTAGCCTTTTATGTTTTAAAACACCAAGTAAAATGAATAACCTACTGCTACCTTAACTTAAATGGAGAGGTTTTTGTGATGGAAATTTTGCAATCTCATGTGTTTTGGCTAAACAACTTTTTAAAATAGTTACTTTACTCCAGATGCCAATTTCTACCTGCATGTTCTACCAGAACCTCAGTTGCAACATGTTCCATATTCGCTACATCCTTCCATCCTCCTCTCCACCATATATCACAAGATATTTCTTTCTGTGTTCCCTCTCTTGTTTAAATGCACCACCATTTTCACAATTATCATAATTAGAAATCCCTTCATACTTCCCATTTAAGTAACCAACAAATTCTGTATAATTTGTTGGTTACTTAAATTAAGTTTAAGTAACCAATGTTAAATCTGTCCCCTTTTTATTTCCTCTGCAACCACTTTCTTTCAGTCCCTCATCTCTCACCTGAACTGTTGCCATAGCCTATCAACTACTTTCCTTGTATGTAGTCTCTCTCCCTTCCAATTCATCCTTCCCACTGTTGCCAGTTAGCTTCCTAACACAAGTTGAATAATATTCACTCCCTTCCTCAAATGGCCTTCCAATGCTTACATAATAAACTGCCAAATTCTTAAGTCTAGAGCCTAATGGTTAAGAGTGCAGGCTTGTGAATGAAGTCGGTTTGGATTTGAATCCTTGTTGGACCACTTCTTCATTGTTAAATCTGAGCCTGTTTACCGAGACTTTCTGAATTTCAATTTCCTTATTCATGAAGTGAGACTAAAAAGAGTACTTACCCCATAGAGTTGATGTGTTGGCTAATGAGATCATACTATGTGCTTGTATAACATAAGAGCTCAGGTAAAATTAGATATTATAAATATTATTATTAGACCTCAATAATCTTAACTGCCTTAATTCTACTGCCTCACCTGTCACCGTATTCCAATAACTAAATTGAAAAAATTACTATATACTCTCACTCTTCTTGGTTCATTAACTCGGAATGCTCTCTCTCTCAACTTTTCTTCCTACTAGACTCTCTATTCTTCAAAACTTAGTTCACATGCTTTTTATTATGTGATATGTTTTTCTGATCTACGCTCCTTCCCCTAAGTCAAAATTATTTTTCCCGTTTCTCACCAGTACTGTTTTCTTATTCTTGTATTTGGTATTTCTTTGATTCTGTTTACAGTAGTTATTTATTTACGTTTCTATGCCCTTTGCTCGACTATGTGTTCTTTAAAGGACAAAGCTGTTATTGTGGCATTGCATTTTTTCACTTATTAGTGTTTTTATGTCATGATGCCTTGTTATATAAATTTGTTAAGCGAAATAAAGAACACATAACCTACATGAAGGAAAGAGTGAATATTTTGTAGTTGCCTGTTCTTTTCCTGTTTAAACTTGTATACTGTCTCTTGTAATATCAAAATGTTTGGAAATCCATACTTCAATGATACCATCAGCCAGCCTCCAAATGGAATGAGTAGCATATTTCTAGACATCCAAGTCACACAAAAAAGAGTCAGGTATGAAAGATCAAAAGGAAAAATTAATGAATATCAAGGCAAGCTTCATTGCTGCATTAGCAAATAGGGAAAAAGTGGGGGGCAATATCTAAAATAAGAGAAGGGAGTCAAAAGATAATCACATTAATTTTAACTACATACATCATGAGTACAAAAAAGAAAAATAAATATAAGAAGTTTATGTTGGACAAACTGATTGTGAGACTAAACTAGGGTACCAATCACACAATTTTGCCCAGGGCTGTTCTTTTTTTTTAATTTTTAAAATTATTATACTTTAAGTTGTGAGATACAAGTGCAGAATGTGCATGTCCACGACATTGGTAAACATATGCAATTGTGGTCTTCTGCATGCATCAACCCGTCATCTGCATTAGATATTTTCTGTAATGCTATCCCTCCCCTAACTCCCTACCCTGCAATAAGCCCCGGTGTGTGTACATGTGTTCTAATTGTTCAAATCCCACTTATGAGTGAGAATGTGCAGTGTTTGGTTTTCTGTTCTTGTGTTACTTTGCTGAGAATGATGGTTTCCAGCTTCATCCATGCCTCTGCAAAGGACATGAACTCATCCTTTTTTTTATGGCTGCATAGCATTCCATGGTGTGTATGTGCCACATTTTCCTTATCCAGTCTATCGTTGATGGGCATTTGGGTTGGTTTCAAGTCTTTGCTATTGTGAACAGTGCTGCAATAAACATACATGTGTATGTGTCTTTATAGTAGAATGATTTAGAATTCTTTGGGTATATGCCCAGTAATGGGATTGCTGGGTTAAATGGTATTTCTGGTTCTAGATCCTTGAGGAATTGCCACACTGTCTTTTACAATGGTCGGACTAATTTACATTCCCACCAATAATATAAAAGTGTTCCTCTTTCTCCACATCCACTCCAGCATCTGTTGCTTCATGACTTTTTAATGATTGCCATATGAACCGGCATGAGATGATATCTCATTGTGGTTTTGATTTGAATTTCTCTAACAACCAGTGATGATGAGTTTTCTTTCATATGTTTGTGGGCCACATAAATGTCTTCTTTTGAGAAGTGTCTGTTCATATCTTTTGTCCACTTTTTGATGGGGTTGTCTGCTTTTTTCTTGTAAATTTGTTTAAGTTCTTTGTAAATTCTGTATATTAGCCCCTTGACAGATGAATAGATTGTAAAATTTTTCTCCCATTCTGTAGGTTGCCTGTAGACCCTGATGATACTTTCTTTTGCTGTGCAGAAGCTCTTTAGTTTAATTAGGTCTCATTTGTCAATTTTGGCTTTTGTTGCCATTGCTTTTAGTGTTTTAGTCATGAAGTCTTTGTCCATGCCTATGTCCTGAATGGTATTGCCTAGGTTTTCTTCCAGCATTTTTATAGTTTTAGGTCTTTCTGGTTTTATAGTATTGTAAGTCCCATGTCCTAGAAAACTGCTAGATTTTTTCAAACCAGGAGGAATTGTCACCTTAGAACCTCTCTGGCTTTAATATAATTGTTACTATCAACATGAGTGTTTGCTGATTTCTTAGATTTATGTAACTCCTTATGACCATAACTTTTTCTGTTATGAGACAGAATCTCACACTGTTACCCAGGCTGAAGTGCAGTGGTACGATCATAACTCCCTGCAGCCTTGAACTCCTAGGCTCATGTGATCCTCCTGCCTCAGCCTCCCAAGTAGCTGTTACTACAGACACATGCCACTGTTCCCAGATAATTAAAAAATTACTTAGAGACAGGGATCTCATTATGTTTCCAGGGCTGGTCTTGAATGACCTTCTAAAGCATTGGGATTACAGGCATGAGCCACCTGTCCAGCCTGGCAATAACATTTTATTTCATCTGTGATTTATGTGTTTTTTCTTATTATTGTTTCAATTAAAGACCCAATCTTTCCAGACCCAGAACCATTGTGCACCTGAAGAATTAGGTCGATCCTCTTTCAAAGCTTATGAAAATGAAATATTGCATAGCAATGTTTGGAAACTATTTTTGAAGTTATAAAATTAAATGCATATGCAAAGTAAAATGTAGCATTTTAAAACTACACAAAAATCAATTCACCATATCATTCAATGACTTAATTAAATATTGCTTGAACCCCTATTATGGGTCTAATATGATGCTTACTTAAAGATGATAAAGAGACATATATAATCCAGGCCCATGAATCATTTGAAGAGCAATTCTGAACTCATACAATTCATGCTTTACATGCAACTTTAGGAGATCCAGTGTGGGGAAAGATTTTTGTAATACATATAACCAACAGGAAACTTATATCAGAAAATATAAATATGCTTGCAAATAAAAAAGAACATGAAAATGAGCAGGAGGCTTGAACAAGCATTTCACAAAAGAGGATACCCCAATTACTGTTACAATTTTTTACAGTGCTAAATTTCATAGACAAAGTGCAAATTACAAAACGAAAATACAAAATGAAAGTGCAGAGATACTATTGCACATAGGCAGAATGCCTAAATGGAAAAGAATATACAATATCAAGTATTGTTGAAGATACATGACTCAGAGATTCTACTCCTAAGTCTATTTACAAAAGAAAAGCATGCACATGTACACCCAAGAGATGTATATAAGAGTATTTATAGCAACGTTATTAATAATGACCCCAATCTGGAAACAACCCAAATGTCCATCAAGAGGCAAGTGGATAAATACATGTAGTACATTCCTGCAATGGAATACTACATGGTAATAAAAATAAATCATACAGCTATATGTCACAACATGAATCACACAAACAGAAGGCTGAATAAAAACACCAGATGTAGAAAATAACTATATGATTCCATTTAATAAAATTTTTTAAAAGGCAAGTCTAACCAAAGTAAGGATGTCTTCAGTTTTCTGTTGTGGGGAAAGGACAGTTTGTTACTGGAGGCACCTGGGAATTTGTTAATGCTCTATTTCTTCATCTGGGTGGTAGCTTCTTGGATATGCTCAGATTTTAAATAATTATAGAATTGTTCATTTATCTTTTATACATTTTGATTTAAATTATTCACAAAATGGTAAAAAAACAAAAATTTAAAAGAAGGCCATTTGGTGAGTAGAGGATCTGGTCAGATGAATTTGAATGGTCTTAAGGAATGGGGCCTCAAGCTATTATATAGTCTCATGAACCCACCTTCATTATAGAGTTAGCCCCATGGAGGAGGCTATCATACTCTGTCGGACTTTCTTGTCTCCAGAAAGTATTAGAGACAACATGCTCAACACTATCCTTACTGAGTAGAAACTGACATTTTTATTTTTATCTGTTATTATAATATCATTCTTCTCAAATGCAATTTCTTTTCAGAATGGGTTGGTAATTGGTAAATAGGGAGAAGACAGGGGAAGTGTTTAAAATACGGAAAGAGGGTTGAAAGACAGGCTTTAAAAATCATGTGAATTTTAATTATCATATACCATGAGTATGAAAGAGGAATAAAATGATAAGAAGCCCCTTACGGACAAAATTATTGTAAGACTTAACTAGAATGACCAACCATTCCATTTTTTCCTAGGATATTAGGGTTTTAGTATCGACAATCCTTCATATTTAAATCCTAAACTTAAAAAGTCTTTTACTGGTTATGTGCTGGGTTAATGATTTTTCACCCTGATCTTACTAATAATCTGAATGACCTAGAGAATGAATTATATTTCAGAAATGTTTCATGATATGCGAATTATCTATCATTTTTATGTTAAATTTATCATTTAGGCCAGGTGTGGTGGCTCACACCTATAATTCTAGCATTTTAGGAGGCCGAGGCAGAAGGATCACTATAGCTCAGAAGTTATGGGCAACATAGTGATTCTTCATCTCTATTTAAAAAAGAAAAGAAAAAATTTATTACCTTAAAAAAACAGAAAACAATATTACAAAATCATTAAATATTTAAAAATTGACCAATCATCTGTTTTACCTTTCAATTTTTCCACATATGAATACGCTTTACCTAATACTTTTTGTTAATTTAGCCTTTCCCTGTAGTATTATATCACAAGCATTTAAACATGTCATTGACATGCCTAAAAATCTTTTCCTGTGTGATTTCATCAGCTGCTTCAAACATTAGAGAATTGTAATCCCTGTGGATTCTTCTTAGTTTCAATTAAATAAAATGTCTCTTCCAGTCCCCAATCTCTTATCCTTTACTTGACCTTTGCTTTAAACATTGCTTGTTATACATAGACCCCAAAGGCAGATCTTACTTTTAATTCTGAAGCACTAATTTATCTCTTACATATAAAAGGATCAGATGAAGGGCAAAGATATATCCATTTATGAGGGTTTATAAGTAAAGCTTAAACAAATTGGGTTTGTATAGCTTTGAAAATGGATTAGCTTATTGATGTGGGAGAGAATTTAGGAATTTTAAAGAAAATACTTCAAGAAGATGAAAGGATAGATAGGATTGAGCAACTGTTTTCCATTTATGTTGAGAATGAAAGGAAATGGACATACTAGGGGAAGAAGGATTTAGTCTTGGAAATATAGAAATGATACCCAGTTATTGTAATTAATATACTGGGAGACAAGATAGCCCAGAAAAGGATTAGGTTAATCTTGCCTTGATAGCAAAGTTATATACTACATAATAACAATTTTAAAAATTTGTATAACATTTTAAAGTTTATGAAACAATTTCTCATAATTATTTCATTTGAACCTCACAGCAACCTTGTGAAGGAAATATATTCACTTAAGGATAGCAATATATCTACTTAAATATGCTTACACATGAGAAAACTGAGTTTGAATTGCCAAACATCAAAGAAGTTGGCGAGTAATAGAACTTGATTTTTTAAAACAGTTTTATTAAATATAATTCATATGCCATATAATTCACCTGTAAAGTATATGATTCAATAGTTTTTAGTGTATTCATAGAGTTTTGCAACCATCACCACAATCAACTTTAGAACATATTTGTATTGCTTCAAAAAGAAACCTTATGGAAAGAGATCCAAGATGGCTGATTACTAGCTCCCAGTGAAAGTGCAGAGAATGAGAGGATACCACACTTTCAGACAAATTTTTGTTGCTCACAGACCAGGAGATTCCCAGCAGAGGAGCCCCATGGGTTGCCAGCGCGACTCTCGTGGCTGTCATGGCGGTTTTGCTGGTACCCCGACACAGCGGTTCTTGGTGCAGAGTAAACAGGACTGGGTCCCCTTTTGGTCGAGGTTTGGAGCTCCAGGAAGGCAGAGTCACCTATTCAGCTGATTGAAAAAGGGACTCAAGAAGGAAGCCAGACCGGAGATTCCTGGGCAGAAAAGCACCACGAATCTTAATGCTGCTGTTTTAGCTGGCGCAGTGGGTTGCTCAGATTCTGGCGCTGGGAATCAACTAGTTGGACGTCCACTCAGAGACCTAATTTGAAAGTCGGTAATTACAAAGATAATTGTAAAACAGATTTGGCATGCCCCCTAAATTCTACAGGTGACATTGACACATACAAGAAAAGGCAAAATAGGTTGGCAGCATAGACTGTAGTGTCAGGTTTAGGTTTGAGTTTTACTCCATTGTTTACTAGGGAAGAAATCTTGGGAAAGTTCTTTAATGTTTGTAAGTCTCAGGTTACATCAGAAGGAAAAAAAAGGTGATTATAACATTACCCACCTCATACAATATTTAAGAGGATGATATGATCATGTATGTAAGGCAGTAGCAACTCCCTGTTAACAGATAAAGCACTCAATAATTAATATGTTATTTATGATGTTTAATATATTATTTTGCATTATATGCAAATAAACCAGCTTACTTACAATTTTGTAAAAGATTTTTTTCCCCTGGAGGTTAAGCATTAAAATTGACTGAAATCTCTAGATACTTATTAAGTTACAAAATAACTAAAACTGTGCATTAATTTTTAAAATTTAATTGTTATACAAACAACTATTATTAAAACCCTCTCAGGCATGGTGATAAGGAGCATGGGCTCTGGAATCAGACCTTCTGGATTTTTATATCATCTCTACCACTTTCAAACTACTTGAGCAAGCCCTGAGCTTCCTCTTCACCATTAGTAAGGTGGGGATTATAACAGAACCCACTCTTTACATGTGTTGAGTGGATTAAATTCGATGAGAAAACTTAAAGCACACAGTGCAGTGCAGTGCTTAAAACAGGATAAATGCCCAATAAATAGTGCCTTCAAAAAAGGGAAAAAAGTGATAAATATAACATATATATATATATTTTGTATTGCATTTTAGGTTTTGGGGTACATGTGAAGAACATGCAAGATTGTTGCATAGGTAACTACATGGCAGATAAATATAACTTTAAAGCAACTACTTATTTTATGGAATGTTATAAAAGCTTGATAGTAATAAACATGTGTGTGCGTGTGTTTACATATACATATGCACAAATGTATATATATTTGTTTCTGCTTTATTCAACACTATTTCATATATACTTTCCCATATACAGTATCAATCCAAATCCATACATATACTTTTCATGTAATGGCTGTTGAGGTATTTCATTGAACTGCTTTTAAAATATTTGGAATTATTTTCAAAAGTTCCACTGGATGTGGTGGCTCATGCCTGCAAATCCCAGCCATTAGGGAGGCTGAGGCCAGAGGATCACTTGAGGTTTGAAGTTTGAGACCAGCCTGGGAAACATAGTGAAACCCTATTTTTAGAAAAAATTTTTAAATATATGTCAGGCATGGTGGTATGTACCTTAGTCCTAGCTACTTGGGAGGCTGAAGCAGGAGGATCCCTTGAGTCCAGGAGTTTGAGGCTGCGGTAAGCTGTGATTGCAACACTGCACTACAGCCTGAATGACAACAGCAAGACTCTGTCTCTAAAAAACAAATAAACAAAACAACAGAAAAAGTTGCTATTGTGAATAACACTGATATAAACATCTTTATGCAATTCATCTTATTTTGGGGGAAGAATAATTTTGGGCTGCATTTTTTTAAAGTGTAAATACCAGGTTAAGTGGTATGCAATAAAGACAAGAGGGCTAACTGATAAGATTTAAGTGACACTACCCTACAGACTCCAAACACAGACAAGTTGGATAAAAAATAGCAACAAAAAGCCCCATGGTTTCTAAAAAATGCATAGTTGAGCTTGAAAGCAAACAAAGGAAATGTCTAGAGGTTAGTAATAAAGAGGAAAATCACAGCCAGAACAATAAACAGAGTTGAAGACCAATGGCCCATAGATAAATCAGATGTAAGACAAAGTCTGGGGTACTTCTTTTTCTTTTATGAATTAAGTTAATAAAGTAAAAATCACTATTTTAGTATACAGTTCTGCAAGTCTTAAAAATGCATACAGTTGTTTAACAACCATCACAATGAAGATAAAGAACAGTTAAATCATTCTCCCATGCTCCTATGTAGTCAAATCCTTTTCCACTCCCATGTGGCCTGAGTTTTCATGCCCTGCTGAAATGGGTAGTAGGCCACAGATCCAATTTGTAGATAGTGAGCTGGATTTGGGAGTCCTGCAAAAAGAAGTACTAGAAAAACTATGATCCTTAGCCTAGAAATGTGGTCCTGAAAGCAATAAATCTGTTCTCAGTTGTGCATACTCCATGAAAAATCTGCACTGTGCATGGGTGCAGGGTCCATACACATACTACATCTATGGCATAGAAAACCAAATCTCAAAAAAATAAAGAGTAAAAACTGGTCTCAAACTGGTAAATTCTGTAGGAACACTGTAGAAGCAAACACAAAACTGTCCTGCAGTGGCATTTCTATAACCCATTGTATGTGCAGAATTCTTAGGAAAGAGATTATAACAAAAAAATCTCTTAAAGAAGAAATTATAACAAAAAATTCCAAAGTGTACAAGGACTCTCACCAGCAAAAGAAGAAAAAAAGAAGAACAGATTATGTAATGTCAGGAAAATTTATTATTTATTTCCATGGAAATTTAATTCAGTAATCTATCACCCTAAAACTTGATACTCAGCTGAACTGTTATACCAAATGAAGATGAAATAAAGATATCTTCAGGAACTTCAAGACTCAAAGTTACTATATACAGAACTTCAGTAAAAGAATCACTAAAGGATGCATTCTGTCAAGACAAATTAAAACCAGAAATAAGAGGTATACTGTCATTAAACATGTTGAGCCTGCTATTCTAAAAAAGTTTTTCATTTATGTTAATAACCAAGATTGACCTACAATTTTCTTGTATGGTCCTTGTTCATGTATGGTATTAAGTTTATACTAGCCTCATAAAATATGTAGGACATCCAGATAATCACAGTGGATTAATGAAACCTATTTATTACCTCTTCTTTACAGATTCCACCATAATAGCATAAAATAATGAAACAGAAATAAATCCACAAGGATAAAAGAGACTAGGATTAAAGAAGGGCAATGCAGGGATCCTCAACTAAGTTATTATTTTTAAGAGCTAAGGCAAGCCGGGCATGGTGGCTCATGCCTGTAATACCAGCACTTTAGGTGGTCAAGGTGGGTGGATCATGAGTTCATGAGATTGAGACCATCCTGGCTAACAAGGTGAAGCCCTGTCTCTATTAAAAATACAAAACAATTAGTTAGGTGTGGTGGCACACCCCTGAAGTCCGAGCTACTTGGGAGATTGAGGCAGGAGAGTTTCTTGAACCCAAGAGTTGGAGGTTGCAGTGAGCCAAGATCGTGCCACTGCACGATAGCCTGGGTGACAGAGCAAGACTGTCTCAAAAAAAAGGAAAAAGAAAAAAGATTTAAGGCAAATATAGTAAAATATTAAGCTATGACTAAGCTGGGTTGTAGGTACATGGTGATTATATTTTTCTTTGTAATTTTCAGTTATGACTAAATATTTCCAAATATTAAAAGCACGTGCAAAATAAAGAAGTTAGTTTCAGAAAGTGATAGGTGCTCTAGAAGTGCCTCTCAAACTTGAACGTGCATATGAACAGCCTGAGGCATTCTAATTAAAGTTCAGATTTTGAATCTTTAGATCTGGTGTCAGGCCTGAGATTCTGCATTTCTTTTTTTATTGCTAAGTAATAATTGTACATATTGTTGAAGTGCATGTGATATTTTGATACATGCATATTATATCATAAACAATATATACAACACAGTAATAATCAAATAAACAGTTAGCTTTTCTTTATGTTGGGAACGTTCTCTTTCTTCCAAATGTGGTACATATACACAATAAAATATTGTTCAGCCATAAAATAATGAAATCCTGTCATTTGCAGCAACATTGATAGAACTGGAGGTTATCATGCTAAGTGAAATAAGCCAGGTGCAAAAAGACAAATACCACACATTCTCATTCATATATGGGAGCTAAAAAAGTGGATCTCGTGGAGTTAGAGGGTAGAATAGTGGTTATCAGAAGGTGAAGGGCAGTAGGGAGGGGGCAAGGAAAAGAGGTTGGTTAATGGGTACAAAAATATAGTTAGAGGGAATAAGATATAGTGTTCTATAGTACAGTAGGGTAGGTGACTATAGTTAACAATAATTTATTGTATAGTTCAAAATAGCTAGAAAAGATTTTGCATTTCTAACAACCTCCCAAGTAATGCCAATGCTAGTGGTCCGTGGATCACATTTGAATAGCAAGATTTTAAGGGAAGTAACACAAGGCAATGTGATACAGAGTGGCAGGGATGGGGGTGGCCTCTTTAGATAAGGTTCTGTTGGAAAGCTTCTCTAAGCAGGTGACATTTGTTTTGAGACTGAATAATAAAAGTCATTTAAAAATTTACAGGAAAGATATTCCAGGTAAAAGGGAAAAGCAAGTGGAAAGGTCCTAAGTTGAGAATAAGTTCTGGCATTTTTTAGAAACAGAAGACCACTGTGGCCTTATTAAATTGCTCAAGTGTTTCTTCCACATTTCAGGTGTTACTAAGTGAAAAGAGCACTGTGTTTGGAGTCATAAAACTTAGGTTTGGTTTCCATCCCATTAGCTCAGTGGCCTCTGACCTAGTCACAACCTTTCTTAGCTGCTGTTTCCTCATAAATATGGAAATATTAATAAATAACATCTATCTTCCACGGCTGACATGCGGACTAAATGAAATAGGTATGACAAAGCAAATTGTATATTACAAAATACTATACACATTTAAGTATAATCATTGCATACATAAAGTGCTATCATGTGATCTGTGGTTGTAGCAGTTTTTTATAGCAGCTTTTATTGTGTATACCTCTGTCTCTTTAATTTATTTCAGACAGTTATGTGTCAAGTTTTTACAGGCTGAGTTGGCCTTTTTGTTGTTGCTCTTCCCCAGCAGTGTGCAACTCTTACTATGCTTATGTTCTACCTCTGGGTGCCCAGGAAATTTTCTTTGGCTTATTTTGCAAATAAATATTTGCCTCACTCTAGCTCATTGTAGAGTAACTACTTGGGTATTCCAGTGTTATTCACATTTTTTGATCAAAAGAGATGGCTTACGATGAGCACTACTTTTGGAAAAAAAAATACTTTGGCTCCATTCAAAGACTTCACAACTGGGTGGTAAGTTTCAGTGGCGATATTCAGCCCTAAAATAAATCTTAGTCGTAGAGTCTAGAGTTTCTCTAATGTATACTGTAGCTAACACAGAATAGATGCTGAATAAATATCTATTTATGATAATATAGCCATTAATAAGAGACCATTACTGATCTTCTGTCAAAATACAATAATAAGCTAGAAACATCCCATTAGTCACTAAGTCTTGACAATGCCATCTCCTAATAGCCCTGTAATCGATGTACTGCCATTGCTACTGCCAGGTTCAGGCCTTTATTTTATGACTGAACTATTGCATTAACTTAATGACTTCAATTCGAACTTTGTCCAGTCCAACCTTCTCACTTAAGCCAGAGTGGCTCAATGGATATATAAAACTGATCAAGTTACTCTCCTGATTAACTCTTCACTGGCTATAGGATAAAGTAGTAACTTCTCAGAATGAAATACAAGGCCCTTTACCATCAGGTCTCTTTTCACTAAGGTTAATCTCCTACTACTTTCCCAAACTCCATAGACTCTTGAACCTGAAAATGTTTTCTTATGTCTTATTGCTTGTAACATGTCCTCTTCTTTACATGTAATTCTAGTTAACCTCTTCAACTTGAATTCTATTTTTCTTTAAATAACTAGCTCAAGCATCCCCTTTCCTGGACATCTGGGAGTGTAATATGAATCCCAGATGCTAACTGCATGGGCTATGTATTTCTAGTTTTCTTTATCAGACTTACTTGTCCAAAGTACCTCTTCCTAAGATGTCCATAATTATTTGTCTCTTTTGTGTGAAAAGTTGAAGCATGCAGCAATGAATATAAAATTCCAACTGCATTATTGTCTCCGGAGTTTCAGGTAACATTTACAACTGGAAATGTAGTTTCCTAGACAGCTGTAAACACATTTTGACATTTCGTTTGATGATAGTGGTGGCAAAAGAACATAAACCTGTCTTTAAACATGGACTTCTCTCCATACATTTCACTTTACCACCCTTCAGCCAACCTAGCGATTTTTCAATAATTAGGGACGCTGCAAAAAACCAAAGCAAAGGGCTAGAAAGGGTGACAAAATTAGTAAAGACGTCTGTAGTGTGTGTGTGTGTGTGTGTGTGTGTGTGTGTGCGTGAGACCGTTCCAAGAGCAACAGATCAAAGCAAAACTGCCCCAAGGTTTGTGCAACAGAGAACAATCAGCAAAGTGAAAGTGCTTATAGGACGGAAAGACAGTAAATCTCACGCTGAAACCTCCTCCCAGGGGAAATTAACGTCTGTAGTTTAATCTTTCCTTAATTCAGAGGAGAGTGGAGATAAGAATATGCATAGGGAAAACGGAGAGAGGGAAGCGTGGCATTGAGTTGGAGGGGGTAAGAGAATGACAGACAAAGACGGAGTTGACAGATTTAGTAGATACAATATGTGGGGCACACGTACGAATAAATGGTTCGTTGTTTATGTGAAACTGAAACTTAACTAGGTAGGCATCCTGTATTTCATCTGGCAACTCCAGGAAAAGAGAAAAAGAGAGTGTTACTCCAATATTCCCGGTTGTGTAAGGAAAACAATCAAAGCTCAGCCTGGGGGGTGGGGGGAAAGAGGCTGCGCTAATACCTCCGAATCGTCAAACAGAATCCATTTCCGGTCTGGGGCACTGGGAAAAAGACAGGAGACACAATTAAGATAGCCGAATTCAGTCCGCCAGTGTCCCACAATCCTCTTCTCTCGGTTCCTCTTTCCTCGCTCAAGATGGCGCTGCTCGCGATGCATTCTTGGCGTTGGGCGGCCGCGGCGGCTGCTTTCGAAAAGCGCCGACACTCCGCGATTCTGATTCGGCCTTTAGTTTCTGTTAGCGGCTCAGGTCTGCAATGGAGGTTACAACTCGGCGCCTTGGGAACCGCTCGAGCCTACCAGGTGAGATGCCATTGACACTGAAAAATAGGGTGAAGGACAAGGGGACCTATAGAGAAAAGATTGCCCTCGTGACCTCGGGGCAGAGAGAGCACCAAGCAGAAAGTCATGGCTAACACGGAGCAGCAGTAAGTGAATGAAATTAACGTCAGTAATTTGAAGAAAGGATAAAGAAGAAAACCTTTGGGTTCAGCAAAGGGAAACGGGGCAAGAGGTTCTGGGCAGAGAACACCTGGAGCGCTGGACCCTCTCGTAGGAGTCACAGTTTTTCTTCCACATTAAGAGATGGGGTAGACCCCATTCCCAGCCTGCTTACCTTTCTAAATACGAGGGAGACTGGGTTATTTTCCCCAATTAGTAATAGAATTTGGGACCCGTTTATCTGTGGTTCAGATTTTACTCAGTTGGAATTAGCAATTCGGGGAGCACGGTAATGACAGCAAGCTATCTATAAACAAGTGTTGTCAGTTAACTCCCTTGCTGACAGGCGTGCTCCCGATAGGCCAAAACCATAACTATCTTTCCAAAACATAGACAGCCCTAAATTTGTATATAAATATGATTGACCTAGATCTGAAAAATACAGTGATGTTCTCTGTGCACAGGTCATTTTGGAAGCCATAGGGATCCTTAACTTATGAATGCAGCTATGGTTGTAGTGCCTCTTAATATTTGAGTCTATTATTACCTCTCAGGAACGGTTTTTTAAAAAAATTATTTGTACTTAACTGTACTCAAGTATATGTTTTTATTTTCTATGTATTGACAAGAGGTTTAATTGCCATCACTTATTTATCAGTACCACTTAAAAATATTGTCAGCTTTGTATGAGAAACTACCGCTTACATTTTGATTCTTCATCTACAAATATTTAACGTCTACCTTGTACATAGCCCTGTGCTAGATAATAGGGTACTAAGAAAGACATACAGTTGTGTCATCAAGGATTGTACAGTTTAGTTAAGGAGCCTGGATCTATGCATTACAAAAATAACTGAAAAGCACAATGGTGGGTTAATGAGCAAATGAATAGTATGTACAGTAAAGAATATAGGCATCCAGAGGAAATAGTGATAATTAAGGACCAGATTATAGAGAGTATTTCATGCTGGTGATACAACTGGGAAGAATATTCTAAACAGGGAGAATAGAGAATGACACTAAGCATGTGGAAGGCTGATGGAATGAGATTTATGATTCATTCAGTAATTACTGAATACCTCTACAGTAACGAACAAAACAAAATATAAGCCCTGTCTTTAAAGGACTTAAAATCTAGTCAGAAACGTATAAATTAATAGGCAATAAAAATATAGTGGAAATGTGTAATAATGGGGAAGGTACAAGGTATGGGAGAGTACATATGAGTGGCACTAAGTCTAATCTTAAGGTAGGGAAGATTGCCTTGAATAACTGATATCTAAGGCAAGAACTGAAAAGTTAGACGTTTGTTAGTTAAAAAGAGGAATAGCATGTGCAAAGGCCCACAGGTCAGAGAGAGCATGGACCTTTTGTAGAACTGCACATAGTTTAGACTGTAGTGAGGCGTTCAAGATAGGAAATAGCAGAAGATTAGGCTAGAGAAGCAAATCTAGATGATTTTATTAATGTTTTTAAAGTATTTTATGGTTGAAAGTTTGTAACACATGATCTCTTGGAAATGGTTTGTGTTCTATAGTTCTCCAATAAAGCAGATGAAGTTAAGATAAAATTAGTAGGACTTTCTTAAGCTGGAAGAATGAGGGGGAAGAGGGAAAAGGAAAAGTTATTAGGAATCTCAGTGGTGGCAATAGCAATACATATTTAGCTTTCTCTGTTTCCAAGAGCATTATCTCCACAACTTTCTTCTTCCACTCTGTCCTTTACATCTTACCATTTCCTTTGGTTACCATTTCCTCAGTGTGAAAAACAAGGGAAAGATGTTACCTTTGTTTTCTGTTTCTTAAAGGCATGGAACTCTTGCCATCCTTTTTAAAAATATGGATTTAACAGGGTGAGGAAGGAATGATTATAAAGTTTTCACAGTAGAAGCTGAGCTAACCTGAGGTACTTGCAAATTCATGACTTGTGATTAAGATTACAAAATATTTATTAAATGTATACTTCTAGGATAATCATTAGTATATAGCATAATATTAGAGCTGAAAGGAACCTCAGAGCAGTGTTATGAAACAATATTAGTGGGTTGGATTAGCACTTTTTAGATGAAATTCAGTAGAATATAAAATAAAATAGCAGTGCTTTTTACATCTTAAGTGTTGTTTCATGCACTTTTATGTGTGTGTACACACACACACACATATAATCCCACATGTATGTGATTACTGGAATTCAATGTAAAATGTATTTCTCACCCGGTATATGCTGGGCTGTGGAATATGGTAGTTCTTTTGGATAGGTACTGTTTTGTTTGCATTTGTTGATTCTGACCTCATGGACAAAGAATGGGAGCTTTAATTTCTTGCAGTAGCAAATTCCATCTTCCCAGTCTTCCACCATTGGCTGCTAATAGTTAACCAGGTAGATAAAAGTTAAAATACTTTACTCCTGGCTTTCATATTAACTGAAGTGGGAATATAATAATTACACTAGGCAAGTAATCTTCCTACTCTACTTTTTAGAGGTTCTAGTTTATATTTAAATTTCACAATATAAGATGCATATGAAGAAACTACAGTGATTACTCAACAGAACCAAAATGTACTATAAGAATAAAAAACAGAACTTAGAGGAGAAATAAGGATGTCTTTAAGTGGATTATGTCATGGAACTGAAAAGGGTGAGAGGTGATTTAGTGACACTTAAAGTACCTGAAGGGGCCTGGCACAGTTGCTCACACCTGTAATCCCAGCACTTTGGGAGGCCGAGGTGGACAGATCACCTGAAGTCAAGAGTTCGAGACCTGACTGACATCACTATATGTACAAAGTACTGCTATTTTTTTTTACCCTTAAGATGTAAAAAACTGCTATTTTCTTTTTTATATTCTACTGAATTTCATCTAAAAAGTGCTAATCCAACCCACTAATATTGTTTCATAACACTGCTCTTAGGTTCCTTTCAGCTTTAATATTATATTACACTATATACTAATGATTATCATAAGGTATAAATTCAATAATTATTTTGTAATACCATACTGTCTCTACTAAACATACAAAAAGTAGCTGGGCATGGTGATGTGCACCTGTAGTTCCAGCTACTCAGGAGGCTGAGACAGGAGAATTGCTTGAACCCAGGAGGCAGAGGTTGCAGTGAGCTGAGATCATGCCACTGCACTCCAGCCTGGGTAAGAAAGTGAGACTCTGTCTCAAAAAATAAAAGTACCTGAGGGGTTATTTGTAGTTCAGTGATGCCTAAACTTACTTGGAACATTCAGTTATTATATAAAGATGTGGGCCGGGCGCGGTGGCTCAAGCCTGTAATCCCAGCACTTTGGAAGGCCGAGGAGGGTGGATCATGAGGTCAAGAGATCGAGATCATCCTGGTCAACATGGTGAAACCCCGTCTCTACTAAAAATACAGAAAATTAGCTGGGCTTGGTGGCACGTGCCTGTAATCCCAGCTACTCAGGAGGCTGAGGCAGGAGAATTGCCTGAACCCAGGAGGTGGAGGTCGCAGTGAGCCGAGATTGCGCCATTGCACTCCAGCCTGGGTAACAAGAGCGAGACTCCATCTCAAAAAAAAAAAAAATATGTGGACTTCATTTGCAGGAAGAGGGATTTAATGTGCATATGAGAAATAATTTCTTAAACTAATAGTCTATCTTAGTCTGTTTGGGCTGTTATAGCAAAATACTATAAGCTACATGACTTATAAACAAGAGCAGTTTATTTCTCACAGATTAAGGTGCTGACAGATTTAGTGTCTGGTGAGGTCTATCTTGATTTCAATAAGGCTTTTAATTGTCACCTACATTGTTCTCACCCAGTAAGCTTGGAAGGAATGATACTGATACTATTAAAAGGGCTTGAAGTAGCAGTAAGCCTTACTGTAAAGAAAATACAGATGACTTAAAGGATTTTTATTTCTAAATGTTAAAAATAATGAATTAACTGTTATACAAAGGGCATAACATGGTATTGTGGAGTGAACACTGGACCAGGACACTTCAACACCTGAGCTCTGTTTGTACTGCTAATTATCTTGCGCAGATAACTTGTTCCTTTGGACATCGGATTCTGTAAACTGGTAATATTTGACTAGCACATCTCTAAGGTTTCTTGCAACTTTCTTGTTTCCTCACTGAAATCCTTTAGGACCAACCCTTTGTATATAGTACCTCTACTTTGTGATAGTATTTAGAGCAACATAGAGTAGTTTAAGTTCACATGAATTTTTGATGGGACAAATTTGTATTGTTCTTGTCATATTTGTATATCTAAGAGTAGGATTAGAAAAATTGAATTTAATGATGAGTTTAGTATTTGCTAGTGTTGGGGAAATAGAAGTAGTGTGGTGGAAAAAGTAAGATAGGTTCTGAATTCATCTAAGAAGGTAGAAATAGATTCTAAGGGGTGGTGAAGAACAGCAGCAATGCCATAAAAGTTGTAAATAAAGATACACCTTACCTGGGCTATATGTGATAAGGAATGGAAATATAAAGGTCTTAGTCAAAAGTGGCACTGGGGCTTGAGAAGAGGAATTCAGGGGATTCTTTATTCAGAGATAGCTGAATAAATAACATTCTCTAAGTCCTTGACGCATTGGTTTTAACTAGTTGTTAAGATGATTAGGAAGAGGAGAAAATTTCGTAAGTGTTCTAAACTTTGTTTTAGAACACGAGGCCCTTTGAGAATCTGATAAAAGCCATAGACTTTCTTCCTAGAAAAATACACATACATATATGCTTCATTTTGCATGCAATTTCAGGGGGTTCAGAAACCTATCCCCTCTTGCAGTGAAGAATCCCTGATAAATACAATATTGCTGGCTGGTGGGTTTCTAATGGGGTTTATGAGTAGCCAGTGGCAAGATAAAGAGCACTTGTCACTGGGCAGGGTGGTAAAAAATTGCCCATTCTGTATACAATTCTTATGCTTTACATTTTCCCTATTTTAATTATACAAAACCACATCTAATAAAATGTTAAGACAGGTATCTCAATCTCACACGTTAAATGATTTTTCCTTTTTCCTTTGAATCTCTATTCTTAAATGTATGGAAGTTTTGCATTATTGGGATAATTTTAAATTCTATTTCTTTTTACTTGTGAGCATTTTTTCATTGATGCTCAATCTTGACCAAAATTAGGTCTTTTAATACTTAAGATTTTAGTAATTTTAACAGGTATACATAGTTACCTGCAAAAGGTAATATTTTTGTTGTTTTGATTTTCTCCTTCCTTTCCTAAAATACATCTCCCTGAAGTCTTCATCTGTGTTCTCTTGACTCCCTTGTAGGATTTGCCACTACTGAGTAAAGATACTTTTCAAGTCTTTATTTAATGTCATTTGGTCTTCACAGTAATCCTGTGAGGTAAGTGAACATTTCTTTGTGGTAGCAATGGCCTCTTCTGTCTTTTTCAGTCCCTTAACTTCTGCCCTAGTTTTAGGCCCTTATTACTTTATGCATGGCTTTTCTCTCAGCTTTCAGGGACTTGCCCTTTCATTTCATCCTATACAGCACATCTAGATTATTCTTCCTAAGGCATAACTTTCATCCCATCACTTCCCTGCATAAACTTCAGTGGGCTTTACATCTTAGCCTTAAAAATTTCCACCTAACTACGTTGTTAGCCACATTGTAAACTATTTCTCTACAAATACCCTGTCCCTCCACTTACCCTGTATTGCTCCCTGTTCCTTGGACCATGTGTTTTTTTTCTGTCTGTTTTTTCATTTATGCCATACCCTATGTCTGAAATGCCCTCTCTCTAACTCCTGCCTGTTTTTCAAATATTAGATCAAAGGTCAGTTCATTCCCTTAAACCATTCTTGATAAGCTCATAAGACTTTGTTTTCTCCCTCCTCTGAACTCTTACAACACTTTTTCCTACAAGTAGTTATGTATCTTGTGGAGGAGATAAGATTTTATGAGCCTAAAAGGCTAATATATTCCAGACATCTTTTTGTTTTTATCTTTCACAGAGCTAGGAATGGTATGTTACATGTGTAGGCAATCAGAATCTTCTGATTGTGAAATGAATGATTAAGCCCTATAACCAAACCAAAACAAAAGTCTAACGTAATAATTAGTAATATTTGCTTCACTGCTATACATTTGGAATTGAAAGCTAACTTTCTTCAAGGCAGCCTCATAAGTTTGTCCATTGCATTTCTGTCATTAGGCATATGGTACCGTGGTGGAGTAGCATCACTGATTGTTGTCAGTTGTAGTCCAATAACCAAAGCACACCTACTTTTGATCCTAAAATTTTCAAGTTACTTTATTTGTGAGCATCATTTGCTAAGATAAAGTGACTTACAGGATAAAATTCTTTGAGGACTAAGATATAAAAGTTTACTCTTTGTAGAAATTTTAACTGCACAATGTATTTTGACATGTTCATTAGTCCTCTGATTAAGTTTTCTTTACAACATCCAGAGAAGAAAGGATATTAGAGTAGGAAAACTGCATCCTAAGGGTATAGTTTCTTAGGTGCTGATGTTTTGGGAGAGCAGCTTTTAAACTTACGCTTTTCAAAGCATGTAGAAAAAGAGAAGGTGAGGCTTCAGTTTTGGTTTACTTATCAAATTGTTTTTACTGATCTTGAGTAACTTATACTATAAGATCATTGTAATAATGTATTCATAATTTTTAGTACATTAATATTTGCTAAGTATGAATTCTTCCTTCAACTACGTTGACTATAGTGACTTAAAAACTCTGCGTGTGCACTTGTGCTTGCCTGCTGCAGTTGCCATAACACCACAGGTTGGGTGGCTTATACAACAGAGATGTATTTTCTCACAGTTCTGGAACCCATGAAGTCCAAAATGAAGATGTCATTAGAGTTATTTCTTCTGAGGCCTCTCTCCTTGTCTTATAGATGGCCATCTTCTACCTCTGTCTTCACATGGTCTTTTCCCCTGTGTGTGTCTGTGTCCTGATACCCTCTTCTTAGAAGTATACTGGTCATATTGGATTAAGGCCCACCCTAATGACCTCATTGAATTTTAATTACCTCTTTAAAGGCCCTGTCTCCAAATACAGTCACATTCTGAAGTACTGGAGGTTAGGACTTCAACATATGAATTTGTGGAGGTGGGGAGTACACAATTCAATTTTGCTTAGGATTCCCTTGGCTATTGGGATTCTGTTTTGGTTCCATATGAATTTTAAAATAGTTGTTTCTAGCTCTGTGAACAATGTCAGTGGGAGTTTAATAGGAATAGCATTGAATCTATAAATTGCTTTGGGCAGTATGGCTGTTTTAACTGTCCTATCCATGATTCTTCTATCCATGAGCACGAAATGTTTTTCCATTTGTTTGTGTCATCTCTGATTTCTTTGAGCAGTGGTTTGCAATTCTCCTTGTAGAGATCTTCCACCTTCCTAATTAGCTGTATTCCTAGGAATTTTATTTTTTCTATGGCAATTGTAAATGGGAGTTTGTTCCTGATTGGTGCTTGGCTTGACCATTTTCGGTGTATAGGAATGTTAATGATTTTTATTTTTATTATTTTTTTGTCTTTTGTTCTGTTTTGTTAGAGCCAGGCTTGACTCAGTACTAGTGATTTTGCACACTGATTTTGTGTCCTGAGACTTTGCTGAAGTCGTTTATCAGCTTAAAAATCTTTTGGGCTGAGACTATGGAGTTTTCTATACAGGATCATGTCATCTGCAAACAGGGATATTTTGACTTCCTCTCTTCCTATTTGGATGCCCTTTATTTCTTTCTCTTGCCTGATAGCCCTGGCCACAACTTCCAATGCTGTGTTGAATAGGAGTGGTGAGAGAGGGTATCCTTGTCTTGTGCTGGTTGACAGGGGAATGCTTCCAGCTTTTGCTCATTCAGTATGATGTTGGCTGTGGGTTTGTCACATATGGCTCTTATTATTTCTGTATCTATTGACATAATCATGGGGTTTTTGTCTTCTCTTTATGTGATGAATTTGTGTATGTTGAACCAACCTTGCGTCCCAGGGATGAAACCTACTTGATTGTGGTGGATAAGCTTTTTAATGTCCTGATCGATTTGGTTTGCCAGGATTTTGTTGAGTCCTTTTGAATCAGTGTCCATCAAGGATATAGGCCTGAAGGGTTTTTTTGGTGTTGTATCTCTGCCAAGTTTTGGTCTGAGGATGATGCTGGCCTCACAGAATGAGTTAGGGAGGAGTCCCTCCTCCTCAATTCTTTGGAATAGTTTCAGTAGAAATGGTACTAGCTCTTTGTACATTTGGTAGAATTCAGTGTGAATCTGTCTGGTCGTGGGCTTTTTGTGGTTGGTAGGTTATTTATTACTGCCTCAAGTAAAGAACTCATTATTCGTCTGTTCAGGGATTCAGTTTCTTCGTAGTTCATGGAGATCATCCCAAAACCTGAGTGATCACTCCTGCTTGTGAGACATAGAGAAGTCACTGAGATCTGAGATGGCCAGCACCCTACCCCAGAGTAAAAAAGTCTTTGATGCATTTATAAGCTTTCCTGGAAATATTTCCTGCTTTTTAATGTAGCCAGTTTTTAGTTGTTACCTCATTGCAGAATTGGGAGATTCTTTGGAAATTGAGTCCCAGTGTTTCCTATTCATTTCGGTGCTTTCTCCTCTTTCTGTGTAACACACCTATTCTGCATATTTGATTCTGCCTATTAAAGAGCTATTTATACTTAGTTTTCTTTTTTCAAAATCAAGTTTTTATATTTAAAAACATTATGACAATAGTACACACTCATTACTGAAAGATTAGAAAATACAGAAAAGCCAAAAAAAAAAGCAGCAATGCTAATAGGTCAGTATAACCTATACTTTCAATAATATCAGCTAATATTTTTACAGTGTTTTAGTTTACAAAATGCTTTAAAATGTTACTATTTCTTAGTTCTACTTTATTTAATGGTTTTCACCAGGATCATAAAAAAGGCGCCCTGTTGATTAGAGTTCTAATGCCAAATACAGTAGATACTAGCCATATGTAGCTATTTAAATTTCAACTAAAATCAAAGATTTAGTAACTTAGTCATACTAGACGTAATTTAAGTGCTCAGTAGCCACATGTGGTTAAGTAGCTATTATATTTTACCACACAGTATTTTTGTCATCACAGAAAGTTCTCTTGGACATAGCCATTCTAGAAAGTAATTTTAAATAGGGAGTGACATTATCAAATTTGTTTTAGGACTGTGATTCTGGGTGCAGTTTGAAGGACAGATTAAAAATAGGCAAGACTTGGAGATAGGGACATCAACTAAGAGAATATTAAAGTAATATAGGAGAGAAGTGATAAGGGCCTGCACTGCCTATCATGTGGTAGCATTGACAAGATTTGTCACCAACTATTCATGTATCATGGAAAGAAGACAGGATATTGAAGCAGGCAAGTGTTACCTTATTTTAGTTATTTTATCTCAGTCTCAGTGTTTTTAGACTATAAAATTGGGTATTTGAATAAAATTTTTCTTACCGATCTGATATGGTTTGTCTGTGTCTCCACCCAAATCTCATCTTGAATTATAACTTCCACAATTCTCACATGTTGTGGGAGGTGATTGAATTATGGGGCAGGTCTTTTTTGTGCTGTTCTCATGATAGTGAATAAGTCTTAGGAGATCTGATGGTTTTATAAAGGGGAGTATCTCTGCACAAGCTATCTCTTTGCCTGCCATCATAAATGTAAGACATGACTTGCTCCTTCTGGTCTTCCGTCATGATTGTGAAGCCTCCCCAACTATATGGAACTGTAAGTCCATTAAACCTCTTTTTCTTTCCAGTCTCGGGTATGTCTTTATCAGAAGCATTAAAATAGACTAATATGGTAAATTGGTATCAGTAGAGTTGGGTGCTGCTATGAAAAGATACCCAAAAACTTGGAAGTGACTTTGGAACTGGGTACCAGGCAGAGGTTGGAACAGTTTAGAGGGCTCAGAAGAAGACAGGAAAATGTGTGAAAGTTTGGAACTCTCTAGAGACTTGTTGAATGACTTTGACCAAAATGCTGATAATGATAATGGACAACAAAATGCAGGTTGAGGTGGTCTTGGATGGAAATGAGGAACTTGTTGGAGACTGGAGCAGAGGTGACTCTTCGTATGTTTTAGCAAAGGGACTGGTGGCATTTTGCCCCTGCCCTAGAGACTTGTGGAACTTTGAACTTGAGAGAGATGATTTAGGGTATCTAGTGGAAGAAATTTCTAAGCAGCAAAGCATTCCAGAGGTGACTTGGGTGATATTAAAAGCATTAAGTTTTAAAAGGGAAACAGGACCCTTTGTGCATCAATAATCTTTTGCTTTGATAAATAGCTAGAGTAAATCTGTTTAAACCTATTGTAAAACTCTTTGAAACAAATTCCTAAATGTTACTAGCTTAGAATATTGACATTTATGTAAAAACAGTAAAATCAAACTATATTCTGTTTCTAGAGTTTATCATCACCTAATACTCTATATTTACAAAAGGAACATGCTACCAGTCTTTTAACAAACACTTATTGGGCACCTGCCATTTGGCAGATATTCTACTAGGCACTGGGGCTATAGCCATGAATGAGACATAGCCTGCCCTCCAGGAAATCACAGTTTAGAGGAGAAAACAGATAGGCAAACAAATAATTTAAGGTGTGGTAAATGCTTTTGTAGAGTGATGTGCACAATTTTATGTGAGCCGGGAGATGAGGAACAACCTTCAGTCCAGGGAGGTGAAGAAAGACTTTGCAGGTGAAGAATTTATAGATGAGTATTGAAATCTTGTAAGTAGTTGTTGGACGGGTGGATGAATGGGGAAAGACTAATTTAAAAACACCTTGCAGGGAGATTCTTTGAAAGTATGCAAACATCATAGTTCTTTCTAAATTTTCAGCAGCAAATTTTAGCATGCATCCGTGGATCTTGTCTACAATTATTAGGTGTTTGCCTAATGACAGGTGGCCCTCCATATCCTCCACATCCATGGATTCAATCAACTGCAGATTAAATTATTTGGAGAAAAAATGACTGTAGCATCTACTGAATATTTACAGACGTTTTTCCCCTTGTTTTTAACTCTAAAACAATACAGTATAACAACTATTTACTTAGCATTTACATTGTATTAGGTACTACAGGTAATCTAGAGATGATTTAAGGTATACAGTAGGATGTTCATAGGTTATATGTAAATACTATGCCATTTTATACAAGGGACTTGAGTATCTAGATTTTGGTATCGATAGGGGTTCCTGGAACCAGTCTCTCACAGATACTGTGGGACAACTGTCTGTTTTTCTGTTTCCCTCATTCTTTCTACATTTGTTAATTGGAATTTTTATGTAAGGACCCTTGTCTCTCATTTAATTGTCTATTTATATCAGGATGGACTCACAGATGTTAATTATATTCTGTGAGTTAAAATTCAATATGTTAATTATATATTTCTTTGCTCTATTCTTCCATGTTTGGGCCATTGGGAGCTCCTTTAGGTTGCACATGCCCTCATCTTTTTCCAAACATTTCTTTACTTTTGGACACTACACAATGCTCCAGGTTCATTCCCTGCACTGGTCCTGAAATCAGCCCCTTCTCCAAGAACCCTCCAATAAAAGATACAGATCTTTATTGGAAAATAATATTTAGAAACCAAGATCTGGTAAATAGATAACTAAATATTTTAAAATATAATCAGTTCTTAAGTTCTGCAAACTACCAATATCCACAGTTAAGTGCAATTACTGGCCTTGCAAATGAAATTTAATAAACTTTACGGTCAACTGTGTTTCACGTAAGACCTATGAGACTGTATTCTAAAAGGAAATGAGAGCATTACCTTTTAAAGTATTTTTCCATGGAAAAAAAATTGGGATTGTTTTATTTGATAAACTGTATTTTCAGAAATGTGTGTCTAACTTTTAGTTTGTTACTTCTGATTAAATGACATTAATATAATTTTGTCTGTCATAGAATACTTTTTAAAAATAATTAAGAAATTTACACAATGTAAAATTAACCACTTAAAAATGAACAGCTCAGTGACATTTGGTAAATTCACAACGTACTGCACCACCACCTCTTATCTAGTTCCAAAATGTTTTCATCACTCCAAAGTAAAACTCCTTATGTGTTGAGCAGATAGAAAAGTGACCTTTCCATCTGGCTTCTTTCACTTAGCATAATGTTTCATAGGTTTATTCACGTTCTAGCATGTATTGACACTTCATTCTTTTTTCTGACTGAATAACATTACTTTATATGTATATACCACAGGTTTTTTTTTTGAGTCGGAGTCGTGCTCCGTCACCCAGGCTGGAGTACACTGGCATGATCTCGGCTCAGTGCAACCTCTGCCTCCTGGGTTCAAGCAGTCCTCCTTCCTCAGCCTCCCAAGTAGCTGGGATTACAAGGATGCGCCACCACACCCGGCTAATTGTTGTGTTTTCAGTAGAGATGGGGGTTTCACCATGTTGACCAGGCTGGTCTCGAACTCCTGACTTGAAGCAATCTGCCTGCCTTGGCCTCCCAAAGTGTTAGGATTACAGGCATGAGCCAGGGTTTCACTATATTAGCCAGGCTGGTCTTGAACTTCTGGCCTGAAGTAATCTACCTGCCTTGGCCTCCCTAAGTACTGGGATTATAGCTGTGAGCCAGCACACTCAGCCTATACCACAGTTTTTTAACCCGTTCATCTAGTGAGGACGCTTGGGGTGTTTTAAACCTTTTGGCTATTTTGAATAGTGCTATTATAAACAAGCATGCTCATGTAGGTTTTTTGAGTGCCTGCTTTTTAATTCTCTTGGGTATATACCTGGGAGTGAAATTGCAGGGTTATATGGTAATTCTTTTTTCTCTCCTTTCATACTTAGTCCTGCAGGTACATGATGATTCTGTATTTAACTTATTGAGGAGCTGCCAAGTGTTTTCCACAGGAACTGAACCATTTTGTATCCCTACCAACGATGTATGATGCTTCCAATTTCTCCACATCCCTGACAACACTTTTTTTTTTTGAGATGGAGTCTCACTCTGTCAGCCAGACTGGAGTCCAGTGGCGCAATCTCAGCTCACTGCAAACTCTGCTTACCAGGTTCAAGTGATTCTCCTGCCTCGGCCTCCTGGGCAGCTGGGATTACAGGCACTCATCACCACACCCAGCTAATTTTTAAAATTTTTTTTAGTAGAAGTGGGGTTACGCCATATTGGCCAGGCTGGTCTTGAATGCCTGACCTCATGATCTGCCTGCCTCAGCCTCCCAAAATGCTGGGATTACAGGCATGAGTCACCACACCTAGTCATAACACTTCTTATTTTCTGTTTTGTTTTTTGTTTGTCATTAGTTTTTAATATAGCCACCCTAGTGGATGTGAAGTGGTACCTTCTTGTGGTTTTCATTTGCATTTCCCTAATGACAATGATGTTGATAATCTTTTGATATGTTTGGCATTACGAAATTTGAGGTCATGAGGGTTTTCCCCTATGTTTTCATCTAAGAGCTCTATGGTTTTAACTCTATTTAGGTCATTTACCTAATTTGAGATAATTTTTTAATATGATTTCAGATAGGAGCCCAACTTCATTCTTTTGCACTTGGATATCCAGTTGCCCCAGCACCATTTGTTGAAGAGCTTGTGTTTTCTCTGTAGAACAGTCTTGGTCCCCCTCTAAAAGAATCAATCGACAAGCATATTTCTGGACTCTTCAGTTCTATTCTCTTGGTATAAATATCTGTTGTTGGCTGGGCATGGTGGCTCACGCCTGTAATCCCAGCACTTTGGGAGGCCAAGGCAGGCAGATCACCTGAGGTCGAGACTAGTCTGACCAACACAGAGAACTCCCATCTCTACTAAAAATACAAAATTAGTTGGGTGTGGTGGTGCATGCCTGTAATACCAGCCACTTGGGAGGCTGAGGCAGGAGAATTGCTTGAACCTGGGAGGCGAAAGTTGCAGTGAGCTGAGATTGCACCACTGCACTCCAGCCTGGGCAACAAGAGCGAGACTCTGTCTCAAAAAATATTAAATAAATAAATATTTGTTGTTATTCAGTAATACACTGTTTCAATTATTGTAACTTTGTAGTAGGCTTTGAAATTGGGAAGTGTGAGTCTTCCAATTTTTTTCCTTTTTCCTCTTTTTTTTCCCCCAAGATCTGTCTCAGAATCTACTTTTTCCTCTTCTTCTTCTTGAATAATTGCTCTGACTGGAACTTCTTGTACAGTATTGAATAGCAGTAAGGAAAGCAGTTGTCCATGTCTTCTTCTTGACCTTAAGAGAAACACTTAAGTCTTTCATTATTATGATGTTAGCTGTTGTTTTCACATAGATGCCCTTTATTATTCTAAGGAAGTTCTTTAATATTTGCAGTTTCCTAGGGCAAGTGTATTTTTGTAAAGGAAAAAGAGGGGAAAATATATATATGTATTTTAGTTTCCTGAGTGTTTTTTAGGTTTGTCAGGTGCTTTTTCTACATAAATTGAGATGATCATGTATTTTTTTTTCTATCAATGTGAGATATTATACTGGTTGATTTTCTTATATTGAACCACTCTTGCTTCCTAGAACGAATCCCACTTGGTCATGGTGTATAATCCTTTTAATATACTTCTGGCTTCAGTTTGTTGTCATTTGTGGAGGATTTTTGCATCTGCATAAGGGATATTGATTTATAGTTTTCTTCTAATGTCTTTATCTGGCTTTGGTATCTGGGTAATGCTAGCCTGATAGAATGAAATGGTAAGTATTCCCTTATTTTTTATTTTTTTGGAAGAGTTCGAGAGGAATTAAATCATATCTTCCAATGTTTAGTAGTGAAGCCATCTGTGTTTAGGACTTTTCTTTGGGAATATTTTTTTATTATAGATTTAGTCTCTTGTTCAGATTTTCTATTTCTTCTTGAATTACCATATAACCCTGCAATTCCACTCCCAGGTATACACCTAATATTTGGTAATTTATATTCTAGGAATTTGTCCATTTTATCTAGGTTATCTAATTTTGTTGCCATATGGTTATTTATCCTTGTCATTTCCTTTGTGGTTGGTAGCAGTGTCCCTACTTTCACTTCTGATTTTAATTATTTGCGTCTTCGCTCTTTTTTGTCAGTTTCATTGAAGGTTTTTCAATTTTGTTGATATTTTCAAAGAACAAACTTTTGGTTTCTTCGATTCTCTCTATTTTGTTATTCTCTATTTCATTTATCTCACTTGAATCTTAATTGTTTTCTTCCCTTTGCCAGCTGTAGAGTTAGTTTACTTTTTCTACGCCTTATGATGTAAAGTTAGCTTATTGATTTGAGATCTTTCTTTATTTTTAAGGTAGACATTTAATGCTATGATATTACCTCTGAGTACTGCTTTCACTGGATCCTATAAGTTTTGGTTTGTTGGGATTTTTGGAGTTGGTATTTCTTTTGTTCATTGTATTGTGGTTAAATTTACATAACATGAAATTTACCTCTTTAACTATTTTTAAGTGTACAACTCAGAGACATTAAGTACATTGACATTATTGTGCAACCATCCCCGCAGTCTATGTTCAGAACTTTTTCATCTTCCCAAACTGATACTTTGCATTGATTAACTGCTAGCTCCGTATTGTCCCTTTGTCCCAGCTCTTAGCAAACACAATTCTACTTTCTGTCTTAATGAATTTGACTATTCCAGGTACCTCATATAAGTGGAATATAAGTGGTTGGCTTTTTTTGATCAGTGTATTTCACTTAGGTTCCTCCATGTTGTAGCATGTGTCAGAATTTCTTTCCTTTAATAAGGTATGCATATATACATTTTGTTTATTTATACCTCAGTGAACACTTAGGCTGCTTCCATATTTTGACTTGTGAATAATGCTGCTGTTAACATGGGCATACAAATGTCTGTTGAGTCCTGCTTTCAGTTCTTTTGAATGTATACCCAGAAGTGCAGTGGCTAGATAATATGATAATCTTATTTTTAATTTTTTCAGCAACTACCATAGTGTTTTTCACAATCACTGCACCATTTTATATTCTTATAAGCCATACACAGGGGTTCCAATTTCTTCATATCCTTGTTAACTAATTTTTTTTTTTATAATAGCCTTCTTAATGGGCATGAAGTGATATCTCATTGTGGTTTTGATATAGATTTCTCTAATGACTTTGAGCATCTATTCATATGCTTATTAACCATTTATATATCTTTGGAGAGATGTCTATTCAAATCCTTGGCCCATTTTTAAATTGAGAAATTTTTTATGTATTTTGCTGTAGGAGTTCTTGATATATTCTGGATATTAATTCATTATCATGTATATGATTTTTAAATATTTTCTTCTCTTCCATGGGTTATCTGTCTACTTTTTTGACTGTTTCCTTTGATGTGCAGAATATTTTAAGATGGATGTAGTCCCATTTGTTTACTTTTACCTTTGCTGCCTGTGATTTTGGTATCATATCATATCAACTTTTACCTTTTTTGCCTGTGATTTTGGTATCATACTTCTTTGGTATCCAAGAAGTCATTGCCAAATTTAATGTCATATAGTTTTCCCCTATGTTTTCTTCTATAAGTTTTATAGTTTTAGGTCTTATTGTTAGTCTTTCATTGATTTTGAGTTAATTTTTGTACATAAGGTGAGAGAAGAGTCCATCTTCATTCTTTTGCATGTGGATATCCATTTTTTTCCAGTACAATTAGTTGTAGAGACTGTTCTTTTTCCATTGAGTGATTTAGGCACTCTTGTCAACATTACTTCAACATATGCACGTGGGTTTGTTTCTGGACTCTTTATTCTGTACCAGTGTTTTGTGTATTTTTATGCCAGTATCACATCGTTTTGATGATTGTAGCTTTGTTACATTTTGAAATCAGGAAGTGGGAGGCTTTCAACTTTGTTCTTTTTCAAGATTATTGTATTAGTCTGTTTTCACATTGCTATAAAGAAATACCTGAGACTGGGTAATTTATAAAGAAAAGAGGTTTAATTTACTCACAATTTTATGGGCTGTATAGAAAGGATGATGTTGGCATCAGCTTGGCTTCTGGGGAGGCCTGAGGAAACTTAAAATTATGGTGGAAGGTGAAGTGGGAGCACATATTTCACATGGCTGCAATAGGCATGAGAGAATGAGGACAGTGGTGCTGCATACTTTTGAAGAACCAGATCTTGCAAGAACTCACTCACTGTCATGAGAACATCACCAAAAAGATAGTGCTAAACCATTCATGAGAAATTCAATCCCATGATCCAACCACCTCCCACCAGGCCCCACCTCCAATATTAGGGACTGCAATTTAACATGAGATTTATTGGGGATACAAATTCAAGCCATATCATTTATTTTGGTTATTTGAGGTACCCTGAGATTCAATATGAAATTTAGGATTTTTTTTGTTCTATTTCTACTTTTGGGATTTTGATAGGGATGACTATGGGTTATATGGATGGTTCAACATTACAAAATGAACATGGGATGTCTTTCTATTTATTTGTGTCTTCTTCAATTTCTTTCAGCAGTGTTTTGTAGTTTTCAGTGTGCAAGTGTTTCTCCTCTTTGGTCAAGTTTATTTCTAAGTATTTTTTATGCTATTGTAAATGGGATTGTTTATTTTATAATGTTCATTGTTAGTGTATACAAATACAATTGATTTTCGAGCATTGATTTTATGTTGTGCAACATTACTGAATTCATTTGTTCTCATAGTTTCTTTGAGGAATCTTTAGGGTTTTCTACGTAAGAGTGTGTTACCTATAGACAGAGATAATTTTACTTCTTTCTGTCCAATTTGAATGTCTTTTATATCTTTCTTGCCTAATTGCTCTGGCTAGGACAGCCAATACTATATTGAATAGAAGTGGCAAGAGTGCACGTCCCTACCTTATTTCTAATCTTACAGGAAAAGCTTTCAGTCTTTCGCTGTTGTGTCTGATGTTAGCTGTGGGCTTTTCATATATAACCTTTATTATGTTGAGGTAGTTTCCTTCACAGTTTTTTGACCATTTTTATCATGAAAGGTTGTTGAATTTTGTCAGATGCTTTTTTTGCAGCAATTGAGATGATCATTTCATTTTTGTCCTTCATTCTGTAAATGTGATTTATTACATTGATTGACTTTTATTTGCTGAACCATCCTTGCTTTCCAGGAATAAGTGTAAACTTGAATATATGACCCGATGTAATTATTTTGTTTACTCTTCTAAGAACCTATTTAGTTTATTTATAATATTTAAACTCACCTGTTTCGGAGCCACCACTATATCATGGTGTTTTGAATCCTTAACTTTCATACTTTAATAATTTACATTGTCATGTATGATAGAAAAACTCTGAATAACAAATATTAAGATTTTTCAGAGCTAATAGTTTTTAGGTTGTTACTCACAGTACTTACTATTATATTTAAATTCATTACAAGGGCTGAAAACGTGTACAATTATGTAATGTACTTGTCTTTTAATGCGTTTACTTTCAGTTTTGATTTTCTAAAGTTTCAAATTGCATAGGGACTTAATGTAAGAATTTTACTTAAAAAGTAGAATTTTAGTGAATAAAACACAAATTTCAGTGATAGTCATATAAGAAAGCCAAATACTGTATTCTCTCCAAATTTCATTTAAATAAACTTACTTTTGGATGACGTTTCAAATGACTTATTAACTAAGGTTTTACTTGCTAGCAAAAGCAGTTGCTTTTTTTAAGTACATACAGTGATTACACGTGAGTCATAGATTTATTAGATTTTACTTTAGAAAATAGGGGTATTCGATTCCATTTTACTAATTTTACAAATGAGAAACTGAAAGATCACATGGCTTGTAGCAAAACGAGGTAATGAATAAGCCATGTTAGAACCGAGAACTCCTAACTTCTAGTAGAATGTTTGTCCCAGTATATCATTTTAAGATTTTTAAATTCAGTTTACTTCAGCAGACTTTCATTATGTTTACTAACCTTTGCTCAACTCTTCCTGGGATTCTGACCTAACAACTACTTTTGAAAAATGAAAATCCAGAGAGAAATTCAGGAATAGGTGAAGCTGTCATTTTCTATTTTTCCTGGGGTTCTCTGTCATTGGGACTTTTGAAGCCAACTGAAAAATTGAGCCAATTTTGAAAAAGAATTGCCAGTAACAGAAATATCAAGTTACTCAGATTTACTGTTCTTTTAACTGTTTATTGGACAAATACACATGGAAATACTATACTGTGAGTTAGGAAGTACGGTAGGTTATGGGATCACAGGGGAAATAGACTTGGTCCTTCCCTTCTTGGACCAAATGAATGGGGAGATGGGGATTCAGACATTAAATTATGACAAAAAATTAAAATACAAAGTTGGCAAGATGACGAATACTGTCTCGTGCTTTCATGAGACTTGCTAATATGGAAATCTGACTTAATCATGAAATTTAGGAAAGGCTTCTCTGAGATAGTCATGCCTGAGCTGAGATATGAAGGATGAGTGGGAGTTAACTAGGTAAAGAAGAAAAAAAAGAGTTCTAGGCAGAGGATAACGCATATAAAAACATGTATAAAAGCTCAGTGGTGATTGGGAGTGTAGGAGTGCATGTACTATAAGATAAGGCCAGAGAGGTAGGTGGAGGCCTAACTATATGGGGCCTTCTGGGTCATGTTAGGAAGCCAATAATCTTAGTAATCATAGCAACTCATTCTTGGGTTCTTGGTATTGACTACTTGAAAGTGTTTCAGGAAGGAATGTTACCTAGGGGTAGGAGTTGTGGAAGAATGTATTCTTTAAAAGCTCCTCAATTGATTCTCCTAGATGTTATCTATTCAGATTTCTACATATAAGCTTTTAATCTGTAAGTGTATAATCATACAGGCTAGTACAAAAATTCTACATATTTTAGTACATTGTGAAGATGACCTTAGTCTATAGAAAATATAGTATGGGTTAGACTTTCAGAGTATCAACTGTACAGGCACATATTAGCAGTAAATTTATATAGAATGTTTAAGACACATATGACCAAAGCTACAAAACTGTACCAAAGTACATAAAAGAAAATGTAAATAAATAGACAAAAATATTAGATTATATAGTATGCTGATATTGATGCTCCCCAAATTAATATATTTAATGAAATTCACATTTGATCTTAGCCAAAAGGCTAAGAAGTGTAGAAATCACTAGAGGATTTTTAAAGGAGATCTTGACAAAACTATTTTAATCTTCTCTGGAGCAATAAACTGGTGAGACAAGCCAATAAAATTTGGGAGACAAGGAGTAATGTAAGTGTGTTAGGAAGGAAAAACTTATTCTATCAGATATTACATTGTATTGTAAAATAAATGGAGTATGAAGCGGAGTGTGGTGGTAAGGCAGGAGGATACTTTGAGTTCAGGGGTTTGAGTCCATCCTGGGGACCATGGCAAAACCCTGTCTCTAATAAAGGAAACAGTATGGTACTAACATATGGATAGGGAAATTAATGAGACCAAATATCAAATATTGAAGAAAACCAAATATAATGTTAGTGTTTGACAAATTCTTCAAATTAAAATCAGTAGGGGAAAAAAGAGATCTTTACTTAATACCATATACTAAAGTAAGCCATTAATGGGTTAATGATTAAATATGATAAAACTAGACCTTAAAACAATGAAAGAAGTGATATGACAATTTATCTACTCCCAGTATAAGAATGGATTTTCTGGGCCAGGCGCGGTGGCTCACGCCTATAATCCCAGCACTTTGGGAGGCCAAGGCGGGTGGATCACGAGGTCAAGAGATCGAGACCATCCTGGTCAACAAGGTGAAACCCCATCTCTACTAAAAATACAAAAATTAGCTGGGCATGGTGGTGCGCGCCTGTAGTCCCAGCTACTCGGGAGGCTGAGGCAGGAGAATTGCTTGAACCCAGGAGGCGGAGGTTGCGGTGAGCCGAGATCGTACCATTGCACTCCAGTGTGGGTAACAACAGCAAAACTCTGTCTTAAAAAAAAAAAAAAGAATGGATTTTCTGAACATAAGAAAAAAGGAATAAAGTGAATAAATTTGATGATGTAAAAAGTACAAGACTTTGTCAAAGATAACATGAAAAAAACATTCATAACATATGAGGCTAATAAAAAGTTGATATTCTTAATATATGAGGAACATATACAAGTGAATTTTATTAAAATACCAAAAACAGTGTTGAAAGATAGACATGAACAGGCCATTCATAGAAAAAGAAATACTGGATAGATATTCTATAAGTATATGAAAGGATGCTCATTCATTTTAAAAATCAAAGAAATGTGAGTTAAAAGCAATGAAATCTTTTTTTCAGTCCATTTAATTGATAATAAAAATATTAATACACACATACATCCAGTGTTACTGTAGTGAAATGATTCTTATGCACTGCTACTGAGAATGTAAGTTGGCACAGCATTTCTGGAGGGCAGTTTGTCAGAATGAATGAAAAAACTTAAAAATATTTCACCCTCTTTGACCCAACAATTCCACTTCTAAGAAGTTGTCTTAAGGAAACAATCAGAAAAGTGGACAAATATTTGTAAGTTAATATAAGATACTGTTTACTGTGTTATTTGTAGTGGTCAAAGTTGAAAGCAACTTTTGTATCTGACACTGGGATTGGTTACATAAATGTTTAAACTGATGTTGGAACTGATGTTTTTCAAAAATATTTAATGTTGGGGAAAATGCAGGTGAGCTAATATTCAGTGTAAAAAGCGGTCTACAAAATTCAGTAGGCCAAATGATTGTTTTTTTTTTTTTGAAGAAACATATGCAAGAAACAATGACTAAAAAAAAAAGCACACCCAAATATAAAAACATTGTTTACCTCTGGGTGGTAGGATACTGGGTGACTGTTATGTTCTGTCATCTCTATATTTTCCAAATTTTCTACAATGAACCCAACTTTCATTTTTGTGATGCTGAAATATGTTACAGTAAATATGTAGTTTGAGCCCAGTTATTGTCTCTTCTTTGCTGTGGTCTTTACCTTTCTCAGCAAAGCAGCTGCCAGAACCTGAGCTGCTTTCTGTCTCTGAGGCTTGGTTTAGAATTAAAAGATGCTGAATTGATATCTTTCTCAGAGAAAAATGTAATTTAAAAATGCCAACATGTTGGCAAGAGGTGACATTAGTTCATCTCTCACGTGCCCCACTCTCATCCTGAAAACATGAGAGTTAAGGGTTTTTGTTTTTGTTTTTAACCTTGTGACACTACGTCCTGGTGATAGAACTTCTACTTCATTCCTCAACTCTCATGGGTAAAGTTAAGAATCGGGAGATTTGGTATTAGAAAAGGATGAGAGAAACATTTTGGTCTTGGTTTCTATTCTCTTCTAATTTTATTTTTGACTCTGAATGTCTTTTGATATCCTTTCCACATCCTGCTTTTAAATTAAAGAAGGTATCAGAACAAGATCAGAAAGTGAAGGTGGGAGGAAACCTTCACTCCCAATCCTGTCCTAGCCTTTTATCCTAGTTGTCTATAGAAATGAGAACAGAGACCTTCTAGATGGAAAGGAATTAAATTAAATCAATTGTTCATATGGGCATTTCCTTTGAGAAGCATTATGAAGTTTGGTATGGCAGATATAAAGAATGAAAAGACATGCTACCTACCCTTACTGAGTATATAGACTAATTCAATAAAATGTAATACGAGTTTAAACCTAAGTAAAAATGAAGAAGACTTCAAGAACTGTTCAGAACCATATAAGAGATTACAGGATTGACCAGTGAGTTTTGTAAACAGGTACTAGTCTCAGATGAGAGAGTTACTTCAGGCTTGGAGAAGAGAATGATGTGGAAAGGATTTAGGAAGGAGGTAAATTTTGAGTGACATCTTGAGAGATGAATTTAGAGAAAGAAGAAGGGAGAAGACATTCTAGGCAAGAGAACTGATGTCAGCAAATGTGCAAAGTATGTTTGAAGGATAGTGAATATGTCAGTTTAAATAAAGTGTTCATGAAATAGAGCTGGGAGAAATATGACTGAAAAGGTCAATTGGTGTCAGATCAACAAAGAACTTAAATACCATTCCAAGAGTATAGGAGTTCGTAGGGAATTATTAGAGAATTTTGAGCAGGGGGACTAAGGGTTTGAAGTGTTTTAGGAAGATTAATCTTCAGTAGTGTATAGCAGTGGTTCATGAATGTGGACCTGGGATTAGGTGCTGAGCTAACTTTATCAGAATTACCTTAAGGTCTTTAAAAATGGTTTCAGGTCCCTGTATCACATCCCTGAAGATTTTTCTTCAGCAAATCTGGGATAATGTTCAATAATCTGTATTTTTAAATGCTTCTGGAGAATTCTAGTGTGTACTCAGGCTTGGGAACTACCATTGTAAAAGATGTATGAAAAAGGAATACCAGTTAAAAATGAGAATATATGTCCAGTTACTTGTTAATAGGTATGAAGTGATATCAAAAGTATTTCTTCATTCCCTCCAGTATTAGTATCTGGTTTGGGAAAATCTTTATGAAGAGCTTTCATTGAGAGTTAATTAAAAAGAAAAAAAATTTAAAGCAGCCCAAACTAAAACAAAACCTGTTAAATACAGATTGAACAATACAATTGCCAGGCTTGATTTTGTATGTGTCTGTATATATTTGTGTGTGTGTACATATGTATATGTATAACTATGCATGTGTGTATATACACATATATGCTTGTGTACCTAACAACTTCAGAATCCTTTTTTTTTCTTCTGTTGGAACGTGTGTGTGTGTGTGTGTGTGTGTGTGTGTGTGTATAAGGGTTAAAATTTCTCCACATCCTTGTGAACACTTGTTAACATCTATCTTTTTAAATTTTAGTAATACTAGTGGACATGAAGTGATGTTTTATTGTGGTTTTGATTTTCATTCTCCTAATGACTAATGGTTTGAGCATTCTTTTGTGTAAGCAAACATTTAGATGTTTTTGTTTTTTTCTTTCCAACTTTTAGGTTCAAGGTTTGTTACATGAATAAATTTATTGTACAGATAATTCTGTCACCCAGGCAATCAGCATAATACCTGATATGTAGTTCCATTCTCTCCCTCCTCCCATTTTCCACCCTCAGATATGCCCTGGTGTCTGTTGTTCTCTTCTGAGTGTCCATGTATGCTCCATGTTTAGCTCTCACTTAGAAATGAGAATATACAATATTTGGTTTTCTCTTTCTATGTCAATTTGCTTAGGATAATGGCCTCTAGCTCCATGCTGCTGCAAAGGACATGATCTCTCTTTTTTCTTAATGGCTGTGTGGTATTCCATAGTGTGTATGTACCCCATTTTCTTTATTCAGTCTACCGTTGATGAGCATCTAGGTTGATTACATATTTTTGCTATTGTGAATAGTGTTGCCACACACCTATGTAGGCAGGTGTCTTTATGGTAGAGGGATTTATATTCCTTTGGGTATATGTCTAGTAATGGGATTACTGGGTCGAATGCTAATTCTATTTTAAGTTCTTTCAGAAATCTCCAGAATGCTTTCTGCAATGGCTGAGCTAACTTACATTCCCACCAATTGTATATAAGTAGTCTTTTTTCTCCAAAACCTTGCTAACATCTGTTATTCTTTGACTTTTTAATAATAGCCATTCTGACAGGTGTGAGATGATATCTTATTGTGGTTTTGATTTGCATTTCCCTAATGATTCATGATGTTCAGTATTTTTTAATACGTTTGTTAGCCATGTGTTTGTTTTCATTTGAGAAGTGTCTGTTCATTTTTAAATGGGGTTGGTTGTTTTATGCTTGTTTTTTATGTTCCTTGTAGATTCTGGATATTAGACCTTTGTCAGACAGATAGTTTGCAAATATTACCCCCTATTCTGTAGGTTGTCTGTTTACTTGATTGTTTCGTTTGCTGTGCAGAAGCTCTTTGGTTTAATTAGGTCCCATTTGTCAATTTTTGTTTTTGTTAAAATTGCTTTTGGTGTCTTCCTCATGAAGTCTTTGTTAGGTCCTTGGTATTTCCTATATTGTTTTCTAGAGCTTTTATAGTTTAATTGATGTTGTTTTTGTTAAAATTGCTTTTGGTGTCTTCCTCATGAAGTCTTTGTTAGGTCCTTGGTATTTCCTATATTGTTTTCTAGAGCTTTTATAGTTTAATTGATGTTGAATTTATTTGTCAATGGTGAAAGATAGGGGCCCATCTTCATCTTCTGCATATGGTTAGCCAGTTATCCCAGTAGCATTTATTGAATAGAAAATATTTTCCCCATTGCTTGTTACTGTTGGCTTTATTGAACATCAGATGACTGTTGCCATACAGCTTTATTTCTGGGTTCTCTAACCTGTTGCAATGGTCTGTGTGTCTGTTTTTATACCAGTACCATGCTGTTTCTGTTACTCTAGCCTTGTAATATAGTTTGAAGTCAGGTATTGTGATGCCTCTATGCCTCCAGCTTTGTTTTTTTGTTGTTGTCGTTGTTTTTTGTTTTTGCTTAGGATTGCTTTGGCTATTTGAGCTCTTTTTTGATTCTGAATGAATTTTAGAATGGTTTTTTGATTCTTTGAGAAATATTGGTAGTTTGAATAGGAATAGCATTGAATTTCTAAATTGTTTTGGGCAGTATGGCCATTTTAACAGTTTTCATTCTTCATATCCGTGAGCATGGTATATTTTTCCATTTGTTTGTGCCATCTCTGATTTCTTTTAGCAGTGTTATAATCCTTATTGTAGAGACTTTTCACTTCCCTGGTTAGCTGTATTCTTGGGCATTATATTCTTTTTGTTGCTATTGTGAATGGGCTTGTATTCTTGATTTGATTCTCAGCTTGGACATCATTGGTGTATATAAATGCTACTGATTTTTGTACATTGATTTTGTATCCTGAAACTCTGCTGATGTTGTTTATCAGATATAGGACTCTTTGGACAAGGACTATAGGGTTTTCTAGGTGATACCTAGATGATATGATACCATCATATCATCTGTGAAAAGAGGTAACTTGATTTCCTCTCTTCCTATTTGGATGCCTTTTATTTTTTTGTCTTGCCTGATTGCTCTGGCTAGAACTTCCAGTATTGTGTTGAATAGGACTGGTGAGAGTGACATCTTCATCTTGTTCTGGTTCTCAAGGGGAATATTCTCAGCTTTTGCCAACTCAGTATGCTATTGCCTGTGGGTTTGTCTTAGATGGCTCTCATTACTTTGAGGTATTTTCCTTCAATGCCTAGTTAGTTTATGATTTTTTAACATGAAGGGATGTTAAACTCTGTCAAAATTCTTTTGTGTGTTTATTGAGATGTTCATTTGGTCTTTTTTTTTAGTTCTGTTTCTGGTCCTGAATCACATTTATTGATTTTCATATGTTGAACCAAACTTGCATCTCAGGAATAAAGCCTCCTTGGTCATGGTGGATTAGCTTTTTGTTGTGCTACTGAATTTGGTTTGCTAGTATTTCATTGATGATTTTTAAATCTATGTTGGTTGGATATATTGGCCTGAAGTTTTCTTTTTTGTTGTTCTTGTATCTCAGCCAGGTGTGGTATCAGAATGATGCTGGCCTCATAGAATGTGTTAGACTGATTTTTGAATTGTTTGAATGGGATTGGCAACAGCTTTTCCGTATACATCTGGTGGAATGTGGCTGTGAATCTGTCTCGTCCAGGGCTTTTCCTGGTTGGTAGGCTTGTATTACTGATTCAATTTTTGAACTCATTTTTCTGTTCAGAGCTTCACTTACTGGTTCAATCTTGAGAGGTTGTATGTTTCTAGGAATTTATCCATTTCTTCTGGGTTTTCTAGTTTGTGTACATAGAGGTGTCTGTAATAGTCTGTAAGGTTTTTTTTTTTTAATATGTGCAGGGTCAATAGTAATGCCCCTTTTGCCATTTCTGATTGTGTTCATTTGGGTCTTCTCTCTTTTTTTTTTCAATTAGTCTAGATAGTGGTCCATCAATCTCATTTATTCTTTTGAAGAACCATGTTTTGTTTTTGTTGATCTTTGGTGTCAGTTTTCTCATCTCCATTTTATTCAGTTTATTTCTCTTCTGCTAGCTTTAATGTTGGTTTGCTCTTGTTTTTCTGGTTCCTTTAGATATGATGTTAGGTTGTTAACTTGAGATATTTCTAACTTTTTGATGTGGGCTTCTAGCACTCCAAGCTTTCCTGATAATACTGCTTTAGTTGTGTCTCAGAGATTCTGGTATGTTCTATCTTTGTTTTCATTAGTTTAGAAGAATTTCTTGATTTCTGCCTTAATTTCATTATTTACTGAGAAGTCATTGAGGAGCAGATTGTTTAATTTCCATGTACTTTTATAGTATTGAGTGATTTTCTTAGCATTGATTTTTATTTTTATTGCTCTGTGGTCTGAGAGTGTGGTTAGTATGATTTCACTTTTTTTTTAATTTGTTGAGAATTGCTTTATAGTAAAGCATATGGTCAATTTTAGAGTATGTGCCATGTGCATATGAGAAGAATGTATATTCTATTTTTCTTGTGTGGAGTGTTCTGTAGATGGCTGTTAGGCTTATTTGATCAAGTGCAAAGTTAAGTTCTGAATATCTTTGTTAGTATTCTGCCTCTATAATCTGTCCAATACTGTCTGTCAGTGGGGTGTTGAAGCATCCCACTATTATTGTGTGGTTATCTATGTCTCTTTGTAAGTCTCTAGCAACCTTTTGTTAATCTGGATGCTCTAGTGTCAGGTGCGTATGTATTTAGGATGGTTATATCTTGTTGAATTGAACCCTTTATCATTTGGTAAAACCCTTCTTTGTCCTTTTTGATTGTTGGTTTAAAGTCAGTTTTGTCTGAAATAAGAATAAACAGATGCGATGGCTCACACCTGTAATCCCAGCACTTTGGGAGGCCAAGGCCAGTGGATCACGCGGTCAGGAGATCGAGACCATCCTGGCCAACATGGTGAAACCCCAGCTCTACTAAAATACAAAAAAGTAGCCAGGCGTGGTGGTGCTCACCTGGAGTCCCAGCTGCTTGGAAGGCTGAGGCAGGGGAATTGCTTGAACACGGGAGGAGGAGGTTGCAGTGAGCCAAGATTGAGCCATTGCACTCCAGCCTGTCGACAGAGCGAGACTCTGTCTAAGAAAAAAAAAATAGCAAGCCCTTCTCTGTTTGTTTTCTATTTGCTTGATCTTTCTCCATCTCTTTACTTTGAGGCTGTGGGTATCCTTGCATGTGACATGGGTCTATTGAAGATAGCATACAGTTTGGTCTTGCTTTTTTAACTTGCCACTCTATGCCTTTTAAGTGTAGCATTTAACTTACTTACATTTAAGGTGAATATTAATTAAGGTGCAGATTTGATCCTATCATCATGTTGTTAGCTGATTTTTCTGTAGGCTTGATTGTGTATTTGCTTTATAGTGTTGATGGTCTATGTATTTGAGTGTATTTTGTGGTTTTTGGTAATCGTCTTTTATTTCCATGTTTAGCACTCCCTTAAGGGCTTCTTTTTAAGGCAGGCCTCGTGATAATGAATTTCTTAACATTTGTTTGTCTGAAAAGGATTTTGTTTCTCCTTTGCTTACAAAGCTTAGTTTGGCTGGATATTAAATTCTTGGCTAAAATTTCTTTTCTTTAAAGATGCTGAATATAGTTCCACAGTCTCTTCTGGCCTTAGGGTTTCTGCTGAAAGGTCCATTGTTAGCCTAATGGAGTTTCTTCCCTTTGTGGGTGACCTACCCCTTCTCTCTAGCCGCTTTAATATTTTTTCTTTCATTTCAACCTTGGAGGATCTGATGACTATGTGTCTTGAGGATGGTTATTCTGTACTGTATCTCACACTGACAGGAATTCTCACAGAATTTCCTGAATTTGTATGTCAACCTCTTGAGTGAGGTTGGGGAAATTTTTGTGGACAGTATCCTCAATATATTTTCGAAGTTGCTTTCTGCCCCTGTCTTTCAGGGATTTCAATTAGTAATAGATTTGATCTCTTTACTTAATATCATATTTCTTCCATATTTTGTTCATTTTTAAAAATTATTTCTTACTTTTGTGTTACTGAGTTAACTTGAAGAACCTGCTTTTGAGCTCTTAGATTCTTTCCTTTGCTTGATTCATTCTGCTGTTTATACTCCCCTTTGTGTTATGATATTCTTGTAGAGAATTTTTCAGTTATTTAGCTCATTTTAGTTCTTTCTTAACAAGGCCATTTCATCTTTAATTCCTTAAATCATTTTATTGTATAACTAGGATTCCTTGGAATGGGTTTCAGTGTTATCCTGAATCTGGATGATCTTTGTCATGGTCCAAATTCTGAATTCTAAGTCTGGAATTTCAGCCATTTCCTTCTGGTTAAGAACCATTGCTACAGAGCTAGTGTGGTAGTTAGGAGGTAAGGAGATACTCTGGCTTTTACAGTTACTAGAGTTCTTGTGCTGTTCTTTCTCATCTGTGTGGGCTGATGTTCCTTTAACTGTGGTATAATTTGAGTATAATCTGTGTTTTTGTTTCTGGACATTTTCAGTGGGCTGAGGCTTGGTGCAGGGTCTTTATTTGTGGCTGAATTCTTGTTCTTGGTTTCATAGCAGATTATTTTAGCAAAGTGTTTTTGATGTTGAAGTTTGGGCTGTGATCCAGATGAGACTTAAAGTGTAATGGCCAGTAGAAAGGCTCTTGCTCAGCCATGCGGCCCCTCTGAATTTCCTTGCATTTACAGCCATGCTCCCTCTCAGTGCTTTAAGAGTGTGAACTCCTCTCTCACTCAAGTGCTGTCTGTAGATCTTGGTTTGGCACTCCTAAGCTGTGCTCCACAGGTCTGGGGTGAGCTCAGGCTTTGTTCTCTCTTGAGCTTGAGTCAACAGTGTTGGCAGCCTTGGCAGTGACAATGGCAGAGAGCCTTTCACTTGTTCCTTGGGGCTCTGCCCCAGACAAACGCAGAGCTGCTATCAGTTAGAATAATCAGCTTAATGTGGGGTGGCTGTGTTTCGGGTCCAAGCCAGAGTGCCCTGGCTGGTGCTGGGCAGGGGAGGTCGAGGGCTTACAGGGAAGTCATACTGGCCTCTTCTTCATAGGAGAGCTGTGGCATGCTGGAGGTGTGAGTGAAGCACTCAGGATCTTTGTTCCTTCCCCAGTCCGAGGACAGCAAGGCTAGTAGCAGGGCAGTGGCAGAGGCTGAGGGGCCACGAGTGGCCACTGATAAGCTCCACCCCAGAGAAACACAGAGCCACCGACAATGTGAATGTTCAGCCAAGTTTGGGGAAGCTGTGCTGCAGGCCCAAGCCTGAGGCTCTGCCTAGTGAAGAGGAAGGATGGGGATTCACAGGGAAGAGAAACTGGGCTCCTCTCTATATGGTGGCTGCAGTGTCATGGAGGTATCCGCGAAGTGACCAGGCTCTTTTTTCCTTCCCTAGGTCAAAGGCAGTAAGGATGGTACTGCTGTAGCTGTAGGCAGAAGGGATATGGGTTGACTCTAGGATTTCCTCCTCAGAGAGATGCAGAGCTGCCCAGGTGGTGTCAGTGTAGTTGTGCTGTGGGCCCAGGTCAGAGGGCCCTACCCAATGAGGAGTAGTAGGGACAGGGACCTCTGTGGAGATCAGACTAGTCACTTTTACGTAAGGCAGGTATGCTGTGCTGGAGGCACCTAAGTCCTTAAGCTCTTTGCTCTCTCCCGACCTTGAGGGCATTGGGGTGGGAGCTGTAGCAGCAGCAAAAATGGTGGTTTGTATGTTGTCTCTGGGAGCTCTGTCCCAGAGAAAGGCAGAGCTGCTACTGGCTGGAGAGCTCAGACAGCAGTGGTGGAGTTGCTGCACTGGGATCCCAGGCCAGTGGGCTTTGCCTGGCAAAGTGTTGCGGAGGTGAGGCCTGCAGTCTGTTCAGTCCTCAGTACTGTAGATGTGGCCCCTATCATGTTGGTGTGCAGAAAGCCTCATTTCTCTTTTTGGTGGAGATGGCACTGGGGTGCTCACGGATCTGAGGCCCTTGGAACTCCATGTGTGGCTGAGTGACAGCTCTTTCCAAAGTCTACACAGCTCTCTGTGTCAGTCTGGAGGCCCTGCAGGGAGAGGTTCAGAAACATTTCCTGTGCTCAGGGTTGCAAAGGTCTGTGGCAGAATTGTGGGTCAGCAGGGGTTCTTGCTCACTCACCATTTTCCAGTGTGGGGAGCCTTCCTTGGCTCTGCACCAGTCCTAAGTGGGCAGCTGTCCTATCTTGTTCTCTTCCATTCTCCCTGGGTCATGTTACTTCCTTGATGAGTCCTAGCGTATCCTCCTAAACAGTCCAGTTGAAGAGCTAGTGTTTACTGGCCACTCTGTCTCCTCTCCACAAGAATGATGCACATTAGCTAGTCAGCTGTCTTGGCACTCTATCCCCTAGCTTCTTTTCATGGTCTTATACAGAGAAGTGTTTATTGGATTTTTTTCTCATTGTTTAATTGGGTTGTCCTTTTATTGTTGTGTTGTAAGTGTTCTTTATATATTTTGGATACAGACTTCTTACCAGAGATATCATTTACAAATATTTTCTCCTGTTCCAAGTTGTCTTTTCAGTTTTTTGATAATGTTCTTTGAAGCACAAAAGTTTTTAATTTCAGTTAAGTCCAATTTATCTGTTGTTTTATTGCTAATGCTTTTGGTGTCTTGTTTAAGAAGCCTTTGCTTAATTAAAGCTCATTAAAAATTATCCTATGTCTGTTATAAATGTTTTATAGTTCATATTCTTGCAGCTTGCTTTGCAGTTCATTTTGTGGGGTATTTGCATGTCCATATCTAGTTGTCCTAGGTCCATTTGTTGAAAAGACTTGCTTTTCTCCCTTTTTATTTTCTCAGGACCCTTGTCAAAAATCAGTTGACCGTAAATGTAACTGTTCATTTCTGGACTCTCAGTTCTAGTCCATTGATTTTTATTGCTATCTTTGTGTCAGTACCACCCCATCTTAATTACTGTACTTTTATAGTAAGTTTTGAAATCAAAAAGTATACTTTACTTTTCTTCTTCAGCGGCGTATTTTAGTCATATGTTGGATGTTCCCTGGCTGTTTTCAGTTATGTCACTTTCTCTTGAATCTTTTTTTATATCATTTCTTTTTGACTTTTCATATTTTCTTCTTTTTCACCTTCTCCTTTTCTTAATACGTCACTCGTTGAGTTTATTTGTCTTTTGTGTTTCTTCTGATCAGGGCCTCATTTCTAAAATATTTTTCCTTATTCTTGAATTCTCTCACTTCTGAGTTTATGTAATTTTGATTTATGTTGTTTTTCCTATCTTATACAATATCCTTAATTTTTTAGCTTATTTTGAAATAGTTTACATTTTTATCTGTTTTATAGGCAAGTTTTTCTGTTGTGCTTTCCTTGTCTATAGGGCTGTAATTCTCATTATTGTATTTTTTTAATATTAACTTTGTATGGGATTAGACCTTGATATTTTTCTGTTGCTCATTTTTATATAAAATGCTTTTTCCTGAACTAAAAAGACAGAAACTCGATTCAAATGGTTTTTCTAACTTCACAGAGATCCCCTTTGTGTTGTTTTCAGTTTTTCTCTTTCTTTTCACTTACTTTTGTTTGGAACTTGTTTTTCTTTATTTCTATTTTTCTTATCCTGACCCATTTCAATTCTGCTTCCAGCAGTTTCTTGTCAGTGTCCTGAAAAGGAGCCTGCACTGGTCAATAGAGGTCATGGTTAATAGACTACTCCAGCTCCTTTAGGCCATATTATTTCAGATCTCTTGCATTCATATCCACTGTTGTAATGGACAAAAGCCCTTCCAGTTTCAGCTACTGTTTCTAAGTTGGCCACTGTGTTTTTCACTGAGTACTTATTGGCTCTTTGGGTTTTCTCCTGGTCTCAGGTCTGCATGTGCCCTCTGCTTATTACCATAGAATTATTGATACCACGTAGATCATGTGGCTGTTGGTATTTCTCTTTATGTGTTTGCATTTTGAGATTGAAAGATATTTGTTTTAGCCTGATTTTGTTGTAAATGTTGTTCACAGGTTCTGTTGTTGATTATTCTGTTAGCGTGAAAATTTGAGAAAATTAAAAAATTGTGTTTCCACTGCCCTGTCATCTCCCTCATCATATGCTTTTAAATCCGTTTATTAAAGTATATATCCAGAGAAAATGCACAGATCATAAGTATACAGCTTGGTGATTTTTTTTTTTTAACAAACCAACCAGACCATGTAAACCTGTGCCAAGAATTCCATTGTTTGAAACACATTTAAGTTGGGTAAAAAACTCTAGGCTCAACATTTGTTCCTTTCAATGCTTTGAAAATCCTCCATTTTATTTTTGCATCTAGTATTACTGTTAAGAAGTCTGATGTCCATCTGATTCTTTTTACTTCATGTTATTTGTACTTTTTAAATCACTTTTCTATTTTTTCTGTTTCCTCATTTGTCTATGTGACTCTTAGTTGTGTTTTCTTTTTTTGAGATTCATTTAGAATATATTATTTTACTTAGATGTTTTTAAATTTTATTGTGAATATGTCCAGGAGGTAGTTTTTTCTTATTCTCTTGGCACTCTATGGACTCTTTCAGTGTGAAATATTTTATCTTTAATTTTTGTATAATGAATCTCTTTATTTTTATAAATATTTTTATCTCCATTTTGATTTTTTCTTTTCCTTTGCTTTAGTAAATAGATGTTAATATGTATGTGTACACTTTTGTGTTGCTTTATTTATATTATTATTTTCTTTCTTTCTTTCTTTTTGTTGTTTTTTAGAGACAGGGTCTCGCTATGTTTGCCCAGGCTGGAGTGCAGTGGCTATTCACAGGCACGATCCCACTACTGGTCAGCACGGCAGTTTTGACCTGCTTCGTTTCTGACCTGGGCCTGTTCACCCCTCCTTAGGCAACCTAGAGGAATCCCACTCCCAGGAGGTCACCATATTGATGCCGAACTTAGTGCGGACACCCGATTGGCATAGCACACTACAGCCTAGAACTCCTGGGCTCAAACGGTCCTCCCACCTCATCCTCTCCTCCTCCTGAGTAGCTGGGACTACAGGCACTTGCCACTGCACCTCTTTTCAAGGTACTTAATTCTCCCATGTATCTCTTTCCCCAGGCTCTTTCTTCCTAGGGTGTTTACTCTTTTTGTTGCTTGTCCATCTGTTATCCCTTGCCCCAGGCATATGCCTTTACATACTTTCAACATGGGACTCCATGGAAAGCTACTCCAGCCCCAAGAGTGTACTGATAGGTACAAGATAAGCAAGCCCCTGAGCCAGTCCTTCAGAGAGCTGCTGGACAAGTCAACAAGTATAACCAGCTTCTTCTCCGATAAAACACCAAATGGCGGATGATGCTGGTGCAGTGGGAGAAGGACAGTAAAAAATATATATATAAACATAATTCTTTGAAAACAAGACTATATTTCCTTCTCTGGAACCAGCAAGCCATACCAAGAATGCAAGCTGCCATCGCCATTTGGGGATGGAAAGATGATATGTGAGTGAGCACAAATGTCATAATACTCTTTTCTGATACTTATTTAGCAACTTTTTTTTTCATTATACACTCCCCTGGTTGTTGTTAGTTTTTCATTAGATTCCAGAGTTCTGGAAAAGTTGATTGAGATCTGACAGTTTTTGCTAGCTTAATTGTTGCCTTAGTAGAGGGATGAATATTTGGAGCCCCATACTCTGTCATTTTTGGTGATATCACTCCTATATTTTTAACACCAGAATTGCATTGATTCTTGTACCAAAAAACAAACAAAATCATGTATGCCTCAATAGCAATAGAAAAGTTAACCTAGACATTTCAAGGTTATCAGTCAGTAATATAACAATTAGTAAATTCACTAGATTCCATGACATTGCTAATATTGTTAGTATTGCTAGTATTAGTAATGGATTATCTCCATTCCACCACTTATAGGATGTATGAACTTGAACAAGTAAACCTCTCTAAGCCTCAGTTTCTAGTCTATAAAAATGGGAAAATAATAGTATTAGCTACCTTGTAGGGTTGAAGAGATAATTCAATGACACAATGTAGTATTGGACATTAGAATAGCAAAATAATAAATGCTCAATGAGTGGTAGCCACTGTGGTTCTTTACGAAAGATGATTATATGATTATAGGATAGCTGTTACTAATTCGCTTTGTTGTATAATGTAAAGATACCTTAGCAAGCCAAAATCAAAACAAAAATATGAAAAGTGGTAAAATACTAACTACCCTGCTCTTCAGCAAACCCTCTATACTGTTCTTGCCTAAGCATCTTTAGGGGTAAACTAATAGTGAAGGGATTTTCTTGGGGGTAGATGATGGTGGAAAGGCAGTCAAAAAAACATATATACATATTTTTATTATGCTTTAAGTTCTGGGATACATGTGCAAAACACGCAGGTTTGTTACATAGGTATACATGTGCCATGGTGGTTTGCTGTACCTATCAACCCATCATCTACATTAGATATTTCTCCTAATGCTATCCCTTACCTTGCCCACCCCCCTATTCCTCAAGAGGCCCTGGTGTGTGATGTACCCCTCTCTGGGCCCATATGTTCTCATTGTTCAACCCTCAATTATGAGTGGAACATTCAGTGTTTGGTTTTCTGTTCCTGTGTTAGTTTGCTGAGAATGATGTCCATGTCCCTGCAAAGGACAAAAACTCATTCTTTCTTTAGGGCTGCATAGTATTCCATGGTGTATATGTGCCACATTTTTTTTTTATCCAGTCTATCTTTGATGGGCATTTGGGTTGGTTCCAAGTCTTTGCTATTGTGTACAGTGCTGGAATAAACATACATGCACATGTGTCTTGATAGTAGAATGATTTATAATCCTTTGGGTATATACCCAGTAGTGGGATTGCTGGGTCAAATGGTATTTCTGGTTCTAGATCCTTGAGAAATCGCCACACTGTCTTCCACAATGGTTGAACTAATTTACACTCCCATACACAGTGTAAAAGCATTCCTGTTTCTCCTCTCTAGCATCTGTTGCTTCTCGACTTTTTAATGATGGCCATTCTAACTGGCATGAGATGGTATCTCAGTGTGGTTTTGATTTGCATTTCTCTGGTGACCAGTGATGATGAGCTTTTTTTCATATGTTTGTGGGCCACATAAATGACTTATTTTGAGAAGTGTCTGTTCATGTCTTTTGCCACTTTCTGATGGGGTTGTTTTTTTCTTGTAAATTCATTTAAGTTTCTCGTAGATTGTGGATATTAGCCCTTTGTCAGATGGATAGATTGCAAAAATTTTTTCCCATTCTGTAGGTTGCCTATTGACTCTGATGATAGTTTATTTTTCTGTGTAGAAGCTCTTTAGTTTAATTAGATCCCATTTGTCAATTTTGGCTTTTGTTGCCATTGCTTTTGGTGTTTTAATCATGAAGTCTTTGCCTGTGCTTATGTCCAGAATGGTATTGCCTGGGTTTTCCTCTAGAGTTTTTATGATTTTAGGTCTTTTGTTTTACTCTTTAATCCATCTTGAATTAATTTTTATATAGGGTGTAAGGAAGGAGTCTAGTTTCAGTTTTCTATATATGGCTAGCCAGTTTTCCCAAAACTATTTATTAAATAGGGAACAATTTCCCCATAGCTTGTTTTTGTCAGGTTTGTCAAAGATCAGATGGTTGTAGATGTGTGGTGTTATTTCTGAGACCTCAGGTCTATATATCTGTTTTGATATCAGTATCATGCTGTTTTGGTTACTGTAGCTTGTAGTATCAATTGCAGTCAGGTAGCCTGATGCCTCCAGCTTTGTTCTCTTTGCTTAGAATAGTTTTGGCTACATGGAATCTTTTTTGGTTCCATATGAAATTTAAAGTACATTTTTCTAATTCTGCAAGGAATGGTTCCACATGAAATTTAAAGTAGTTTTTTCTGATTCTATGAAGAAAGTCAATGGTAGTTTGATGGGAATAGCATCGAATCTATAAATTACTTTGGGTAGTATGGTCATTTTCAGAATATTGATTCTTCCTATCTATGAGCATGGAATGTTTCTCCATTTGTTTGTGTCCTCACTTATTTCCTTGAGCAGTGATTTGTAGTTCTCCTTGAAGAGGTCCTTCATATCCCTTGTAAGTTGTATTCCTAGGTATTTTATTCTCTTTGTAGCAATTGTGAATGGGAGTTCATTCATGATTTGGCTCTCTGTTTGTCTGTTATTGGTGTATAGGAATGCTTGTGATTTTTGCACATTGATTTTATATCCTGACACTTTGCTGAAGTTGCTTATCATCCAAGGAGTTTTTGGGCTGAGATCATGGGGTTTTCTAAATATACAATCATGTCATCTGCAAACAGAGACAGTTTGACTACCTCTTTTCCTATTTGAAAACACTTTATTTCATTATCTTGTCTGATTGCCCTGGCCAGAACTTCCAATACTATGTTGAATAGGAGTAGTTAGAGAGGGCATCCTTGTCTTGTGCTGGTTTTCAAAGGAAATGCTTCTAATTTCTGCCCATTTAGTATGATATTGGCTGTGGATTTGTATAAATAGCTCCTATTGTTTTGAGATGTGTTCCATCAGTACCTAGTTTATTGAGTGTTCTTAGCATGAAGGAATGTTGAATTTTATCAAAGGCCTTTTCTGCATCTATTGAGATAATTATGTGGTTTTTGTCATAGGTTCTGTTTATGTGATGGATTACATTTATTGATTTGCGTATGTTGAACCAGCCTTGCATCCCAGGGATGAAGCCTGCTTGATTGTGGTGGATAAGGCTTTTAATTTGCTGCTGGATTCAGTTTGCCAGTATTTTATTGAGGATTGCCTCATCAGTGTTAATCAGGCATATTGGCCTGAAATTTCTTTTTTGTGTGTGTCTCTGCCAGGCTTTGTTTTCAGGATATTGTCAGTCTCATAAGATCAGTCAGGGAGGAGTCCCTCTTTTTCTATTGTTTGGAATAGTTTTAGAAGGAATAGTACCAGCTTCTCTTTGTACCTCTGGTAGAATTCAGCTGTGAATCCTCCTGGTGCTGGGTTTTGTTTTGGTTTTGGTTAGTAGGCTATTAATTCCTGCCTCAATTTCAGACCTTGTTATTGGTCTCCTTAGGGATTCAACTTCTTCCTGGTTTAGTCTTGGGAGGGTGTATGTGTCCAGGTATTTATCCATTTCTTCTAGATTTTCTAGTTTATTTGCATAGAGATGTTTATAGTATTCTCTGATGGTAGTTTGCATTTCTGTGGGATCAACGGTGGTATCTTTTTATTGTGTCTATATGATTCTTCTCTCTTTTCTTCTTTTTTAGTCTGGCTAGTAAGCCATCTGTTTTGTTAATCTTCTCAAAATCCAGCTCCTGGATTCATTGATTTTTTTGAATGGTTTTCTATGTCTCTATCGTTTTCAGTTCTGCTCTGATCTTAGTTATTTCTTGTCCTCTGCTAGCTTTTGAAATTGTTTGCTCTTGCTTCTCTAGTTCTTTTAATTGTGATGTTAGGGTGTAAATTTTAGATCTTTCCTGCTTTCGGATATGGGCATTTAGTGCTATAAATTTCCCCCTAAGCACTACTTTAGCTGTGTGCCAGGGATTCTAGTATATTGTATCTTTGTTTTCATTGTTTCAAAGAACTTATTTCAGGAAGTCACAATATTATCTTTCCATAGCATTTATCTTACTGTGACATTTCCACCTGCTTCTGTCAGTTTTAGAGTGTAAACTCCTAAAGCATAAGGATCATGTATTTGAAATTTTGTGGTGTAGACTATGTAAGATAAAACCCTTTTTGTATGGTAGCAGTGAGTGCAATTTGAAAAGGTTGGCTGGATAATTTAAAGTTTATTTAGTCTCGAAACATTCTAGAGTGACTTGAAGGATCTAGGTGCTTCTTTTCAAGGCAGGCAGCTTAAAAAAATAGCTCTTAAAATGCTTCTAGCAGAGTTGTCAGTTTACTTCTTGGCATTTTGTATAAAGAAGTGTTCTAGCTATTTCATGAATTTTGGTCACCTTATGGAATGTCCAAAGTATAGTTTAAAAGAGAAGTGGATACTTTTAGAAAAAACTCCGACAGGGTTTAGGGGCTCAAATAGGCCTGAAGAAAAATGAGAGGGAGCAAAATTAGGCATATTTATATATGTATGTGTTTTGTGGGGCATGGGATAGAGTAGGTTTACAGTATATTTTGGAAAAGTCCCTTGTTGTTTTCATTTGCACAGCTAATTCAATTGATTTGGGCAATAGTAGTGTTGTCAGAAATAAACAGTTGGATTCTGTATCATGCTTCTTTTTAGTAAGACCATGAGGAGGTAATGGAGTAGGAATTAGAAACCTCAGGTATGAGTACCCGGAGCAGTATTAAACTAACAGATTAAAAATAGAAGAAAAAGAAATCAATGAACACATGAAAAGGGAGAAAGAAAAAAGGAGTAGCAAGGAGATGAAGAGAAGATATTGACGCTGAGGGGAGCAGTAGATTGCTATCCGAAATTGTCCCAAATGCCTGTGTTTCCCTACCTCTGAAGTAGAAGTTAACTTTCAGCATGCTAGAAAGAGACTAGATATAGATAAGCAAAAGGAATTTGAAATGTACAAGGCCAAATACTTTTAAAGTACCTTTTCTATCTAGCATTAAGCAGGAACTTATTAGGTGTCATTTGTCAGCCATAGAGTTGGGTTTGTATTTATATCAATGTTCTCTTAGCCTACACCTTCTGTTATAAGTAGATTATGTCTGATATGGCCTACTAATGGATGGCCTGTATCAGACTTTGCTGGAATGCTTATAAAGAAAACCAGTAGGTCTGGGATATGACCTGCATAGTGAGCAATACAGAATGATCCAAGTAAATGAAAATACTATCTTATATGAGCTTAGAATAATTTTCCAGGTAATTTAATCATCAGTGGCAATCTGACACATCTGTAAAAAATAACAAACATAAAGGAACATTACAGATAAGCATAATGAAATTGTCCAGCTATGGAACCAAAAGTTTAAAAATGTGCTTGAGGGTTCTCTTCCAAGTCCACATTAGTAAATATAAGAGCAAGCAATTTCTGTATTAAATTACTGAAAGTTGAAACTGTAAAGTAGCAGAAAATATTCCAATTCTACTTTCTCAACTTCTTTTATTACATTATCTCAGCACTCCAGCTGTTGTGTGGAATGTGTGATAACTTCTCTGTTCTGTCCACAAACACAATAGGATTAGGAATCTTAGAAGTACTAGAAGATTCATACCAATTTTCTGAAGTCCTTGGGTTCTAATAAGCCTGCTCAATGAAATTATTCACTATTAAATGTGTCTAAAATGTGTTCTTGGTATATTCATTCCTAATATGATAAAGCAATTTCTCTTTATACATTTGTCCCCAACTTTCGTGTTTTAAAAGGAGTTGGTTCTGGAGTTTTTTCTTTTAATATTCAGCCATTGGTTTTATTTGCCCTGATTTTGGCAAATGCTTTGTAATTCTTTGTTACTCTTATTAGCAAGCAGCTTGGAATCTCATATCACTTAGCTAAAACTTACGAAGCAGTATGCAAGTTTCATGATGACAAAAATGCTATGATAAATGAACCTATGTGAATGGGAACAAGAAAACTTACTTTATAGAAGTTGCTTAAACAAACATAAAAAACTTTTATCAAGACCTTTTCTTCTGTATTCTAAATAGTCCTTGCTGTTGGTGTTATATATCCAGAAATGTGAAAATTTGGTAGATATAGGAAAAACTATTTGAGGAAGAGGAGAATCCCATGCATATTTTTTGTTTGTATGCTGCTTTTTTTGTGATGGTGCTGGTGGAGATTTTTTGGTAGGTGTACTTTCTTTTGTTTTGCTTTGTCATTCTCAAAATCCTTGGAGAATGAGGGATTTTAGAAATGATTTAGAACAGGGGTCGGCAATCTATGGGTCTTGGGCCAAATCCAGCATGCCACCTATTTTTGCAAGAGTCCTGTGCTAAGAATATTTGAAAACATTTTTTAATGGTTGGAAAAACAAGAAAAATATTTTGTGATAGATGACAGTTTTGTGAAATTCAAATTTCATTTTTCATAAAGTTTTATTGGAGCACAGCCACACTTGTTCACTTACTTATAAGGTATGGTTTCTTTCATTCTTCAATGACAGAGTTGAGTAGTTGTGACAGAAACTAGATGCCTGCAAACCCTAAAATATTTACTGTCTTGAAAAAGGAACTGAAGAAACAATCCCATTTACCATAGCATCAAAAAGAATAAAATACTTTGGAATAAATTTACCAAGGAGGTGAAAAATCTGTACACTCAAAACTATGAAACACTGATGAAAGAAATTGAAGAAGACATAAATAAATGGAATGACATCCTGTGTTCATGGGTTAGAAGAATTAATATTATAAAAATTTCCATACTACCCAACACAATCCCTATAAAAAAATTCAGTGGTATTTTTTACAGAAATAGAAAAAAGTTACAATATTAACATGGAACAATAGACCTTGAATAGCCAAGCAATCCTGAGAGAGAGGAGCAAAGTTGGAGGTATCACGGTTCCTAATTTCAAGTTACAAAGCTATGTTAATCAAAACAATATGGTACTAGCATAAAAACAGAAAGACCAATGGTACAGAATATAGAGCCCAGAAATAAACCCATGCATGTATAGTCAACTAATCTTCCACAAGGGAGCCAGGAGTACAAAATGTGGAAAGGATAGTCTTTACAATGAATCATGTTGGGAAAATACGATATCCACATGCAAAAGAATGAAATTGGACCATTATCTTATTCATAAAAAAAAAAAAACTCAACATGGATTAAAGATTTACACATAAGTCTTGAAACCTTAAAACTGCTAGAAGAAAACAGGGAAAGGCTCCTTGACGTTACCCCTGGCAATGTTTTTTTGGATATGACACCAAAAGCTCATTCAATGAAAGCAAAAATAAACAAGTCTAAATCAAACTAAATAGCTTCTGTACAGCAAAAGAAACAGTCAATAAAACTATAAGGCAACACAGGGAGAAAATATTTTCAAATTCATATATCTGATAAGGGGTTAATATCCAAAATACAGAAGGAACTCACGCAACTTCACACACACACACACACACACACACACACACACACACACACCAATTTTAAAATGGGCAAAGGACTTGAATAGACGCTTTTCAAAGAAGACATACAAATTGTCAGTGGGTATGAAAAGGTGGTCAACATCACTAATCACCAGAGAAATGCAAATCAAAATCACAATGAAGTATCACCTCACACCTGTTAGGATGGCTGTTGCCAAAATGATAAGAGATAACAAGTGTTGGTGAGCATGTGGTGAAAGGAAACCCTTGTACACTGTGGGAATCTAGATTGAGGAAACCATTATGGAAAACTGTAGAGATGCTTTGAAATATTAAAAATAGGAATACTACATGATCCAGCAATTCCTTTTCTATTTATAGGCACAAGGGAAATATAATCAGCATATCAAAGAGATATCTGCATGCCCATGTTCATTGCAGCATTACTCACAATAGCCAAGATATGCAAACAACTGGATTGTCTGTGGATGGATGAATGGATACATATATATATATATATATATATATATATATGATGGAATATTATTTGGCCTTAAGAAAGAAGGAATTCCTGCCATTTGTGACAATGTGGATGAATCTGGAGGATATTGTACTAAGTGAAATGAGCCAGACATAGGAGGACAAATACCACATTATCTCACTGTTGTGGAATCTAGGAAACTTGAATACCTAGAAACAGAGTAGCCCAGTAGCTACCAGGGGGAAGGGAGTTGGGAAAAATGGGGAGATGCTGGTCAAAAGTTACAAAGTTGCAGTTATATAGAATGAATAAATCTAGAGAGTTAATGTACAGCATGATGACTGTAGTTAATAATATTGTATTCTGGAAATTTGCTAAGAGTAGATTTTGGGTGCTCTCACAATACACAAAAAAGGTTACTGTGAGGAGATGTGTTAATTTGCCTGATTGCACTCATCATTTTACTATATATACATATAACAAAACATGTTGTACACCTTAATATATACAATAAAAAATACGGTCATGCATCAGCAACTGGGATACATTTCAGGAAATGAATCATTTAGGCGATTTCACTACTATGAGAACATCCTAGAGTGTACTTAACACAGACGTAAATGGTGTAGCCTATTGCTCCTAGGTTGCAAACCTGTATCGAACGTGACTGTGCTGAATACTGTAGGCAGCTGTAACACAATGCTAAGTATTCATGTATCTAAATAGAAAACATACAGTAAAAGTATGATATTATAATCTTAAGAGACCACCTTCATATATTTATGTGGTCCATTGTTGACAGAAATGCCGTTATATAGCACATGACGGTAAATAGAAAGTATGTTGTGATAAGCACTATTAGCAGGAATAATGCAGGGCACTGGAGATAGAGTATGTGAGATAATTGCTATTTTTGTATGTTATACTTTTATGTAATCTTAAAGTTAGTTTTAACTTTGTTAATAAGTATTCTTCTAAAAGATTAAAAAAAATTTTACTACCTGGCTCTTCACAGAAAAGTTTAACAACCTCTGTTCTAGAGTAATTTTATAGCAACAGAGATCAGCCTGATGATTTTATGGCCTGTTGAAATCTCAGGTGAAATATGCTGTCCAAAATCCTTATGCTATGCTTCCATTTATTCATTCAATAAGCATTTATTGAATATCTATCAGAGTAAAGAAAATACTTTATCCCTCTACTTTCAGCTGAGAGCTGTAATTGCAGAATTTATAAGTACAGAATTACAGCTGTAATTACAGAATTTGGAAAGAAAACCAAGTTTTAAGTCAGACTTATACTTTCAAAGTAGGTTAAATGTAGTTTTAAATCACAACAGTTTCTCTTTAAAAATGTATTGGGAGCTTAATTTGAAATATTTTAAATTTCAATCACAGATGATTATGATCAGATGATAATATTCACACATGACTGTTTGATACTGTTAAGCATTACATGTGTCATGGATATGTAATTGTAAACTGTTTAATTTCTGAAGCTTTGGAAATACAGAGTATATAATTGACTCCAAAGTCCCTGGTGGGTTGACAAGTTATACATTGTTTTTAGTCTTTTTATTATTAGGTAACTCTTCCAGTATCATAAACACTGAGTGTAACTTGAGTTATTAAAATTAACTTTTATTTTAAAAAGGATACAATCATTAGAAATTACTAAATAAATTTATTAATAAGATTTTTTTATAAAGATTGAATTTTTACCATAAAGGAAGATATAATTGTAGTGTGACTAGGTTTCAGTTTTATTAGCCTCTTCACTTGAGTCTCAGCCTCATGTACATGGACGCAGTTCTGTCTGCTAGACTGATGGTTTTAGTGTTGATATTTTATAATTATTTATTTAATGTTTACATAGTCAAAGCATTATGTCCATGCAACTGTCTATTGAGGATTAATATGTTTAATGATTACTGGGTGCATAGTGGTGATCTAAATGAGAGCATACATTATTATGCTTGGAGGTCACAGATTCCTTAACTTTTAGATTCTTCCAGAAGGTTTTTTTTTATGGTGAAATAAACATGACCCTACGGTATAAACATTTTAACTTACCTGCCACGTAAAATGGACTGGCAGATTGTCATTTTTCGGTATACTGAATTGTTTTGCTATCTGTGCATATTAGTTACATCTGTTATCTTCTGTAATATATGGTTTATTCTTGTGTATGCCTTTGGATGAATGATGTTATAAATAAATTCAGATGTTAGATTTATTGAAGAAATAAATTACTTAGCTGAAACTTAGCTAAGTTTTAAAAAATTTAATTAATAACAGCAGCCTTTTCATTTCATTCCATAAAAATTGTGGAATTTCAGAGTTGGAATGGACCTTAGAAGACATGTAATCCAACTCTCTAATTTTCAAATCAATTAATTTTATTTTTTCATGTCGCCTACCTCAGTGTGTAAATGGAAGATATCTTGCTACAAATCCTGTCCTTGAGGTTTTAAGAGTAGAGTCTCTAATTTACATATAAATTGTGTTTCAGAAATGGTTATAAGTCTATTATTTAAAACTCAGAACATTTTTCCATAGGAAGGATATTGTAAATCCCAGTAGGGTTTCAGGACTAGCCCCCAAAAGGTGTGATCCCATTATGTGACAGAGATTTTTACCTTTGCAGTGAAAGATGTTTTAAATAATCAGTGCTGCCTATCTCTGGGTTACAGGAAGGAGATGACATTGTAGAGGAATATGTGGTGGACTTTCTTTTTATCTGTGACGTCTTAGCTGGGTAGTGAGTACATATGTGTTTATTATATTGTTTTCTGAGCTTTTTATATACCTGAAATATTTAATAATTTTAACAATACTTTTTTAGTACCAGAAGTTCACTTTGAATATGCACATTAAAAAATCATTTACCTTGATCTAGGACATTGCTGGACCCTTGGGAAAAAATAAAGATAAATTTAAGCAAATATTTACCTTGAATACTCCTGCTTAAGGGAAAAAATTATTTGATTAGAGATGGATAAAGAGGTGGCTGAAAATTCTGAAGGAGTTACATGGCTAATTTTAAGGGCTTAGATTTGATGGAAGTTATTTTGTACAGTATGACTTCAGAATATATGATTTTGCTGTTAATTTAAGGGTACTACCAATATTAATCTTTCACCTAGCAGCCATATATAGGCATGGTTTTGAGAAAGAAGAAAGAAAGTAGATAGTCATTTACTTGAGATAACTAGGCAAGTTGTGAAAGGCAAAGAAGGTTAAATTGCATTTGCATGTGCAAACACAGGCAAGATCTTGCTTTGATGTGCAGTTACTTGAACTAGGAGCTAGTGAAAAAGCATGAAAATGGGGGAGTAAAGTTGGTAGAACTTCCGAATATGGAGAAAGGCAATGAGGATAACAGTGGAATTAAGTACCAGAAGGGCATCATTACCAGTGCAAGGCTTGGTAACTGTGGTGAAGAGATTTGAGGATCCATAGTGTGGCGTGAAAGCTTGGGTTCAGCAAAACAATATGCAATGGCCATTGGTATTTTTGAAATGGTCATAGTTAACATATAAGGCATATAGAAATGCATTTTGTGTTTATAAATATATATAAGTAGAAATCAACTACTATTTATTACATTTTGAAAAACAATTGAGCTGATTTTTTTAATATAATTTGGTTACTTTTTTGTGTATAGATTGGTTTTGGGTTGATATAGTTTTTATTTTGCAGTATACAGCATTGATCTTTTTTTATGTCGACACATTATTCCAGCTGTGCAACACACTTATGGCTTAGGGAAAACTTAAATGTTACTTGCCCTTTTCTTACTGGAAATGGGTCCTGATCCAGACCTCAAGAAAGGGTTTTTGGATCTCACACAAGAAAGATTTTGGGGCGAGTCCTTAGAGTAAAGTGAGAGCAAGTTTATTAAGAAAGTAAAGGAAGCCAGGTGCAGTGGCTCACACATGTAATCCCAGCACTTTGGGAGGCCAAGGTGGATGGATCACGAGGTCAAGAGATTGAGACCATCCTGGCCAACATGGTGAATCGCCGTCTCTACTAAAAATATAAAAATTAGCCGGGCATGGTGGTGCGTGCCTGTAGTCCCAGCCACTCAGGAGACAGAGGCGGGAGAATCTGTTGAACTGGGGAGGTGGAGGTTGCAGTGACCCAAGCAGTGGCAGGAGCCACTGCTCTCCAGCCTGGCAACAGAGTGAGACTCCATTAAAAAAAAAGTAAGTAAAGGAATAAAAGAATGGCTATTTCATAGTCAGAGCACCAGCATGAGCTGCTGCTCACCCATTTTTATGGTTATTTCTTGATTATATGCTAAACAAGGGGTGGATTATTCAATCCCCCCTTTTTAGACCACATAGGGTAACTTCCTGATGTTGCCATGGCATTTTTAAACTGTCATGATGCTGGTAGGTGTATAGCAGTGAGGATGACCAGAGGTTACTCTTGTTGCTAACTTGGTTTTCGTGGATTTTAGCTGGCTTCTTTATTGCAACCTATTTTATCAGCTAGGTCTTTATGCCCTGTATTTGTTGCCAACCTCCTAGCTTATCCTGTGACTTAGAATGCCTTAATGTAGCCCAGCAGGTCTCAGCCTTATTTTACTACCCTACTCAAGATAGAGTTGCTCTGGTTCAAACGCCTCTGACATTTCCCCCTTCCATTTTATAAGAGCACCCTTAATCCTAAGAGTTGCAGAAGGATGAAGATCGATCTTCCATTTCTTCAGGGTGATTTTCCTTTGGGTCACGGGTCTCTTTAGTATAGTCCCTTCTGTGGTATCCAGAAAGATACTCCTGGACCTCACCACTTACCCAAAGTTAGCCTTTGGGTCAGGGATTTCTTCAGTATCGTCTCTTCTGTGGTGGCCAGAAAGATGTTATTGGAAAGGGGTCTCGATCCAGACCCCAAGAGAGGGTTCTTGGATCTCATGCAAGAAAAAATTCAGGGCAAGTCTTTAGTGTAAAGTGAAAGCAAGTTTATTAAGAAACTAAAGGAATAAAAGAATGGCTATTCTGTAGGCAAAGCAGATTTTTATGATTATTTCTTAATTATGTGCTAAGGAAGCACATAATCAAGGTGGATTATTTGTGCCTACCCATTTTAGTCCATGTAGGGTAACTTCCTCATGTCGCCATGGCATTTGTAAACTGTCATGGTGCTGATGGTAGTGTAGTAGTGAGGATGACGAGAGATCATTCTTGTTGCCATCTTGATTTTGGTGAGTTTTAGCCACCATGTTTACTGCAACCTGTTTTATCAGTGAGGTCTTTATGACCTGTATTTTGTGCTGACCTCCGAGCTAATCCTGTGACTTTGTATGCCTTAACCATCTGGGAATGGAGCCCAGCAAGTCTCAGCCTTATTTTACCAAGCCCCTGCTGAAGATGGAGTTGCTCTGGTTCAAATGCCTCTGATGTTTTGGGAGATGTTTTGGGAGAGACTTGACCCGAGAGGCAAATTTTTTCCTCACTAAATTAATGGTAGATTTCAAAAAGGCGTGTGTCCATTTTGCAGATATCCATGTGGTATTACACATGGAGAGATTCTTTATTCTGCCTTCTTTCAGCTTCACTTTTGAAATGTTACCAAGGAGAAAATGGCTTCAAGGAAACTTTGATTGGAGTTGTAAACTAAAGAGTATCTGAGACAGGTCTCAAGTTACAGATTTATTTTGCTAAGGTTAAAGACCATGGCATATGACACAGCCTTAGGAAGTCCTGAGAACATGTGTCCAAGTTGGTTTGGTTACAGCTTGTGTTTATAGGATGGGGTGGGGGATGGGATGGGACTTCCAGTTCATAGGTTAAAAGAATTAAGCCTTGCCTGAAGAATCGAATTCAGCACAAAGAAATGGTTGTGGAATCCAAGGTTCTTGTCATATAGATGAAGCTTCCTGGTGGCAAGCTTCAGAGATAAAAGATAGTGAATGTCTCTTATCAGGCCTTGAAAGGTGTCAGACTTTACAGAAAAGACTTAGTAAAGGAAAGAGATTCTCTATAGAATGCAAATTTCACCCACAAGAGACAGATTTGCAGGGCCATTTTAGAATATGTCAAAGAAATATATTTTGGGATAAAATATTTTGATTTCCTTCAGGACCTGTTAAGTGTCATGTGTTACTGTAGCAGTCAAGTTGGAATTTCGCGTCTTATTGCCACAAATTCTTCTTTGTCAGTCTTAAGATGGCTGTTTTAATGTTAACCCTGGTCACTTGTTTCTAAACTCCAAAGGGAAGAGGATATATTGGGCATGTCCAATTTTCCCCCTCCCTCCACCCCCAACTAGCATCATGGCCTGAGCTAGATTTCCAGGTTTCTTTGGGGTTCCCTTGGCTAAGGGGGGGATCCATTCAATTGGTTGGGAGACTTAGAATTTTACGTTTGGCTTAGAGTCCATCATCTGGTTACATAGAATTGTTTGTCAAACTGATCTCGTGACCAGTATATAAATTTAGCATTCAGATTAAGACTAAAGAAGGAACAGAAACAAGATGTAGAGCACAATAAAATGCAATAAAAAGAGTTAGAACAAAAGAGGAGTATTTGAAAAGAGTATAAAAGCCATTTAAGAAGAAATTGTCATTGCTTTTGTTGTTTTAGTCATGAAGTCCTTGCCTATGCCTATGTCCTAGATGGTTTTGCCTATGTTTTCTTCTAGTGTTTTTAATGATGTTAGGTTTTATGTTTAAATCTTTGATCCATCTGGAGTTAATTTTAGTGTAAGGTGACAGGTAAGGGTCCAGTTTCTGCTTTCTGCACATTGCTAGCCTGTTTTCCCAACAACATTTATTAAACATGGAGTCCTTTCCCCATTGCTTATTTTTACAGGGTTTGTCAAAGGTCAGATGGTTGTAGATGTGTGGTGCTTCTTCTGGGGTCTCTGTTCTGTTCCGTTGGTCTATGTCTCTGTTTTGCTACCAGTGCCATGCTGTTTTGATTATTGTAGCCTTGTACTGTACTTTGAAGTCTGGCAGTGTGATGCCTCCAGCTTTGTTCTTTTTGCTTAGGATTGTCTTGGCTATGCGGGGTCTCTTGTGATTCCATATGAATTTTAAAGTGTTTTTTTCCAGTTCTATGAAGGAGATCAATGGTAGCTTGATGGGGATAACACTGAATCTATAGATTACTTTGGGTAGTATGGCCATTTTCACGATATTGATTCTTCCTAACCATGAACATGGAATGTTTCTCCATCTGTTTGTGTCCTCTCTTACTTTGTTGAGCAATGTTTTGTAGTTCTCCTTGAAGAGGTCCTTTACATCCTTTGTTAGTTGTATTCCTAGGTATTTTATTCTCTTTGTAGCAATTGCGAATGGGTGTTCGCTCTTGATTTAGCTCTCTGTCTGTTACTGGTATATAAGAATGCTTGTGATTTTTGCACATTGATTTTTTATCCTGAGACTTTTCTGAAGTTGCTTATCAATTTGAGAAGATTTTGGGCTGAGACGATGGGGTCTTCTAGATATCCAGTCATGTCATCTGCAAATAGAGATAGTTTGACTTCCTCCTTTCCTAGTTGAATACCCTTTATTTCTTTTTCTTGCCTGATTGCTCTGGCTAGAACTTCTAATACTATGTTGAATAGGAGTGGTGAGAGAGGGCATCCTTGTCTAGTGCCTGATTTCAAAGGGAATTCTTCCAGCTTTTGCCCGTTCAGTATGATATTGGCTGTAGGTTTGTCATATATAGCTTTTATCATTTTATGATACATTCCATTAATACCTAGTTTACTAAGAGTTTTTAGCATGAAGGGCTGTTGAATTTTGTCAAAGGCCTTCTCTGCATCTATTGAGATAATCATGTGGTTTTTGTCTTTGGTTCCGTTTATGTGATGGATTACATTTACGGATTTGCGTATGTTGAACCAGCCTTGCACCCCCGGGATGAAGCCTACTTGGTCATGATGGATAAGCTTCTTGATGTGCTGTTGCAATCGGCTTGCCAGTATTTTATTGAAGATTTTTGCATCGATGTTCATCATGGATATTGGCCTTAAGTTTTCTTTTTTAGTTGAGTCTCTGCCTGGTTTTGGTATCAGGATGATGTCAGTCTCATAAAATGAGTTAGGGAGGATTCCCTCCTTTTGTATTGTTTGATACAGTTTCAGATGGCAATAAAAGCCAGG
>CM052670.1:61091210-61165981 GCA_028533165.1 Leontopithecus rosalia | reverse complement strand
TTTGGCTGCCAAGGTTCTGCCCTGCTGGAGTGAGGTCCGCCCTTTTGCTGTGGGCTCTGTCCTGCTGTTTTGGGCTCTGCCCTACTGACGTAGGCTCCGCCCTGCTGATGTTGGCTCTGCCCTGTCGTGGAGTCTCTCTGTTATTGCGGGTTGCCTTGGCAATGGCTGACTGCGTCAGCAGTGGGCGGGTACCTCAGTAGGGGCAGAAGCTCTCGGCAATGGCAGACACCCCTCCCCCACCGAGCTGCACAGTTATGTGTTCAGCTCTTCCCGCAGTGGAACTCTCAACCCCCAGCACTCCGAATCGCCTTATTGCTTGTCCCTGTGGGGGTGGGACCCGTCGAGCCTGATCACTTGGCTCCCTGCCTCCGAGCCTTTTTGCTTTTTTTTTTCTTTTTAAGTTGTAGGGTTGACTGTCTCCCAGGTACCTCAGTGGCTGGCCGAAAGGGCACTGGGGTCTGTGTGATTTCCCGTGCAGCCACCCGCTGCAGTGGTTCACAATTCACCTCCCAGAAATCTCCTGGTCTAGTTCACCGTCCAAAACCCATTCAATCAGATGAACATAGCAATCTGCCCTCCCAAGTCTCAAATTGCCAGTTTAACAGGGCACCCAGACCCGAGTGTTTTGTGCGCCGTGTCGCCGCGGCGGCGCTGTCTGCCTGGCTGCGCCAGCGGAGAGCGCTGTGCTTGAGTCCTGCGTGCCTTTTACACCTGGGCTTTTCCCCCCACTCTGTGGGCTATAAGGATCCATCCGAAAATGCGGTGTTTGCTTACCCTCTGCATCTTGACTGAGAGCTGCAGTGGTGAGTTGCTTCTAGAGCACCATCTTCCTTCCCTCCCCAATTTTTTGTATTTTTAGTAGAGTCGGGGTTTCACCATAGTTGACCAAGATGGTCTCGATCTCTTGACCTCGTGATCCATGCCTCAGCCTCCCAAAGTGCTGGGATTACAGGCGTGAGACACTGCGCCCTGCTAGAGCTGGTTTAAATTCTTCCTCTGCGGGTGGGCATCAGCTAAGTTTCGTCTTCTTTCTTGTTTTCCTTTCTGCTCTAACAGGACAGCACCTCACAGTTGCAGTGCTCTCCTACCCCCAGCACCCAGAGATGCTCTCTGCACCACACCACTGCTTCTGAGGTGTCGGGAAGGGGTGGACTCAGCAATACTGCGTTAAAATCCGGTACTATGAGGGCTCACCTGATTTTTGGTTCTTATGAAGGTATTTTTTTCTATGTAGATAGTTATTAAATTGGTGTCCTTGAAGGGTAGGGTGATGATTGGTGGAGCATTCTAGTCCACCATCGTGCTCTGTGTCCTTTTATGATACTCTGTACTACATATTCTTTATTCATTCATCCATTGATGGACATTTAGGTTGATTCCATTACTTTGCTATTATGAATTGTGCTGTGGTGAACGTATGAGTACAGGTGTCTTTTTTATATAATGATTTGTTTCCCTTTAGGAAGATACCCAGGACTAGGATCACTGGATTGAATAGTGGTTTTATTTTTAGCTCTTTAAGAAATCTCTGTTTTCCATAGAGGTTGTACTCATTTCCATTACTATCAACAGTGTGTAAGCATTCCCTTTTCTCTGCATCCTCACCAACATCTGTTGTTTTTTAATTATTTAATAAGAGTCATTCTGATTGGTGTAAGATGGTATCTCATTGTGGTTTCAGTTTGGATTTCTTTGATGAGATGATTACTAATGTTGAACATTTTTTCATGTTTGTTGACCATTTATATGTCTTCTTTTGAAAACTATCTGTTCTTAATCTTTGTTCACTTTTTGGTGGAGTTACTTGTTTTTTTCTTGTTGAGCTCATTGAGATCTTGGATATTAGTTCTTTGTTAGATGCATAGTTTGCAGATATTTTCTCCCGTTCTGTAAGTTTTCTCTTTACTCTGTTAATTATTTCTTTGGCTGTGTAGAATTCTTTTCATTTAAGTCCCATTTGTCTATTTTTGCTTTTGTTACCTGTGCTTTTACAGCCTTAGTCATATATTATTTGCCTAGGCCAATGTCTAGAAAAGTTTTTCCTAGGTTTTCTTCTAGGATTTTTATGGTTAGATCTTCATTAATTTTTGTTTTTATGAGAGATATGGGTCCAGTGTCAATATTCTGTATGTGGCTATTGGATTTCCCAGCAGTATTTATTGAATAGATTGTTCTTTCCCTAGTATGTACTTTTGTCAACTTTGTCAAAGATCTGTTAGTTGTACATACATAGCTTTATTTCTGATTGATCTATATGTGTATTTTTATACCAGTACAGGCTGTTTTGGTTACTGTAGCCTTGTAGTATAATTTGAAGTCAGACAGTGTGGTACCTCCTGCTTTATTCTTTTTGCTTAGGATTGCTTTGGGTATTCTGGCTCTTTTCTGGTTCAGTATGAATTTTAGAACAGTTTTTTCTAATTCTGTGAAAAATGACATTAGTAGTTTGATAGGAATGGTGTTGAATCTGTAAATTGCTTTGGACAATATGGTCTTTTTAACAATATTGATTCTTCCAATCCTTGAGTTTGTTTTTCCATTTGTTTGTGTCATTTACGACTTCTTTCATCAGTGTTTTATAATTCTTGTAGAGATTTTTCAACTCATAGGCTAAATGTATTTCTAGATATTTTATTTTCTTGTAGCTGTTGTAAATGAGATTGAGCTCTTTATTGATGCTCTGCTTGTTTGTTATTGTTGTACAGAAGCCCTTATTTTTGTACACTGATTTTGTACCCTGAAAGTTTACTGACATTATTTATCAAATCTAGGATCCTTTTGGAGGAGTTTTCTAGGAGCAAGATCATATCATCAGCAAAAAGAGATAATTTGGCTGCTTCTTTTCCATTTTGGATGCTTTTTATTTATTCATCTTCTCTGATTGCTGTAGCTAGGACTCCCAGTAAGATATTGAATAGGAGTGGTTGAAAGTGGGCATCTTTGTTCTATTCTAATTCTCAGGAGTGCTTTCAAGTTTTCCCTATTCAGTATGATGTTGGTTGTGGGTTCGCCATATATAACTTTGATTATTTCGAGGTATATTTTTTCTATGTCTAGTTTATTGAAGGTTTGTATCATGAAGGGATGCTGGATTTTATTGAATGCTTTTTCTGCATCTGTTGAGATGATCAGATGGTTTTTGTTTTTAATTCTGTTTATGTAGTAAATCACATTTATTGATTGGCATATATTGCCTATATTCTTCCATCCCTGGAATAAAACCCACTTGATCATGGTATATTATCTTTTTGTTGTACTGTTGGATTTGGTTTACTGAAACTTTGTTGAAAATTTTTACATCTGTGTTCATTAGGGATATTGGCCTGTAGGTTTTTTGTTTTGGTTGGTTTTGGTTTTGGTTGCTTTCTTGCCTGGTTTTGTTGTTAGGGTAATCCTTCCTTATAGAATGAGTTACAGAGTATTCCCTCTTCCTGAAATGTTTTGGAACAGTTTCAGTAGGATTAGTGCCAGTTCTTTATATGTCTCATGAAATTTGTCTGTGAACCTACCTGTTCTGGGGTTTTTTGGTTTGTTTGTTTGTTTTGAGATTTTTTATTACTGATTCAATTTCAGAACTCATATTGGTGTGTTCCTTATTTCTGTTTTTTTCCTCATTGAATCTTGGGAGGTTGTACATTTCCAGAAATTTATCTGTCTCCTCTAGGTTTTCTAATTTGTATGCATAGAGATGTTCATAGTAGTCTCTGATGATATTTTGTGTTTCTGTGGTATCAGTTGTAATATCTCCTTTTCCATTTCTCATTGTGTATATTTGAATCTTATATTTTTTTCTTGGTTAATCTAGCTAGCAGTCTTTCAACTTTATCTTTTCAAAGAATCAATCTTTTATTTTGTCAATAGACACAGAAAGAACATTTGATAGAATTCGAAATCTCTTCATAAAATAGGCATAGAAAAACCCAACACAGTAAACACCCTATATGACTTACCCACAGATAACAACAACCAAATTGGAAAAAGTTGAAAGCTTTTCCACCAAAAATCTGTAACAAAACAGGGATGCCCATTTTCAGCACTCCTATTCAACATGGTACTAGAAGTCCTAGCCAGAGCAATCAGGTAAGAGAAACAAAGACATCCAAATTGGGAAAGAAGTCAGATTGTCCTGCTTAGTTGATGACATGATTTTATATCTAGAAGAAACCTATAGAATTCACCAGTGGAACTCTTATATCTGGTAAATAAATTTGGTAAAGTTACAGGACACAAAATCAACATATAAAAATCAGTAGCCTTTCTATACACCAATGGTGAAATCACTACAAAAAATTAAGAAGGCAGTCCCATTTTTAATAGCTACCCAAAAAATACTCAGGAATAAATCTAACCAAGGAGGTGAAAGATATCTACAAGGAAAACTATAACATTATTTTTCATAGAAATAGAAAAGAGAATTCAAAAATATGCATGGAACCAAAAATAGAGCTCATACAGCCAAAGCAATCCTGAGCAAAAAGAACAAAGCTGGAGACATCACCCTACCTGACTTGAAAATATATTATAAGGCTATAGTAATAAAAATGGCATGATATTGGTATAAAAACAGATACATAGACTAATACAGCAGAATAGAGAATCCAAATATAAATCCGTGTATTTATAGCCAGCTGATTTTCAACAAAGGCAACAAGAACATACACCAGGAAAAGCACATTTTAATAAATTCTGCTGGCAAAATTGGAGTCCATTTATAGAAAAATGAAACTGAAGCCCTATCTCTCTCACCATGTACAAAAATCAACTCATGATGGATTAAAGGCTTAAATGTAAGACTTGAATCTATAAAACTACTAGAAGAAAAAATAGGGACAACACTTTAGGACATTGGTCTATGCAAAGATTTTGTGGTGAAGACCTGAAAAGCAGACAACAAAACCAAAGATAGACAGCTGGGACTATATTAAGCTAAAAAGCTTCTGCACAACAAAAGGAACAACAGAGTGAAGAGACAGCCTGTTAAATGGGAGAAAATATTTTCAAACTATTCATTCAACAAGAGACTACTATTCAGAATAGACAAGGAACTCAACTCAATAATAAATAATTCAATTAAGAAGACATTTCTAAAAAGAAGACATACAGATAACCAAAAAGTATATGGAAAAATGCTCAACATTGCAAATCATCAGGGAAATACAAATCAAGACTACATGAGATAACCTCTTCCCCCAGTTAGAATGGCTGTGATTAAAAAGACAAAAAATAGCAGTTGTTGGTGAGGATGCAGAGAACAGGAAGCTCTTATACACCATTGGAAGGAATGTAAATTAGTACAGCTACTATGAAAGTGTGGAGATTTCTCAAAAAACTTAAACTAGAACTACCATATGATCCAGTCATCCCACTACTGGGTATTTATCCTAAGGAAGGGTAATTAGTATATCAAAAGGATACCTGCATGTTGTATGTTGATTGCAGCACTATTTACAGTAGCTGATATGGAATCAACTTACGTGTCCATCAATGGGAAATTTGATAATATAGATGTGGAATACTCTTAGTCCATAAAAAAGAGTGAAATTGTGTCGTTTGCAGCAACATGGATGGAACTGGAGGTCAGTATGTTAAGTGAAATAAGTCAGGCACAGAAAGACAAATGTCACATATTATCACTCTTATGTGGGAGCTAAGAAAGTTATTCTTATGGAGGTAGAGAATAAAGTGATTGATATCAGAGCCTGGGAAGAGTGTGTAGTTAGGAGACGAGGTTAGAGGGAGATTGGTCAATGGGTACAAACCTACAGTTAGATAAAAGGTGTAAGTTTTAGTGTTTGATAGCAGAGTAGGGTGACTATAGTTAGCAATAATGTATATTTCAAAGTAGCTGGAAGAGAGAACTTGAAATGTTCCCAACACGTAGAAATGATAAATAGGCAAGGAGATAGATACACCAAATGCTCTGATTTGATCATCACATATTCTGTACATTCAACAAAATATCATCTGTATCCCATAAGTATGTAAAATATTATGAATCAATAAAAAATGTGTCTCAACCTCTGAAATGCCTCTTTGGTTTGGTCTCCACTTAAAAAAAGACATTATTTTTCAAACTTTATAGTTTATCAGAACTAATGGAATTCATGTACTTTACAGCCTAATGGACTCATAATGCATGATTAGACAACTTCAGAACCCATTTTGTTAAATGAAGTGGTGACATTTTATGCACTATTAAGCCAACTAGAATAATTTTCTTGCTCCTAGCCATAACTTCTCTGTGTCCTTATTGAAAAAATTCTGGGATGTGTTATAGAAGGTTTTGATAGGAGAGAATGTTTCTAAAGATACGCGGAAACAGGACCTTTTTCCATTATTCCATCAAGAAAAATAAGATAGACAAAACTCATGAAATGGGAAAGTGGTTGAAATGCCCTAGTTTGTATTCTAATGCTTTGAATTATATTTATCTCATAATAGTTCTATTGGGAAACTGAATTTTAAAATTACTGCCTTTAAAGGCCTTACCAGTTATAAGAGCATGTGTATGTGTATGTGTATGTATAAAATAAAGCATTAAGACCTATATTTTCAGCATTTCATATTTTTGTCATGTATTTAAGCAGTTTAGGAAGATAATCCTTGTGATTTTACAATACGAACAATTTTATTTCTGTTACTGTTGATGCAATAAACTGCCTAAAAGACTAGAAAAGTAGGTTTCTGTGTCCTAGAACGATAACCATAATATAAAACTAACCTCTGTTATACATTATATAATGCAGGTTAGTTTTATATTATATGTTAACAATTTTCCCACATTCCTTGCTTTGCAAATCTGCTTGAAATTGTGTAACTTCCCTCCCCAACCCCTCCCGAATATATGTGAATTATTAAAAGCAGAAACAAGCCATAAGAAAGGATATAAAAAAGTATCAGTGATTCCACCCACTCACACTACTGTTATTGACACTTTTGGTGGTCTTGCTTTTCAGATCCATTTGTATACACATGTAAACTCCTGAATATATGACATTTTTTCCACAAAAAATATTTTTTCACTCTGCTTTTTTTATTTAACACGTTCCTCTGTCACTACGTATATTTCTGAATGGTTGCATTTTGTTGTATGTGTTCACTCTAATTTATTTACACTCTTCTCCAGCATACATCATTTAGGCTGTTTCCAATTTTGTTTTTATTAAAACAGAATTGGTATAAATAACCTTATAGCTAAATTTTCATTCCTTTATTGAACAAATATTCATTAGGCACCTACTGTATGTCAGTCACTGTATTTGGTTTTGGGTTACAACAGTGAGCACTACTGTTAGAGTGATTACTCATGTGGAATGTAAATTCTAGCAGGAGAGTAGATATTCATCAAATAATTGTACTGCTGTTTTTGTAGTTTATAACTAAAATAGATACTGTGAAAGAAAAGAATACTGTACTGTGAGAGAATACAGTGAAGGACACTGATGATTTAGGGAGGGCATTATTGAGGAAATGCTGCTTGAGCTGTTGGTCAACTAGTTGAAAGAGGTTGAAGGGGCCACAGGGGAAGGTTTTAGAGAGAGAGAGATTATTCCAGACAGAGTGGACATTACTGTTGTGAAGACCCTGTGACAGAAGGGATTATGGCATGTTTAAGAAACTAAAAGAAAGGCAGTGCAGCCTAAGCACTGAAAGCAGTGGTATAAAACATGACTGGAGAGGTATTCAGAAGCCATACCAAGCAGAGACTTATAAGCTAAGATTTTAGTTTTTATTCCAAAAATGATAGGATACTGCTTAAGGGTTTTAAGCTGGAAGGGAAATGTGATTGCAGGGTGAACTTAGTAGATAAGGAACAAAGTAGATGCAGGGAGATCAGTTAGGAGATTGTTGCAGTGGTTTATGCAATAATTGATGATAGCTTATGGTTAGATATGGAAAGGAATACATTCAAGAGATTTTTTAGGTGATAAAATTGATTCAACTTACAGCATATTTTTAAGGGTTTTTTTTTTGGCATAAATTCCCAGAAGTAGAATTCTTGACACAAAGGGCAAAATTATTTTAAAAGCTTGTAATAGATGGCAGATTGCTCTCCAGAAAGATTGTTTCAGTGTGTTCTCCATTAACAGTATATTAGAGTGCTCATTTCCATATGCCCTCAGCAATAATAAGCAGTATCTTTTTTTTTACTTTTTTTCTTTTTATTTTCAGTGTTTTTGGGGTATGTTTTATTCTTTTTAATATCTTTTCCAGAATTGAGTTAATATTTTAATTTTTACATGGGGTTTTGCCAACCGTAATAATATGGTAGTTTTAGAATATATATGTATTGCTCTCCGTAGTTTGGTATTAGAAAGTATGGTTTTGATTCTTAATATTCTGCCTCTAAAGCTGAAAGTAAAGAAAATGATTTAATGGGAATGTTGCCTCAGGAGCATGGGACAAAGAAATAATCTGAGATGGATTTAGATCAGATTAAGTATTATTGGAAAATTGCATTTGTGTGGAAATTTTCAGTAACCCAACCTTGTTTGATATAGTCAGTACCAAGGCTTCTACTTTCCTAAAAAGGAGTATTGCAATTCTGCTGTACCATGAGTTTAGACTTGGGACTCCAAAATATTTTAAATAAAAACCTGACAAATAGTCAAAATATGTATAAAGTTTTGACTACAAAAATGGAAATATGGAAATGTCTTGAATTTTCTATACTGTTTTGTAGCTTAATAAATAAATGTATAGGTCCCTTCATCATCACTAAATTACTTTTTTGACAATATGAGAGTGGCTAAAATTGAAAGACATTTAAGAGAAATTAGTAATTTTTTAAAGTAATAGAAATACTTAATTTTTATCCAAAATATTTTGAATTGGAAAGATATTAGCCTTAGGTTCAGAATAAAAGTTATATTTGTAACGTTTTCATATATTTCTCAAATATATAAATTCTACATTATTGAATTATGGTTATATTTGAAATGACATGTTATTCACTGCTTTGTTTTCTCTCTTTCAATAGCTAAAAGATGTTGATACTCGGAAAATCATCAAAGCAATGCTTTCTTATGTGTGGCCCAAAGACAGGCCAGATCTACGAGCTAGAGTTGCCATTTCCCTGGGATTTTTGGGTGGTGCAAAGGTAAGAAATTATGCATTGTTTGGTTTCTCTAACTAAGAAATACTACATTTTCTAGTCCTGAACCCTGGACCTGATATAAATCATTTTTGGGGTAGCATGACCAACTTTTAGAACCCTCATTTAGTTTACATAATTATTTTATACAGTCATTAGAAATGATATGGTAATGTCCTGTTTATCTCTCAATCAGACTTCTGATAGAGTCAATAGAATCCACTCCTGAAGCTGTTGTAAGATATAGGAACATTGATTATAACAAAGCATGAGGACCTTTATAAAAGAAGCTTTTCAGAGCCTCTTTGGCTCTTAATATCTGTTTTTGGTAAGCTTGGTTCCCAGATCCCAGTAAATTGAAAAGAGGATGAAGGTATTTTAGGAACATTGATAGCCATAAGTAGTAAGTAACAGTTTAATATCAAGAGTAAAGCTAAAAAACAAAACCAAAAAAAAAAAAAACCGGCCACAAAACCTAACTGTTTTGGTATGTTCAGTATAGGAGCCCCCTGCATTTCAGCAGCCTTTTCAGTTGTACAGTAAAGCTAAGTTATAATAATGACCTTGAGTTTTCAAGAAAATAAAACCTTGTTTCCAATTTACTCAGTTATTTTTTTTTTGAGACAGAGTCTCAGTCTATTGCCCAGGCTGGAGTACAGTGGCAGTCTTGGCTCACTGCAATCTCTGCATGCCAGGTTCAAGCGATTCTCCTGCTTCAGCCTCCAGAGTAGCTGGGATTACAGGCAGGCATGCACAACCATGCCCAGCTAATTTTTGTATTTTTAGTGGAGACAGAGTTTCACCATGTTGGCCAGGTTGGTCTCAAACTTCTGACCTCAAGTGATCCACCTGCCTTGGCCTCCCAGTGTGCTGGGATTACAGGCATGAACCACTGCATCCCACCCTTAATTTACTCAGATTTTAAAAGTCAGGGAAGTATACATTTATAGGTATGGTATATTGTCAATATGAAGTCTCTGGAATCAGACTGCTTGGGCTTTGCCACTTACTAACCTTGTAAGCTTAAGTAGGCTCTGCCTCAGTTTCCCCATTTGTAAAATAGGATTGTTATAAGGATTAAATAAGTTAACATATAAAAGACTTATAACAGTGCCTGGCAGGTAGTAAAATACAGGTATTAAAAATAAATTTCCAAAAATATGGTTAAAAGTGTTTTTTAAAAATGAGTATAAAGGAATTTTGGCTTTAATTTGGCTACTTCTCATATATGTAAGGATTAATATCATATTTTAGAAAACAGTTCTTACCACTTATTTTTCTTCCCTATATCATGTATAATCTCCTTTATTTGTTCATTCTTTTCCCTACCCTAAAACTATTGAGAACTTATACAAACTGCCGTTCTTGGCATTGCAGAGTATTCAAATATGAACAAAGCAAATTTATTTCCTCAAACCATATGGGATAAGGCAAGCTTTATTTTATTGCCATAATAAAAGGTAAGTCATAAATATTTTAAAAAGTATCATTCAGGTGTTGTGGGGTTTCAGAGGAAAGTTAGGAACCACTATCATGGGGATTTAGGAAAGATTTCACAGAGGAGATGACATCTGAGATAGACCTTGACTCCATCTACCCTAGTGCACAGTATTTCTTGTGTTTTCCTCCATATTACAATTTCTACTACCACTTCAGTACAAATTGCTATTACTTCTTATCTAGACTATTACCTGAGCCTTATAACTGGTCAGTAAACATTTGCGGAATGAATATGTGAAATAAATGGTATCCCTACTTTAGGTCTATTGATTGATGAGTAGGATTATTACAGGTGTAGGAATAACATGAAAAATGGCCTAGCTGTGAGAGGGCATAGTATGTGTAGAGAAGTGAATAGTCCATCTTGGCTTCAGTGAGGGGAAGATGTTTCGGAGAATTTGGAAATAAGCTTGGAAGGACAGAGCTCCTAAATGTGAAATATTGTGATTGTGAAACAGAAAAAGATAATTATATGGGAAGTAGGAACCTGTCTTTTGAATAGATAAGTAATAAGGTTAGAGCTGTATTTTAGGAAATTAATCTGGCCATGTGTAAAAGATGAATTCAAGTGATGATAGACCTAAAATAGGGATGCCATTTATTTCATACATTCATTCAGCAAATGTTTACTGACCAGTATAAGGCTTGTGTAATAGTCTAGAGAAGAAGTAATAGCAATTTGTACTGAATCGATAGTAGAAATCGTAATATGGAGGAAAAAACAAGAGATACTGTGCAGTAGGCGAGATAGAGTCAACAATACTTAGCAATGGATCAACTGTTACAAGTTAAAAAAAAAGATAGGATTCCAGGATGAGAGAATAAGAATGCCTTTAACACCTGGGGTGGTGACTCAAGCCTGTAATCCCAGCACTTTGGGAGGCCGAGGTGGGTGGATCACTTGAGGTCAGGAGTTCAAGACCAGCCTGGCCAATGTATTGAAACCCCATCTCTACTAAAAGTACAAAAATTGGCTGGCCGTGGTGGTAGGCACCTGTAGTCCCAGCTACTCGGGAGGCTGAGGCGGAAGAATCACTTGAACCCAGGAGGCGGAGGTTGCAGTGAGCAGAGATTGCACCACTGCATTCCAGCCTGGGTTACAGAGCAAGACGCTGTCTCAAAAAACAACAAACAAAAAACAAAAGAATGCCTTTAACAGAAGTGGGTATAAGTCAGAAGATCTTGTTTAGGGAAAATGAAGATCTTGGTTTTGGACATGTTAGGTTTTAGGTACTAGCAGAGCATCCAGTTAGAGATATTTAGCTGGTAATACAAAATGTGAAACAATCTCAGGAAGGAGTCCAAGTCTAAAGAGGTGACAACTGAAACAACGCAAATTGGTGAGTTCACCAAGGAAAAGAACACAAATAGAAGGAAATAGAAGACAATTAGCGACAGTACCTTTGATTAATGTGTTCCTCTAGGAAAATAAATACAGGAAACTGGGAAGGAGTGACTGAATAGTTAAGAGTAAAGCCAAAACAATTCACAGTCAGACTCCATTTTCATGTCTCCTTTCTCATCTGTAATCTCTGTTGAGTACTCTCCCAGTGTATCTTACCCATTCATGGGGAGAGTACTTACTTAAGATGCTGAGCAACAGATCAAGAACCCATTTTTTGTTATATTTGTTTAGGCTGAACAGAGAGAACAATATTACAAATGTAATTTTAGTAGGTATTGTTGAAAAATTTTAACCCTTATGTTCATTTTTAGCATAGTACTGGTTGCTGAATTGTCTTTTACATATAAATTATGTAAGAATAAAGATGATTCTGAGCTCATATGCCCCTTTATTAGTTGAATTCAAGTACTCTGCTAACAGGATAAAGGCAGATTGTTTTCTAGACTTTCTTTTTAATTGAAGAGAACAGATTAGAACATGACTAATTAAGCTAGTCAGAGTAGGGAGCCTTAAGTAATGACATTTGTATTATAATTCATTTTTAGAGTGACTTCCAGTCCTTCAAAATACAGATTTCTGTTGCTTAGTGACAGATCAATATCAGGGTGTGAAATCTAGATCTAAACTAACTTTCTTAATGACTAAAATGTTTTTAGAAGGTTAATATTTGGTTATTTAATCAACAAGTACTGAGTGCCCATAAGATGGAAAGTACTGTACTAAACTTATGTAAACTGACTGCAAATAAACAGAAGTGAATATAGAAAAATCCTCAAAAAGTATGTTTGATTTATATTGAATCAAGAGAAGGAAGAAATTGCCAGATGTTATGATGAGTGTCTGCTAGTACTTTCAAAGCATATAGAACACAATTTTCTTTTTACAAAACAGAAACTAGATCATAGAATAACTTCAGGCATGCAGAACATAGTAGTACCATTTGGCCATTCCAAAAAGCAATTGTACAGCTTTGTGGACTGTCCTGTTTAAAAGCGCTTGCTCTTGCAAATATTTAAAAAGTGATCATTGTTTATTCTTGAGTAGTATTGTAGGTGTGTTTTATAATTGGTATGCAAAGATGGATTGTTAACCCCTTTAATCCTTGGCTTCCTGTTTTTCATCAAACGTGAACATATGCTTTGACATATAAACACCTTGGACCAATCTAAGCCTCTTTATACTTTGATCTTTCCTACTTCCTCCACATATTCTGGGATTTTAGTGCAGCGTTCAAGAATCTTCTCAGCTCTAAATGCTACCCTGCCGTCTGCATGGCTGTAGTGGTATCATAACTAGGCATGAAGCATAGTTGAGAAAGAAGAAAGAAAGGATTGTCAAGTAAGAAGATGAATATAAGAGGAAGATTTCGTTCCTAATGTATGGGAGCATAGCATACCTTCTGCTTGCTTACTTACTTTTTAATCCTCTTTTGATTCTGAGGGTCTTAAGGCTATCATTGTCCCCAGCAAAAATTTTAAAGATAAACTGTATTATGTAGAGATGCTTTGGAGCCCAGAGTATACTAAGAGAGCGTATTGGTATTCCTTCTAGGAGAGTTGCAGCAATTCTATTTTAATGTGTTTGGGTTCTATATAAGATATATTTTAGGGGTTCCACTACCAAGAGAAACAAAACCAAAATGCCATTTGTGTTCATTGCTTAAATTCCTACAAATCGTATGTGAAGTATTTTCTTACCATCTATACATATATCATAGGAGTATCATATCGTTATTAATCTAGGGACTTTGAGGCCTTCTAAGGGTTTTTTTTTCTTTAAATTCGACCTTTCTATTAGTATTTTACATACAACCAGGATTTAAGGAAAATATAAAACATATTTATTGAAATCACTTGATTTTATAAAATATATGTTAACTTTCATATTACCAAAAAAATTTCTTCATCTTCTCTAACCACTGCCATCTTGGAAACCACTTAGTTGAAAGAAAAACTGGCGGCAAAGGAAATTAAAGTATCAAGTGCAAAAATAATCTATCTTTACAATTATAATACTTTCAAGGGAGAGTATGGTATACAAAAATAAATACTCTTTTTCTTCAGAAATATATACATTATATAAAGTATAAGAGGTAATATATATATTGAGCAAATATTTATTGAGTGACTAACAAATAATGATTATATATATGCCATAATAGAAACATCCAAACGGAGAGACAAATGAAGCTCTAGGAGAGTGCCAACAATTAAGCATTTAGGGAAGGATTCATGAAGGATTTAGCATTTTTGAAGACCTATTGTGATATTTGTAACTTCAGAACATTTATGTACTTCTTGATTGTTTTTTGGAATTTTTCTGAAAAATATTTTTTAAATGAGACAGTGCTACCTGATTTAAGGTTGAGAAGTATGAATTTTACCATGGGATTTTTTTTTTTTATTAAAAGACTCTAAGAGAAATTTTTTAAGTTTATAGGAAGTTGAACAGTAAGTACAAAGAGTTCTCATATATACCCCTTTTATTCCCACACAATGCAATTTCTAATGTTATTAACATCTTGCATTAATGTGGTACATTTGCTAAAACTGATGAACCAATTATTTTTAAAAGATACATTATTATTAACCAAGTCTGTAATTTATATTAGGATTCACTCTTTGTGTTGTACAGTTACATGGTTTTTGGGAAATGTATGTCATGTATTCACCATTATGGTATCATACAGAATAGGTTCCCTGCCCCTCAAATCCCATGTGATCCACCTACTCATCTGTCCTTCCTTCCTCCAAAATTCCTAACAATCAGTGATCTTTTTAGTAACTCTTTAGTTTTGCTTTTTCCAGAATGTCATATACTTGGAACCATATGGCATATAGCTTTTTCAGACTGGCTTCATTTACTTAGTAATATGTATTTCAAGCTCTTCATTTTGTGTGTGTATGTGACCTGATAGTTCTTTTCTTTGTATCACTGAATAATATTTCATTGTATGGATGTACTCTAGTGTGTTTATCCACTCACCTGTTGAAAGATATCTTGATTTCCTTTAGATTTTGGCCATCATTAATAAAGCCACAGTAAACATTTGTGTGCAGTTATTTGTGTGGCCATAATTTTTCAACTCATTTGGGTAAATACTAAAAGAACACAGTTGCTGAATTGTCTTCTAAGACTATGTTTTATTTTGTAAGAAACTACCAAATTACCTTTTATAATTGCTATACCATTCTACATTGCTCCACATCCTCACTAGCATTTGGTGTTATCAATATTTTAGATTTTAGCCATTCTCATAGGTGTGTAGTAGCATCTCACTTTTGTTCTACTTTGCAAATGCCTAATGACATATGATGTTGAGCATCTTTTCATAAGCTTATTTGTTGTTTGTATATCTTCTCTAGTGAAGTGTCTGATCAGTTCTTTTGCCCATTTTAAAATTTGATTGTTTATTTTCTTATTGCTGAGATTTAAGGATTTTGTTTTGTTTTATCTTTTGGATACAAGTCCTTTATCACAAAATTCTTTGCAAATATTTATCCCAGTCTGTGGCTTGCCATCTTATTCTCTTGAGTGTCTTTTGCAAAGCAGAAGTTTTTAGTATTAATGAAGTCCCATTTACCAATCTTTCATGGATCATGTTTTTGGTGGTAAGTGATTGCCAAACCCAAGGTTACCTGGATTTTATCTTAAACTATCTTCTAGATGATTCGTAGTTTCATTTTCTATATTTTGGTCTATGATCTATTTAGAGTTAATTTTTATGAAATAGGTAATGTCTGTGTCTGGATTCCTTTTTATTTCCTTTGGCATGCCCATTTGCTCCAGTGTCATTTATTGAAAAGGCTATATTTTCCCCATCGGGTTGCCTTTGCTCCTTTGTCAAAGATGAGTTGACTATATTTATATTAGTCTATTTTTGTGCTGTCTCTTCTATTTCCATTGATCTATTTGTCTATTTTTTAACCAATACCACACTGTTGGGATTACTGTAGCTTTATATAGTAAGTCTTACAGTCAGGTAGTGTCAGATCTCCAGTATTGTTTTCTTCTTCAGTATTGTGTTGGCTATTTTGGGTTTTTTGCCTTTCTATATAAACTTTAGGATTAGTTTGTCCATATCCACAAAATTACTTATTTGGATTTTGATTGGTGTCACATTGAATATATAGATAAAGCTGGAGAAAACTGTCGTTTCAACAGTTTTGAGGCTTCCTATCCTTGAACATGGAGTATCTCTCCATTTATTTAGCTTTTTTGATTTCTTTCTTATGAGTTTTGTAGTTTTCCTCATATGCCTTTGGTTCATATTTGTTAGATTTGTACTGAAGTATTTCATTTTTTGGTGTTAATTTAAATGGTGTTGTATTTTTTTATTTCAAATTGCATATTCACTGGTAGTATGTGGGAAAGTAGTTGACTTTTGTATATGACCTTGTATTCTGCAACTTTGCTGTAATTACTTATTAGTTTTAGTAGGGTTTTTTGTTGATTTTTTTTCAGATTTTCTATATAGACAATTATATTACTTATAAACAAAGACAGTTTGATTTCTTCCTTTCTAAAATGAATACCTTTATTTCCTTTTCATATCTTATTGCATTAGCTGTGACTTCTAGTACAGTGTTGAATATAATGTGGTAAAAGAGGACATCCTTCCCTTGTTCATAGTTTTAGGTTGGAAAACATCTAGTTTCCCACCATTAAGTATATTGTTCGCTTTAGGGTTTTTTGTAGGTGTGTGTAATCCAGTTGAAGTTTTTTTCTATTCCTAGTTTGCTGGGAGTTTTTGTAATAAGTATGTGTTAGATTTTGCTAAACAGTTTTTCTTCACCTACTACTATCATTTGATTTCTTTCTTCTTTAGCTTGTTGATGTGATGGATTACATTTACTGATTTTCAAATACTGAACCAGCTTACCGAGAATCATTTCCACTTGGTCATGTTGTACAATTATTTTTATATGTTTTTGGGTATGATTTGGCAATATTTCATTGAGGATTTTGATTCAGGAGAGAAAGTGGTCTGTTGTTTTCCTGTAATGTCTTTGGTTTTCATATTAGAGTTGTACTGGTTTCATGGAATGAGTTAGGAAGTATTCCCTCTACCTCTGTTTTCCAGAAGAAATTATAGAGAATTCACATCATTTCTTCTTTATGTAGTTAGTAGAATTCACCAGTGAAACCATTTGGACCCGTGCTTTCTGTTTGGGAAGGTTATTGATTATTGATTCAATTTCTTTAATAGATATGGACCTATTCAATTTATCTTTTAAAGGAAGGGATCTTTTAAGGAATTTGTCATTTCATCTAAGTTACCAAATTTGTGGGACTGGAGTTGCTCATAATATCCCTCTGTTATCCTTTTAATGTTCATAGAAACAGTACTGAAGACCTGTCTCTCATTTCTGATGTTAGTAATTTCTCTTCTTTCTTTTTTGCTTGATTACTAGAGACTTAGCAATTTTATTGCTCTTTACCAAGAGCCAGCTCCCCTTTCTACCTATACAGGTAGAATTCAGCTGTGAACCTGTCTGGTCCTGGACTTTTTTTGGTTGGTAGGATATTACTTGCTGCCTCAACTTCAGACCTTATTATTGGTCTATTCATGGATTCAGTTTCTTCCTGGTTTAGTCTTGGGAGAGTGTAAGTGTCCAGGAATTTATCCATTTCTTCTAGATTTACTGGTTTATTTGCATAGAGGTATTTGTAGTAATCTCTGATGGTAATTTTTATTTCGCTGGGATCAGTGGTGATATCCCCTTTATCACTTTTTATTGCATCTATTTGAATCTTCTCTCTTTTCTTTTTTATTAGTCTGGCTAGCAGTATATGTATTTTGTTGATCTTTTCAAAAAACCAGCTCCTGGATTTATAGATTTTTTGAAGGGTTTTTTTGTGTCTTTATCTCCTTCGGTTCTGCTTGATCTTAGTTATTTCTTGCCTTCTGCTAGTTTTTAAATTTGTTTGATCTTGCTCCTCTAGTTCTTTTAATTGTGATGGTAGGGTGTTGATTTTATATCTTTCCTGACTTCTCATTTGGGCATTTAGTGCTATAAATTTCCCTCTAGACACTGCTTTAAATGTCCCCCAGAGATTCTGGTACATTGTATCTTCATTATCATTGGTTTCAAAGACCATCTTTATTTCTGCTTTCATTTCATTATTTATCCAGTAGTCATTCAAGAGCAGGTTGTTTAGTTTCCATGTAGTCTTGTGGTTTTGAGTGAATTTCTTAATCCTGAGTTCTAATTTGATTGCAGTGTGGTCTGAGAGGCTGTTCGTTATGATTTCCATTCTTTTGCATTTGCTCAGGAGTGTTTTACTTCCAATTATGTGGTCAATTTTAGAATAAGTGCGATGTGGTGCTGAGAAGAATGCATATTCTGTGGTTTTGGGGTGGAGAGTTCTGTAGATATCTATTAGATCCACTTGATTCAGATCTGAGTTCAAGTCCTGGATATTCTTGTTAATTTAGTCTCATCGATCTGTCTAATATTGACAGTGGAGTGTTAAAGTCTCCCACTATTATTTTGTGGGAGTCTAAGTCTCTTTGTAGGTTATTAAGAACTTGATTTATGTATCTCAGTGCTCCTGTATTGAGTGCATATATATTTAGGATAGTTAGCTCTTCTTGTTGCATGAATCCCTTTACCATTATGTAATACCCTTCTTTGTTTCTTCTGATCTTCATTAGTTTAAAGTCTGTTTTATCAGAGACTAGGATTGCAACTCTTGCTTTTTATTTGCTCTCCATTTGCTTGGCAAATTTTCCTTCATCCCTTTATTTTGAGCCTGTGTGTGTGTCTTTGCATGTGAAATGGGTGTCCTGAATACAGCACACTGATGGGTCTTGACTTTTTATCCATTTTACCAGTGTTTGTCTTTTGATTGGGGCATTTAGCCCATTTACATTTAAGGTTAATATTGTTATGTGTGAATTTAATCCTGCCATTTTGATGCTAGCTGGTTGTTTTGCCCGTTAGGTTATACAGTTTCTTCATAGTGTTGGTGTCTCTACAGTTAGGTATGTTTATGTTTTTTTTTTTTTTTTTTTTTTTGAGACGGAGTTTCGCTCTTGTTACCCAGGCTGGAGTGCAATGGCGCGATCTCGGCTCACTGCAACCTCCGCCTCCTGGGTTCAGGCAATTCTCCTGCCTCAGCCTCCTGAGTAGCTGGGATTACAGGCACTCACCACCGTGCCCAGCTAATTTTTTGTATTTTTAGTAGAGACGGGGTTTCACCATGTTGACCAGGATGGTCTCGATCTCTTGACCTCGTGATCCACCCGCCTCGGCCTCCCAAAGTGCTGGGATTACAGGCTTGAGCCACCGCGCCCGGCCCCAGTTAGGTATGTTTTTACAGTGGCTGATACTGGTTGTTCCTTTCCATGTTTAGTGCTTCCTTCAGGAGCTTCTGTAGGGCAGGCCTGTTGGTGACAAAATCTTTCAGCAGTTGCTTGTCCATAAAGAATTTTATTTCTCCTTCACTTATGAAGGTTAGTTTGGCTGGATATGAAATTCTGGGTTGAAAATTCTTTTCTTTTAGGATGTTGAATATTGGTCCCCACTCTCTTCTGGCTTGTAGTGTTTCTGCTGAGATATCTGCTATGAGTCTGATGGGCTTCCCTTTGTGGGTAATCTGACTTTTTCTCTGGCTGCCCTTAGCATTTTTTCCATTTTTTGACCCTGGTGAATCTGATAATTATGTGGCTTGGGGTTGCCCTTCTCGAGGAATACCTTTGTGGTGTTCTTTGTATTTCCTGTATTTGCATGTTGGCCTGCCTTGCTAGGTTGGGGAATAATCTGAAGAGTGTTTTCCAACTTGGTTTGGTTGTCCCCATCACTTTCAAGTACACCAATCAAACATATATTTGGTCTTTTCACGTAATCCCATATTTCTTGGAGGCTTTGTTCATTTCTTTTCACTCATTTTTCTCTAATCTTGCCTTCTTACTTTATTTCATTGAGTTGATCTTCAGTCTCTGATATTCTTTCTTCCACTTGATCAATTTGGCTATTGAAACTTATGTATGCTTCACGTAGTTCTCATGCTGTGTTTTTCATGCAGCTCCATCAGGCTGTTTATGTTCTTCTCCATGCTGGTTATTCTTGTTAGCATTTTGTCTAACCTTTTTTTAAGGCTCTTAGTTCCCTGGCATTGGATTAGAACATGCTCTTTTAGCTTGGAGAACTTTGTTATTTCCCATTTTCTGAAGCCTCCTTTTGTTAATTTGTCACACTCATTCTCCATCCGGTTTTGCTCCCTTGCTGGTGAGGGGTTGTAATCCCTTGGAGGAGAAGAGGCATTCTGGCTTTTGGCAATTTCAGCCTGTTTGCACTGGTTCCTTCCCATCTTCATTGATTTATCTACCTTTGGTCTTTGAGGTTGGTGACTTTTGGATGAGGTTTCTGAGTGGACATCCTTTCTGTTGATGTTAAAGTTATTTCTTTCTGTTTGTTAGTTTTCCTTCTAATAACAATCAGACTGCTGGTCTGCTGGAGTTTGCTGGAGGTTCACTCCAGAACCTGCTTGCCTGGGAATCACCTTCAGGGGCTTCAGAACAGCAAAGATTGCTGCCTGTTCCTTCCTCTGGTAGCTTTGTCCCAAAAGGGTACCTGCCAGATATGAGCCAGAGCTCTGCTGTATGACATGTCTCCCAGTTAGAATACGCAGGGGATCAGGGAACCACTTGAGGCAGCATGTCCCTTAATGGAGCTCAAACACTGTGGTGGAGGATTCCTTGCTCCCTTCAGGGCTGCTGGGCAGGGATGTTTAAGTCTGCTGAAGCGGAACCCACAGCCCCTTTTCCCAGGTGCTCTGTCCCAGGAAGGTGGGGACTTTGTTAGTTCCTGATGGGCTGATGTCTTTTTTTCTGAGATGCCCTGCCCAGCAAGAAAGAAATCTACTTGACAGTCTACCTGCAGAGGCCTTGCTGAACTGCCATGCTAGGCTCTGCCCAGTTGCTGTATAAACTTCCTAGTGGATTTGTTTACACAGGCAATGTTGAAACCACCTACTGGAGCCTCAGCAATGGTGGGCACCCCTTCCCCCACCAACCTGTAACATCCCAGGTCGAGCTCAGACTGCTGTGCTGGCTGCAAGAATTTCCAGCCAGTGGATCTTAGCTTGCCGGTCTTCCTTGGGGTGGGACCTGCTGAGCCAGCTCACTTGGCCCCCTCGCTTCAGCCTGTTTTTCTGGGGAAATGAGCTGTTCTGTCTCACTGGCATTCCGGGTGCCACTCGACTAAAATGGCCACCCATTTTTGTGCTGGAAACCCAGAGTGCTGGCGTTGTAGGCACTGAGGGAATCTCCTGAACTATGGATTGAGTAGACTGTGGGAAAAGTGCAGTACCTGAGCCAGAGTACCCGGGTGTCCAGAAAAGTCCCTAATGGCTTGCCTTGGCTGGGAGAGAGAGTTCTCAGGCCCCTTGCACCTCCCAGATGAGGCTATGCCCCATCCTGCTTTGGCTTGCCCATCTTGGGCTGTTCCCACTGTCTAATCAGTCCCAATGAGATCAACCTGGTACCTCGGTTGGAAATGCAGAGATCACTACTCTTCTGGTGTGCTCTCACTGGGAACTGTAGATCTTAGCTGTTACTATTCAGCCATCTTTGTGGTTTCTTCTTCCTTTTTTTTTTTTTTTTTTTTGAGACGGAGTTTCGCTCTTGTTACCCAGGCTGGAGTGCAATGGCGCGATCTCGGCTCACTGCAACCTCTGCCTCCTGGGTTCAGGCAATTCTCCTGCCTCAGCCTCCCAAGTAGCTGGGATTACAGGCACGCACCACCATGCCCAGCTAATTTTTTATATCGTTAGTAGAGACGGGGTTTCACCATGTTGACCAGGATGGTCTCGATATCTTGACCTCATGATCCACCCGCCTCGGCCTCCTAAAGTGCTGGGATTAGAGTCTTGAGCTGCTGTGCCTGGCTGGTTTCTTCTTTATCATTATGTAATGTCTTCTTTTATTTCTGTTAATTTTCCTTGATCTGAAGTGTGCTTTATCTGAAATTAATATAGTTATTCCAGCTTAGCTTTGAATAGTGTTAAGATGGTATATATTTTCTTCATCCATTTACATATAATTCACTTTGTCTTTATATTTAAAGTGGGGTCTGTAGTTGGATTATCTTTCAAAAATACATTCTGACAGTCTGGTTTTCTTAATGCCATCGGATCCAGCCATGATGACAATCTGTGTTTTAATTGGTATAGACTATTCTCATTTAAAATGATTAACTGATATTGTTGGATTAATATTGACCATATGTGTGGCTGTTTTCTGTTCATTGCCTTCTTTGTTTTTTGTTTTTTGGTTTTGTTTTTTTTTTTCTTACTTCAATCTTTTTCTTCCTTCTCTGACTTTAATTAAACATTTTATATGATTTTGTTATTTTCTAATTATTTAACATTCCATACTTTTTAATTTTTAAGTGTTTGCCCTAGAGTTCGCAATATACATTTATAGGCAGTCTAATTCCACTTTAATATAACATTATACTGCTTCATGGGGGTGGTGCACATAACTGTATCCCAATTCATTCCCCCTATCACTTACAGGTTGCTGTGATTCATTTAGCCTATTTATAAGCTCTAATTACCCAGTACATTGTTGCTGTTATTTTGAATAAATTTATCTGTTAGCTTGATTAAGAGCAAAAATAAGTGACTTTACTTTTATTCCTTCTCTAATATTGCTTCCCTTTTAAATGTAAATCTGAGGATTTGATCAATATCATTTTCATTCTCTCTGGAGAACTTTTTTTTTAAATAGTTATTGCAAGTCCATGTACTAGCAACAAATTTCTTCAATATTGCTTTTGTAGAGAGGGTATATTTTTCCCTCACTTGTAAAAGACAATTTTACTAGGTGCAGAACTCTAGGTTGTTGGATTTTTTTTTCATAAGCTTAAATATTTCACTTCATTCAGTTCTTACTTGGGTTCACTGTTAATGTTTTTTAAATTTTTATCTTTTTCGAGATGGAGTCTCACGCTGTCACTCAGGCTGGAGTGCAGTGGCCTGATCTGAGCTCACTGCAACCTCCGCCTCTGGGGTTCAAGAGATTCTTCTGCCTCAGCCTGCCGAGTACCTGGGATTACAGGCACACGTCAGCATGCCTGGCTAATTTTTGTATTTTTAGTGGAGACAGAGCTTCACTATGTTGGCCAGGCTGGTCTTGAACTCCTTAACGTCATGATCTGCCCGACTCAGCCTCCCAAAGTGCTGGTATTACAGGTGTGAGTCACCATGCCAAGCCAGCATTCACTGTTATTTTTATTCTTGTTTCTTTATAGGTGATTCCCCTGGCTTCTTTTAAGATAATTTTTGTCTTTGATTTTTTTTGTAGTTTGAATATGATATGCCAAGGTGTACCTTTTGGTAAATTTGTCCTTTTTTTTTTCTACTTGGTGTTCTCTGAGCTTTCTTGGATCTGTGGTTTGGTGTTGTCATTAATTTTAGAAAATTCTTAGCCTTTATTATATCAAATGTTTTTTCCATTCCTTTTCTCTTTTCCTTATGGTATTCCCATTATGTTTACATAAATTACACCTTTTGTAATTGTCCATATTTCTTGCATATTCTTTTCCATTTTAAATTCTTGTTGTTCTTTTCACTTTTGAAGTTTTCACTGCCATATATCTTCAAGCTCACTGAATCTTTTCTATTTTGTGTCCTGTCTACTGATGAGCCCATCAAAGACATTCTTCATTTCTGTTAGAGTATTTTTGATTTCTTTTATAACCTTTTGATTCTTTCTTAGAGATTCTCCTCTCTTTGCTCATATTAACCGTCTTTTCTTGCATGCTCTCTGCTTTTTCCATTAGAGCCTTTAGCATTTTAAATTCCCGATCTGATCATTCTAAAATCTGTGTCTTATCTGAGTCAGGTTCCAATGTTTACTTTGTCTATTCAGACTCTTCTTTGCCTTTTAGCATGCTTTGTAATTTTTTTTGAGAGCTAGGCATAATGCATTAGGTAAAATGTACTGAGGTAAATATGCCTTTAATGTGAGATTTTATGTTTATCTGGCTGGAGTTGGCTGTCTTTAATGTTAGTTGTAGCTGTAGGTGTCAAAGGCTAGAATTTCCTTTAGAACCTGCTAAACATAGGCCAGACAAATGAGATTTTATGTTTATCTAGCTAGGAATCGGTTGTCTTTAATATTAGTTTTAGCTGTAGTTGTCAGGCTAGAATTTCCTCTAGAACCTGCTAAACGGGGCCAGATAGATTTTAGGGGATAAGGCCATATGAACAAAAAATTTCAATGAATCAGGTTCACATATTTTGTAAGTTCTAGTTATATTGAGGTTGTTCATTAAATATCATTGTGATCTACTTTTCCCCTCTAAATGTTTATCTCCTAGAAGATTTAGGTAAGAGGATTTAGTTCTTATCTAAATTAGATTAAATTAGATTAGTGGAGATGAGACTGAAAGTCAACTGCTCTTCCATATTCTTTAATTTGCTTTCAGTTCTGTGTGCTTCAGCTGTGAAATAAGATAAAACAAGTTTGTTCTGTGGATATTATAACCTCTAGCTTTTAGATGTCTGTTATTTAAAATGACAATGACATACAGTCCCTTTCTGTGTTGTAGCTTTTTCATGTTTATACTTTTCAACTATTAGGTAAAAACAACAGATTTCTTAGAAATATCACATTATATAACAGTCTTGCATATGGAGTCTTTTGCATGTGTTATTCACATAGATTAGTCATATCTCTTGCTTTACTTTCTCAGAATCCATATTCAACTATTTTGCAATGATTAGATTAAATAGGCTGTTTTCTGTTGAAGTTACTCTTTGATGCCCAAAGCAAACTTCATATACAAGCCAGAAGTATTATGTTTATATGATGGAAATCTTTAATGACATTTGCTTTATTACATAGGCCTAATTTTCATGAATTACTAATGTATATAGTATAAAATAATTTCTATTTGATCAACTTAAATAACTGTTTTGTTATGTTTTTCTGATTATTTTTTCCTTTAATAAGAATAGAAACTTCAGTTCTGTGAAGATTCTACCACTACTCTGATAATCTTAACAAATTGTCTGAATACCCTTGATTCAGGCAAACCCCAGAATTGTGGCTCAGCCTGGGAGGGTTCTTGGCTTAGTGCAGGAAAGAATTCAAGAGTCAGCTTAGAGAACAAAGTGAATGCAAGTTTCTTAGAGCAACAGAGTACAGGAAAATGGTTGCTTCATAGACAGAGTAGTAGCAGCAAGCAGCCCTCCTGGATTTCTGGCTAGCTATATGGCTATTTGTTGATTAGTTGTGAAATAAGAGGTGGGTTATTCATGAATTTTCTGGAAAAGGGATGGGAAATTCCTAGAACTGAGGGTTTCTCCCCCTTTTAAGCCATATAAAGCAACTTCCTGGAGTTTCATGGCATTTGTAAATTGTCATGGTGCTGATGGGAGTTGGTTTTATGATAATGCATTATAATTAATGTATAATGAGCAATAAGAGCAAACAGAAGTTGTTTTTGTCGCCTTCTTGGTTCTAGCTGGTTTGGTTTGGTTTCTTTGCTGCATTCTCTTTTGCTCAGATCTTGTTTGTTCAGTGGGGTCTCGTGACCAGTGCTTGAAAAATAACTCCTGCAGATCTTCTACCTTACCTTGTCTAGTTTTCCTTTATCATTGTTTTGTCTTCCTAGTCAAATCTCTCTTTAGTGTTCTTGGTCTTTATTTTTTTTCTCCTCTGATTCTTTTGTGAATAAAGAAGTAATTAAACAAAGGAACAAATTTTTTTTTTACTTGTTTAGATATAGTGGGCACTTTTGGGCAGCACTGCTCCTAGAGCCCTTTTAACAGAGGGCACTCTGAAAGAGGTAAATTTATTGAGCAGTTTAGATATTAAAAAGTCTGAAAGAATTGGGTTTCTCAGATGACTGGTTGTGATCATAATGGGATAAGTGATAATTAAGTCTGGAACTTGAGGTCCTCAGCAAACCAACTATATTGGTGATTAATTGTGGCACCATGTAGATACGGCATACTTTTGGTATTCCTTTATGGCAATTTTATTTTTTACTTAACTCTGTTCTTCAGTTAGTGTCCCAAATTGTACAGTTTTATGCTAAATATTAAATGAATACCATTTTGTAATGATATACCAGTCTCTGAAAATTCAAGAGCTTAGCAGATTATTTATATGATTTAAATTTTTGATCTAAGAAAGAAAAAATTTATATAAGAATAAGTTTCCCAGCATTTTGGGAGTCGGAGGCAGGCAGATCACTTGAGGCCAGGAATACAAGACCAGCCTGGCCAACATAGTGAAACCCCATCTCTACTAAAAGTACAAAAATTAGCTCGATGTGGTGGCGGGTGCCTGTAGTCCCAGCTACTCAGGAGGCTGAGACACAAGAATCACTTGAACCCAGAGGCGGTAGTTGCAGTGAGCTGAGATCATGCCACTGCACTCCAGCTTAGATGACTGAGTGAGACTCCATTTCAAAAAAAAACTTTAAAAGTTTATTTATTTCTCGTGTACTTAGTGTGCACATTGCAGTCACATTAAATATACCTTTTGCCACAAGATTGTAATGTTGTAAATATAACCAGTTTCTTAATTTTTAAAAAGTAACATGATGTGATACTTCATAGTGGGCTGATTTTTATTGAAATACAGTGTGATTCAGCCTTATTTTTAGACATTTCCTGCCCCCAGGGAGCCAGGTCAGTGGTGTGATACTGCCTTTATTTCTTTTAATTTTAATGTACATGCAGTGAAATACACTCTTTTTAGTATACAATTCTATAATTTTTAGCATGTGTATATTCATGTAATTACTGCCACAGTCAGGATACAGGCAAGTGTTATCACCCCAAAGACCCCCCTTGTGTTTCCTCTTTATAGTCATATCCTCTCCAGACTCCAAACTGCTGGGAAACATTGATTTGTCTGCTATCACTATAGTTTTGTCATTTCAAGTATGCCATATAAATGGAATCATATAGTATATAACCTTTTGAACTGATTTCTTACACTCTGCATGATGTCTTTGTCATTCATCCATGTTATTGGATATATCAGTTTGTTTGTTTTCATTGCCGAGTAGTATTCTATGGTATGGACATAACAGAATTTGTCCATTCACCCATTCGACAACATTGGGTTTTTTCTACTTTTTGGTGATTATGACTAGAGCTGCTTTAAATATTCAGGCACAGATTTTTGTGTGAACCCAAGTTTCCATTTCTCTTGAAAAAATACCTAAGAGTGGAATGCTAGGTCATGCTAAACACATTTTTAACTTGGTAAAAACTGCCAAGCGGTTTCCAGAGTAGTTCTATTTGTATTCCCACCAGCAGTGTATATGAAAGAGTTCCTGTTGCTTTGCTTCTTTGTCAACTCTTGGTATTGTCAGGTAAATAGTGGTATCTTGTGGTTTTAATTTACATTTCTCTTCAGGCCTGTGATATTAAGCAGTTTTGTGTGCATTTAGTTTCCATTTGTATGTCTTCCTTTTGTGAAGTGTCTGTTTAAGCATTTTGTCTATTTTTTAATTGGGCTATTTGTTTTTCCTCTCAACTTTAGCAAATTCTTCATATATTCTGATATGAAACCTTTATCAGATATATGATTTGCAGATATATTCTCTCAGTCTGTAGCTTGTTTTTTAATCCCCTTAATAGTATTTTATATAGAACAAACCTTGTTAATTTTGATGAATTTCAGTTTATTATTTTTTTCTTTTATGGAGTATGCTTTTGTTGTCATGTCTAAGAACTGTTTGCCCAACCGAAGGTCATTAAGATTTTCTTTTTTGTTTTCTTTTAAATGTTTTACATATTTTTCTCTTTTACATTTAGATCTTTGCTCCATTTTAAAAAAGAATATATCTGAACTGAACTAAAGTGCTATATTTTGAATGAATTCTTGTATGAGGTTTAGGTAGAAATTAAATTTTTTGTCCAATTGTTTCAGCACCAAGGCTATCCTTTCCCCATTCAATTTGCTTTGTTTTCTGTTGCTGCTATAAGAGATTATCACAAACATGGTAGCTGAAAATGGCACAAATTTATATTCTTACATTTCTGGAGGTCAGAAATCCAAAATTATGTTTCACTGGATGGCAGTAAAGGTATTTGGCATGGCTGTGCTCCCTCCAGAAGCTCTTGAGGAAAATCTATTTCCTTGCCTTTTCCTGCCTCTAGAGTTTACCTACATTCCTTAGCTCAGGGCCTCTTATTCTGTCTTCAGTGTCAACAGCATGTTCATCTCTTTCTGACTCTGACCTTTCTGCTTTCCTTTATCTTATATTCTCTCTTCACTTTGACTCTCCTGCCTCTCTCTTATAAGGACTCCTGTAATTAAATTTGGCCCACCTACATAATCAAGGATACTCTCCCCAGCTCATGTTCTTTAGCTTAGTCACATCTGAAAAGTTCATTTTGCTATATAAGGTATCATCTTTATAGGTTCTAGAAATTGGTACATGGATGTCTTTGGGGAATCATTATTCTTTCTACCGTAGTGATTATATATGGAGTCTTTTTCTGGAATCTATTGTTTCATTGATCTTTGTGTTTCTGCATTCACCAGTAGCACACTGTCTTTATATTTTTAGTTTATATATATTTGTAGTTTTATAGTAAGTTTTAAAGCCAAGTAGGGTGATTCTTCCAACTTTCTTCCCTTCTTTTCAAAATTGTTTTTTACTATTCTAGTTTTTTTGCCTCTGCATGTAAATTTTAGAATAAACTTTTCTGTAGCTATTAAAGGTCTTGTATCAAAGAAACCTGATGATATTTTAAATGAAATTTTATTTTTAAAATGTACATCAATTTGAGGAGAATTGACATCCTTACTAGGCCATGTCTTCCACTGGATGAATGTAGTATGTCTCTCCATTTATTTAGCTTTTCTTTGATGTATTTCATCAGCATTAATCACTTTCAACATACAGACCTGATACATGTTTGATTAGACCAGTGGTTCCAAACCAGGGGTGATGTTGACCCCAAGGGAATTTTAGGCAGTCTGGAGACATTTTTATTAAGTCACAACTAGAGGGGGTGGGGTATGCTACTAGTATATATTGGGTAGAAATTAAGGACACTGCTAAACATTGTACAATGTACAGAATAGCTCTTCCCACTAGAAAGAATTACGGCACCTAAACTGTAAGTAGAGCTGGAAGTTGAGACTCTGGGTTAGATTTGATTTTTTGATTTGATTTAATCAAATCAAAAATGTAACAATGTAACAATTGTTACAATTTTCTTTTTAAAATTTTAAATGTAAACAATTTTCTTTTTAAAATTTGGTTTCTAACTGTTCATTGCTGGTATGTTGGTGTATTAGTAATTTATTTCTTTGGTCATAATAATATATTGATAATATTGGTATCGTTTATGTATTTGGATTTCAGTCTACTATTTTATTATGTGTTTTCTAATAAATGTATTTTGTTACTTGGTTTTACCTTTACTGTCACCTTTTATGTTATTTGAACAGGTTTTACTATCCCATTTTAATTTATCCACTGTGCATTTTAGTTTATCTCTATATAATTTTGTAGAGGTTACTCTAGAAATTATAATATACATAATTAACTTTTCACAGTCTGCTTAGAATATTTTACTACTTCAAGTGAAATATAAAAACTTACTACTCTGTAAGTTCTCTTACCTTCCCCCTTTATATTTAGTTGTTTCATATATTATATCTATATATACTATAAACCCCATCAGTCAGTGATTTTTTTTTTCTTACTCTATGGAATCTTTCTAGACAAATTTAAATTTTGCTTTTAACTATCGAATGTATTTTTAAAGAACTAAAGAGAAGAATATGTTGTTATATTTACGCAGATATTTACCATTTCCATTGCTCTTCCTTCATTCCTGATTTTCCAGGTTTCCTTCTGCTTTTACTTCTTGTTGTATGAAGAATTTTCTTGAGCAATTCTTTTAAAGCAGGCCTTCTGGTAACTAATTCTCTTAGCTTTTCTTAATCTGAAAATGTCTTGATATTCCCTTCATTCACAAAGGCTAATTTTGCCCAGCATAGGATACTAGGTTGACAGTTTTTTTCTTTCTCCACTTGAAAAATGTTGTGCCATTTACTCTGGCCTCCCTGGAAATCTGCTGTCTTAAGATTGTTTTTCCCTTATACATAAACACATTTTTATCTAGCTGGTTTTAAGAATTTTTTTCTTTGTCTTTAGCTTTTATAGGTTTAATTATGATGTGTCTTGGTGTGAATTTCTTTGGGCTTAGCCATATTTGGGTTACTCAACTTCTTGAAATTGTAGGTTTATGTCTTTTGCCAAATTCTGAGACATTTTCAACCATTATTTTGTTGGTACTTTTTGTGCCCCTACACTCTTATACTATCCTTCTGGAGCTCAGTAAAGGATGTTAGGTGTTTTGTTCCAGCTCCATAGGTCCCTGAGATTGTTAACTTTCTTTTTCTTTAGTCTATTTTCTCCCTGGTGTTAAGCTTAGATAGCATCCCAACATCCGCTATGTATTTTAATGATATTGACTACTAGAATGCCTGCTTGGTTGCCAAGACTCTTGTATAACTTACCTTGAAATCTTGATTGGTAAGATTTATATAGCTTCTATCAGTTGTAGCTAAATTTATAAAGATGGACAGCATAATAATGGAACATTAACAAGAGCTGGGATTTCCATGTTTTAATTAAGCCTGATAGAATTGTTTTTACATATTATTAATGTCCATCCATTTAATTTCTTCAGAAAAACTCTGGCGGTTTTTCTGAAGACAGACTTCCTGTTCCTAAGTGATAGTTGATGTTTTTCATACTATAATTGCAGAAAATGTAGAATGTGAATGATTAAACATTTGCCTTGAATATATGAAAGCATTGTACTTCTAATTATTGTTCTATCTTCAAGTTCACCAATACTTACCTCTGTCTTCTCTGTTTTGCCATGGAGCCCATCTGTTGAGTTTTTAATATGTCAGTTACTATATTTTTCAGTTCTGTATTTTTCATTTGGTTCTTTATATCCTTTATTTCCTGAGACTTCTATATTTTCACTAATTTCAAGCATGTTCATAAATATTCCTTGAAATAATTTTATGACTACTCTGAAATCTTTCAGATAACTGTAATGTTTCTGTCATCCTGATGTTAGTATCTATTGATTGTATTATCTTACTTAAATTGATATTTTATTGGTTCTTGATATGATATTTTAAATTGAAACCTGGAAATGTGGGGTATTAGGGGACTCTGAGTCTTACGTAAATCTTCTGTTTAGCAGGCCTCCTGTGATACCACTTCAGTGGAGCAGGGGTGCTGCCTCATTACTGTGGGTGGAGATGAGAATCAAGGTTTCTACTTGGGCTTCTATTGACTCTTGGTAGAAGAGGTTTCTCATTACTGCCGAATGGGGCGAGAGGTTAGACTCCTGAGTAGAATAAAAGTCAATAGACTGGGCAAAAATATTTGCAAACCACATATCCAACAAAGGCCTTATATTTTGAATATATAAAGAACTCTTAAAACTTAACAGCAGAAAATCCAATTCTAAAATGTACAAAAGACGTGAATAGATATTTCACCAAATAGAAGATATAGATTGCAAAAAAGCAGATTAAAAGGTGTTCAACATCAATGAGGTATCAATATATACTTATTAGAACAGTTTTGAAATTTTAAAAATAGTGATAGTAACAGATGTTTGGAGGATGCAGAAGAACTAGGTCACTCATACTTCGCTGTATCATAAAATGATACAGCTGGCCAGGTGTGGTAGTTCACATCTGTAATCCTAGCACTTTGGGAGGCCAACGCAGGCAGGATCAATTGAGCCCAGGAGTTTTGAGACCAGTCTGGCCAACATGGTGAAACCCTGTCTCTACCAAAAATACAAAAATTAGCTGAGCATGGTGGCATGCTTTTGTAGTCCCAGCTAATCAGGAGGGGAAGGCAGGAGAATCGCTTGAACCTAGGAGGTGGAGGTTGCACTGAGCTGAGATCGCACCACTGTACTCTAGCCTGGGCAACAGAGTGAGACTCTGTCTCAAAAATAAAATGGCCAGGCCTAGTGCCTCACGCCTGTAATCCCAGCACTTTGGGAAGCTGAGGTAGGCGGATTATGAGGTCAGGAGTCTGAGATCAGCCTGACCAACATGGTGAAACCCCTGTCTCTAAGAAAAATAAAAAAGTTAGCTGGGTGTGATGGCATGCACCTGTAATCCCAGCTACTCTGGAGGTTGAGGCAGGAGAATCACTTGAACCTGGAAGGCTGAGGTTGCAGTGAGCTGAAATCGCCCCACTGCACTCCAGCCTGGGCAACAGAGTGAGACTCCGTCTCAGAATAAAATGAAATAAAATTAAATTAATTAGTAACTCTAGAAAGAGTGTGGCAGTTTCTAAGTAAGGTCAGCATAGAGATACATGAGTTAGCAATTTGACTCTTGGGTCTTTTCCCAGATGAATGGAAACTTATATCCACCTGTATGAGAATGTTGATAACATCTATACTTATAGTAGCCCAAAGCTGGAGACAACCAAAATGTCCTTCACGGTGACTGGTTGAATAAATCCTAATGCGTCAATGGAATAATCCTTGGAAATAGCAAAATGATGAGCTATTCATACATGCAACCGTGTGGATAAACTTTGAGGGCATTATGCTGAATGAAACAAAAGCTGATCTTAAAAGGTTATATACTATATGATTCCATTTTTCTAGAATGTTCTCAACATGAGTAAGCTATAGAGATCAAGAACAAATTAGTGGTTGCCAGGGTACAGGGACTGGAGTGAGGCGGGTAGGATGGGAGTGAATACAAAGTGGTGGCATAATAGATTTCTCTACCATGCCCAGCTAACTTTTTTATTTTTCTTAGAGACGGTGATGAAATAGTTTTGTGTCTTGATTGTGGTGCCGGTTACAGATCTGAACATGTAATACAATTGCATAGAAGCACACAGACACATACATACTACACACACATACACATGAATACAGGCTAAAAGATGGTAAAAAACTGAATGAGTTCTCTAGTCCAGTATTTAACAGTTATGTGCCAGTGTTAACTTTCTGGTTTTGATATTGAACTAAAGCTAAATAAAATGTCATTAGGAAATGCTGGGTAAAGGGTACGTGAGTCTCTTTGTACTACTTTTGCAAATTCCTATGAGTCTAATTATTTCAAAATAAGAAAGTTTTTTTTAAAAAGATTCTTATTTGCCTGGAATGGTTTAAATCTAGTTCTGCTAAAAGGCAGGTTATGGGGGAAAACCACTATTTGCCACTCCCACCCCCAAAATATCACAAGACAGAATTCACACTATATATTAATAAAAGCATCTACATGTAATATCCTTGTTTCTTTGGTGTATTTCTTTCCTTTTTAACATACATGGCATGTTTCTTACCTTTTTGAAATTACTTTTATGGGAAACTGATGGTATTCAGTTATTATTAGAGATAGTGCCATATTCTTTGCATGTGCTAACTGCCCTTTTTCTGCCACTACCAACACAATGCAGATGACATTCACATGTCCTGAACACTTACAAGGATGTTCTAAAGTTTGACCAAATCCAAAAACATTTTTAAGAAAGTAAAATTGCACAACTTATTGGTGATATATTAGTTTTAGGCAGCATTCGCTACAGCTTTGGAAAAGGTATAATGGGCTATGAGCTATGAGAATTGCATGGTAGCTATAACTATCACTTTTTCTCATACTGAAGAAAATGTATTGGATTGCAGGTAAGGGAATGTATCCTTAAATGGAAAACCTGGAATCTGCTCAAATTTATGTAAATTACTTTTGAAATACTTTACAACTATAGCTGGTTTAAATAGTACCATTGAGAGCATCCATTTTAGGATGCCAAAGAAGTGAAATATATTGTCCGTGCCTTTTAAGCTGCTAATGTGGCTGGTATACTAGAAAAAATTCTGACTTCAAGTGTCAAACCTGGATTTTAATCTCAGCTCTGCCGCTTACCAGACAAGTCATTAAACCTCATTTCCTCAACTATAGAGATAAAATCTATTGGGAAAAATTGTTTCTTTCATTCCTCATATTTGTGAAAGGTACCTATCCTTCACCATACCTGATTCATCTAGCTGTTGTTCAGTAAATGTTATTTTTGTCACAAAAAGTTTGTATGTTATTTGGGTGATAGGTACACTAAAAGCCCAAACCTCACCAATACACAATATATCCATATAACAGAACTGTACTTGTACCCCTTAAATTTATTTTAAAAAAGAAGGCAATATATATATGCATGTATACATACAAAATGAATTAGAAATATATCATAAAAGTGCTAAATGTTGAGATATAAACTATAACAAAAAGATAGAAGATGGAAAATGGAGAGTGCCAAAATGGCTGCAAGTTTCACAGAAGGCATTATGACAGAAATGGGATTCAAATTGGGCTTTGAAGAGTGACGAGGTAGATAGAGGAGAGGAGACCATTTCAAGAAGAAGCAAGAACCTAAGGTTATATGGCTACAAGGGAATCAGAATTGAGAAATTTATGCTATTTGAGACCTGCCATATATTTGATTAGATTTTGGAAGTCAGAAAGTTTAATGTTTAAGCAGTTTATCTCCTAAGGTTACATTCTTAAAAGCATCACAACATCTGCTGTGTCTTTCAGTGATATTGTTGAATATTAGAATGCCTCCTTGGTTGGTAAGACTCTTGTATACCTTACCTTGGAATCTTGGTAAGATTTACATAGCTTCTATCAGTTATAAGCTAAACTTTGCAAAGATAGATGGCATAATAATGAAGCATAAACAAGATCTGGGATTTTAGTGTTTTTATTAAGACTTATAGAATTGTTTTTACATGTTATTATGTACATCAATTTGATTTCTTCAAAGAAACTTTGGGAGTCTGACAAACTTACTGTTCCTAAATGATGGTTGATGTTTTGGATACTGTAACTGCAGAAAATATAGAATGTGAATGATTAAACATTTGCCTTGAATGTATGAAAGCATCATACTGCTAATTTTCTTTTTAAAGTTTTATTTTGATGTATTCTCATAGAGAAATAGATTCATTATTGAAAGCCTAGTTTTGATAATAATTGGGCTTTGTTTTATATGGTATTGGAACAAAGAAGCTTTCTGTAGGACAAATACATTTATCAGTGTTTTTTCCAATGGTGAATAAGCCATATATACTTGTAATTTATCTGCTTTTGTGATCCATTTCACTGTATAATTTAGTTTACCATTATATTGGTGACCAAATTATTTTTAAAATATTTATTGAATGCCTACTGTATTCAATTATATTGAATACATGTGCATTATATTCCACATGGGTGGAACAAAAAGTAACACGACATAGACCCTCAAGGATCTAGTAGGAAAGGGAAATATATACACAAATAATTACAATGTAAGACAGTTTGCCATAGTGTCATGAGCGTTGTAGGATTTTAGATAATGGAGATAGCATTTTTGAGTGGCAGATCAGGGATGATTTCATGCAGAAGCATTTGACTAATTCACATAGCTTATAAATGAATATTAACATGGCAATGTGAATTATGAAGCCTGAAATGACAGCTCTCCCAATGCCAAATATTTTGTCTTTATGAATGGGGAAAATCACTCTAATACCAGTAATTGGTAAGTATGTAAACATTACCATAAGTACTAATTTAAGATAAATATTTGTACTTTTATAATAGGTATTTTGTATATAATGGGTAATTGATGTTTTTATGTTTTTAGGCCATGAATATTGTGGTTCCCTTCATGTTTAAATATGCTGTAGACAGCCTCAACCAGATGTCTGGAAACATGCTGAACCTGAGTGATGCACCAAATACAGTTGCAACCATGGCAACAGCAGTTCTGATTGGCTGTATGTGTGATTCTTATCTGTCTACAGGTGTTGACTTTCAAGGAGGTTTCATCATATTTGAGCAGATGACCTTTTCACTACAAACACAACTTAGCGTTTTTGGATATTTGTTGTTTTATGTCAGTTTTTTTATGTGTTTTTAAAAACTACTCTGTATGATCCACTTTCAAAAATTTCCATTATAATAGTAGGATTTTTACAAGTTCTAGACAACAATAATATGAAATAAGACATTAAATTCATAACAACCACTTCTAATAGGCTTTTTGTAATGTCCATTTCCACAAAGGTCAGTTATTTTCTTGCTGGCATTGTTAGCTATTAAATAGGAAATAGCTAAATAACATTATATATGTCATTAATGCTTTATTAAAATATATTCATTAGTAATGACACAAATCTACAATTTGAAAAGAACAGAATATAAATGCTGTGTGTCCTGTGCATCAGAAAGACACTATGAAATTTGGGAGACCTCAGTAAGGGTATGCCTTAAGTCAAGGCACTTGATTTTTTAGGGTCTTGATTTTATCATTTGTTATTTAGGGAGGTTAAATTAGATCAAAAATCTTAACGGATGCTGCACATTTATCCACAGCAATGCCATATGGGCTGTTATTAAAGTATTTTAATTGGAAAAAAAATTTTTTTTTTGAGATGGTGTCTTGCTTTGTCGCCCAGGCTGGAGTGCAATGGTGTGATCTCGGCTCACTGCAACCTCTGCCTCCCGGGTTTAAGCAGTTCTCTGCCTCAACCTCCCAAGTAGTTGGAATTACGGGCACGTGCCACCATGCCCAGCTAATTTTTGTATTTTTAGTAGAGATGGGGTTTCACCATCTTGGCTAGGTTTGTCTTGAACTCCTGATCTTGTGATCCACCTGCCTCAGCCTCCCAAAGTTCTGGGATTAACAGGTGTGAGCCATTGTGCCTGGCCGGAAAAAAATTTTTAACATCTGAAAGCCTGGAGGGAAATAACACTGAAGGGATTAATAGTGGTAGAAAAGTTTATACTCAATTAGGCTAGATTAATTCTAGGTTTGCTTTATTGTAAATATTCTGTCATATATTCATTCATTGAATTATTGTACAAACATTTCTGAGCCCTTGTCATTTCTATACTCCTATGATTCTAATATTGTTACATCCTGTTTTTTCTTTTGAATGTATTGTTAGATGGTGTATCAAGAGCCGGAGCTGCTTTTTTTAATGAAGTTCGAAATGCAGTATTTGGCAAGGTAGCCCAAAATTCAATCCGAAGAATAGCCAAAAATGTCTTTCTCCATCTTCACAACTTGGATCTGGGTTTTCACCTGAGCAGACAGACGGGAGCTTTATCTAAAGCTATTGACAGAGGAACAAGGGGTATCAGTTTTGTCCTGAGTGCTTTGGTATTTAATCTTCTTCCCATCATGTTTGAAGTGATGCTTGTCAGTGGTGTTTTGGTAAGTTAAACATTTTTCATAACAAGCTTTTATCTTAAATTCTCATTAGTAGCAATTGAATATTTGAAGCTGTAATACTGTTGCATGCCCATGGGTTTGAAAGCAAAATTCCATGAGGCTAGAAACATTATGCGGTTTAATTATTTTGCCACAAGCTTAAATGGACTGCTCAAATTCTTTATCATGTTGTTATTGTAAAGAGCTGTTCAGTTCTCCACGTAGAGCAGTCATTAACTAGTACTTAAAAGGTTTTTGGTTAAGCAGAGATTTTTGTATATGGTATTTGATTAATATGCTCAAAATATCTAGATTTCCCATCACCATTCATAACATTTTAGGCAATTTCACCTTTTATTTTCTCTTTTCTGTTCAGCTTTTAGGTTTGGGGGTACCTGTGCCAGTTTGTTACATGGATAAATTGTGTGTCACTGGGGTTTGATGTACAAATTATTTAATCACCCAGGCAGTGAGCATAGTAACTAATAGGTAGTTTTTTGATCCTCACCCATCTGCCACCCTCCACCCTCAAGTAGGCCTCAGTGTCCAATCCCCTTGTTTTGTCCGTGTATACTCATTGTTTAGCTCCCACTTATAAGTGAGAACATGTGGTATTTGGTTTTCTGTTCCTGAGTTAATTCACTTAGGATAATGGTCTCCAGATGCATCCGTGTTGCTGCAAAGGACATGAATTTGTTTTTCATGGCTGCATAGTATTCCATGGTGAACATGTACCAAATTTTCTTTATTTAGTCCACCATTGGTCAGCATCCATGACTTCGCTATTGTGAATAGTGCTGCAATAAAGATAGGTGTTTATGTGTCTTTATGGTAGAATGATTTGTGTTCTTTTGACTATATATACCCAGTAATGGGATTGATGGATCATATGGTAATTCTGTTTTAAGTTCTTTGAGAAATCTCCCAACTGCTTCTCATAGTGGCTGAACTAATTTCCACTTTCACCAGCAGCGTATAAGTGTTCCCTTTTCTCCACAATCTTGACAACATCTGTTATTTTTTGACTTGTTAATAATAGCCATTCTGACTTGTCTGAGATGATATCTCATTGTGGTTTTGATTTGCATTTCTCTAATGATTAACAATTTCACCTTTTATAGTTAAAAATGAATATATATATATATATATATATATATATATATATATATATATATCTCCATGTATGTTTATTCCTCTTTAGGCTTATTGTGCTATCTTCCTGTTAGTATTTTATGGTACTATTGATGTAGGAAGTGCAGTTTGACTTTCTTCCCTTGTTGCCTAAAGTAGATTTTCTAAAGTATTCAATTTTTTTACCCATCATTCACATACATAACTTCCCACCACCATATTTTTGTCAAAATCTTTTGAGTGGGATTTACTCTTGTGTATTATAAACTGTTTGGCAAGAGCAATAACTGTTTCTCATTTCTCGTTTTGACTTCCTTTTCTAGTATTACAAATGCGGTGCCCAGTTTGCTTTGGTAACCCTCGGAACACTTGGTACATACACAGCATTCACAGTTGCAGTCACACGGTGGAGGTAATTTATTACCTAGAAGCCACATAAAATTTAGAAATTAGTTATGCTTTTATAATATATATTTCATGCCTGTGCAACTCTTTGTCTTACAGAACTAGATTTAGAATAGAAATGAACAAAGCAGATAATGATGCAGGTAATGCTGCTATAGACTCACTGCTGAATTATGAAACTGTGAAGGTAATATGTTTACTTATACTTTCATTTGCCTTTCACACTGCACTAAGATTTGTTACCATTTAATTTAATAGGTAGTATAAGTTAGAGCTTCAGGTTAGGATATGACCTCTAGGTGTGATGGAATAAAAACTATTTTATTGTTTCTCTTTTGTTTAGAAACTATCCTTCGTTTCCTTCTCAGTTTTTGCTTGGCACTATCAGATTTTTACCTTCTGAATTAACTTATAAGTGATCATAAATACAGTCATGCACTGCATAGTGATGTTTTGGTCAGTGATAAACTGCGTCTGTGATGTTGGTCTCATAAGATAACAATGGAACTGAGAAGTTCCTGTCAGCAAGTGACAGTGTAACCATTGTAATGTTGTAGCACAATTCATTACTCTATTACTTACGTGTTTGTGGTAATGCTGGTGTAAACAAACCTACTTCACCACCACCTGTCATATAATATTTGATAATGATAAACTACTATGTTATCTAGTATACGTCTATACTTTTATCATTACTTTAGAGTATGCTCATCTACTTCTAAAAATGAAGTTAACTGTAAAATAGCCTCAGGTAAGTCCTTCAGGAGATATTGCAGAAGAAGGCATTGTTATCATAGGCGATAACAGCTCCATGGCCTGTTACTGCCCCCAAAGACCTTCCAGTGAAACAAGAGGTCGAGGTAGAAGACAGTGATATTTGATCCTGACCCTATGTAGGTCTAGGCTAATGTGTGTGATTATGTCTTAGTTTTTAACAAAAAAGTTTAAAAAGTAAATAAATAGAAAAGCCTATAGAATAAGGATATGAAGAAAGAAAATATTTTTATACAGCTGTACAATGTGTTTGTGTTTTAAGCTAAGTGTTATTAAAAAGAGTAAAAACGTTTTTAAAAATTTAAGTTTGTAAAGTAAAAAAGTTACAGTAAGCTAATTTCATTATTGAAGAAAGAAAATATTAAACAAATTAGTGTAGCCTAAGTGTACAGTGTTTATGAAGTCTACAGTAGTATACAGCCCTAGGCTTTCATATTCACTCACCACTCACTCACTGACTCACCTAGAACTACTTCCAGTCCTGCAAGATCCATTCATGGTAAGCGCTCTATACAGATATACCATTGTAAATCTTCTTTACTATATTTTTACTGTACCTTTTCTGTGTTTAGATACACAAATACCATTGTGTTACAGTTTTCTACAATACTCAATACAGTAACATGCTGTACAGATTTATAGCCTAGGAGCAATAGGCTATACCGTTTAGTCTAGGTGAGTAGTAGCCTATACCATCTAGGCTTGTGTAAGTACACTCTATGATGATCATACAATGTCAAAAATTACCTAAAGTATGCATTTCTCAGAACATAGCTCCATTTTTAAGTGATGCGTGACTGTATAACATTAGCATCTTGATTCACAATGAACATTAAGCCAATCCAATTGGCATATAAATTATTGACTATCTTCTATCCCTCAGAGTGCCTAGCATAGTGCTTCCCATTAATTCTTTAATTTATTTGTTCATTTTTCCATTTAACAAATAGTTACTGAATGCCTCTTGTGTGTTCTAACTGCTTTGGTAGGGGAGGGTGATTTAAAAAAAAAGGATTACTTTCTAATCCTTGCTCTCCTAGAATTTTATACTATACTGAGAAAATTAAAGTAACTATGCAGGTGACTGGATAAGAAGGCACAACGTGATGAGGGCACTGGGAATTGTCAATTCTCAGGGAAGGCTTTGAGAAGGAAGTATCATTGAAGATTTTGTTTTAATTTTGTTTTAGATCTGGGTTGGAATTAGCTAAGCATTCAGTAAGTGTTCGTAGGATGAATTTTGTGGACTTTGCAAATATAATTCATTGTGGAAAACTGCAGGGATCTTATAGTCCAATATATTGAAAGTCAATTTTTAAAATGGAATCTGCAGTACAAAATTGCATTCATACATGAAATCTGATGACAAGTATACAAATCACTTAAGAGAATAAATTCTAATTATACTTGCCCATAGTTATTTTTATATATTTTTTAGTATTTTAATAATGAAAGATATGAAGCACAGAGATATGATGGATATTTGAAGACGTACGAGACTGCTTCATTGAAAAGTACCTCTACTCTGGCTATGCTGAACTTTGGTCAAAGTGCTATTTTCAGTGTCGGTTTAACAGCTATAATGGTGCTCGCCAGTCAGGGAATCGTGGCAGGTAATGGGTTTGTGGCTGTCATATTTATAGGCTGTTCAACTTCTATAAATAAAGATTAATGAAAGGAATGTGTATGTTTATCTTAATTATAAAAGATGTTAAAGTGCTTAAACATTCTTGGAGTACTTTTCTTTTTGTATCAGAATGTATTTTCTTGATTGTTTGATAATGGTTTTTTAACTTCCTTTTGTTTAGCACTGGCTCACTCATTGATTGGGATTACTGTTTGTAGATTGTATGGGTCTACTACTTGATCTTTTAAGAACAATTTTTTAACATCTAGTTTTTCTAATTTCTCTTGTAGACCTGTAAAGCAGTGTAATTAATTTAGTGTTTAGTTCAAAGGACTAGACTGCAAACAGTCTTTTTGAATAATTACCAGAAACCTTTTAATATTTCTACTCCTTTTTTTTATTTGCAAAACACTTCAGAAGTTCAGGTCTGGGCCTCCTTTCTGTAAACCAGCCCCCACTCAGTTAGTATTCATTCATTCACTGTGACCTAAATATGTGGCATACATTTTTTGTTGCTGTTTTGTTTCCTTCAACTTGATGTACGTCAGAATGGCTTATCATCCTTAATTGTGATATCTATTTTCTCTAATTTTTAATGTATACTACTTTTTAAATTTCTATTTTATACTACAAAAAAAAACCATTGCTAGTGTCTTAGGGTAAAAAAGAGAAAATTTTTAGCTTTCCATTTCTATCCTCACACCATTCTTTTTTTATATATATTATATATAGTATATAGGTGGGCCTTTCCCATTCCACTTAATGTATATTAAGTTCCCTATATTACCTAAATCATGGATTAATGCTTTGAAATTGAGCTGACAAGAGTTGTTGCTGATTAAGTATATTTTGAACTGTATTCCCTAGTAATAGACTATAAATGTCTCTCTTAAATTGGAAAAGTATATAACATTTATCTAAAATATCCTTTTTTCTTCTGCCAATTGCATATTAAGGTACCCTTACTGTTGGAGATCTAGTAATGGTGAATGGACTGCTTTTTCAGCTTTCATTACCCCTGAACTTTCTGGGAACTGTATATAGAGAGACTAGACAAGCACTCATAGATATGAATACCTTGTTTACTCTGCTCAAGGTAGACACCCGAATTAAAGTAAGTAATCTATATAGTACCTTTTTAAAAGTATGTGAACAGCATCCCATTAGTAGGATTATTCTAAGAATATTCCTGCATCACCCTGTTAGTAAACCAATTTCTTTTACTTGCAGGAATTGGGCCAGGGCGGTGGGGGGAGCTATCACCTGTATTAAGAGGTGGTTATAGCTTTCACTTCTATGTTTAAAAATCTTACCATGTTAATGAAGACTATTATACTAGAAAGTAAATTTTCTTAAATTGAATTATTTTTACTTATACTGAAGTTCCTTATGCTAATGATGACACAGAATGTATGACTGCCTCTCCTCACATCCTCAACCCCTTTTCTCCCCTGCCCATCATTCATTCTCCCTCCACACCCGTACCTCAGAAAAAGTTGCTCAGAAACCAAAACATTCAGGATTTTTTTTACCTTAGCCGTGAAGAGTGAGAAAACAAATCTTTACATGCATGCTTGGAAGTGGTCTAAGTCCACTTATAAACCTCCTTCTTTTCCATTATTTCCTTTTTCTTTCTGCAAATTAGAAAATTGTCTTCATAGCTATACTCTAGACAGTGTGTAAAGTGGCTTTTTTTTTTCTTTTCCCTGGTAGGACAAAGTGATGGCATCACCCCTTCAGATCACACCACAGACAGCTACCGTGGCCTTTGATAATGTGCATTTTGAATACATTGAGGGCCAGAAAGTCCTTAGTGGAATATCCTTTGAAGTCCCTGCAGGAAAGAAAGTGGCCATTGTAGGAGGTAGTGGGTCAGGGTGGGTAATTTAGTTATTTATAAAATTCTGTATTATAGACTGATGATTCCCAATGTAATTTTTTTCTTAATTATGATAATGATTACTGTAGTAATTACTCCAGTAATCATTACTGGAGTTTTCTAACATTAATAGGAGCTAAATAACCTTTCTTCACCTTCAATTTCAGGAAAAGCACAATAGTGAGGCTATTATTTCGCTTCTATGAGCCTCAGAAGGGTAGCATTTATCTTGCTGGTCAAAATATACAAGATGTGAGCCTGGAAAGCCTTCGGAGGGCAGTGGGAGTGGTACCTCAGGTATTTTAAAAAAATGGGGGAGATTTATTGGGTTGATAGATCTGTAACTATAGCAATTTGAATCAAGGGATCAACATATGCTACTAACCTAGGTAGTATTAGACCCTACCAGTGAAATTCTGTTACCAAAAGGAATTTTTTAAAAAAGGAAAAGAAGAGGCCTGGCGCGGTGGCTCACACCTGTAATCACAGCACTTTGGGAGGTGGAGGTGGGTGGATCACGGGGTCAGGAGGTTGAGACCATCCTGGCCAACATGGTCAAACCCCATCTCTACTAAAAAATACAAAAAGTTAGCCGGGCATGGTTGCGTGTGCCTGTAAACCCAGCTACTTGGGAGACTGAGGCAGGGGAATCACTTGAACCTGGTAGGTAGAGGTTGTAGTGAGCTGAAATTGGGCCAATGCACTCCAGCCTGGTGACAGAGCAAGACTCCGTCCCCAAGAAAAGGAGAAGAAATAACTTGAATGGAAAATCTGCATGATCGGAAGATATCTAAGCCCTGGAATGAAAGCATAATAGAATAGAAAGAGCACAGACGTGAATTCTAACCCCAGCTCTAACCCTCATTAGTTCTGTGGCCTGGGGCCTCTTTTTTCCCATCTGTAAAATAAGGATACCATTTATCTTACAGGATAGAATTATTGTTATTGATTAGAGATAATAAGTGTAAAATATGAAGTTCAATGTCTGCCACATAACTTTTTTAGTAAATGAAAACTATTGTAATTTGGAACAGTTTTCAACATAGTAAATTTGTAATTATTGTAAAGTAGCTTGGCTACCAGCCACAACTTTGTATGCCTTGTTAATCATTCTGCCCTCAGTACCAAGTACAGTGCCTAACCCATGTTAAGCATTTAATAAATTTTTCCTGTGTGACTTTGGACGGAAAATAAATTCAAAGTAAGATCTGAGAAGTAAAGAAGTGTAGATAGCCTTATATGATGTGAGCTTTTTTGTGATGAAAGCTAATAAAGAGACCTGGGAATTAGTTGCAGCTAGTATATATTATAAAGTTGATTTCTGAAGCCAGAATCAGATCCCTGGGAGAATAGACCAAAATATTGGGGGAGAAATAACTGTAAGAAAGTGATTGGACAGGGATATGAAGCTTGCAAAAGGTCCCCCAAATGATCCCACAGATGACACTCTTCTCTGTCCTCCTTTTCACTGAGAATCCCACATTAGTCAGCATTAGTCACCTAGAGAAATTATTGGGTAACTATGTGAGATGATGAATTTGGTAATTTGCTTCACTATAGTCAGCATTTTACTATCTATATGTGGCTCATAACATCATATTCTATGCCTTAAATATATATAATAGCATTTATAAATTTTAAAAATTAAATAATCCATATCATTTAAATTGGATTAGTTATGATTTTGGAGGACTGGGTGGGGGGGCAGAAACCTGCCTTTTTGAAAATACCTCATAGGTGATTCTGATATAGATGCTTCATAGACTGTATGTTAAGAAACACTAATCTAGGCCGCGCACGGTGTCTCGCGCCTCTAATCCCAGCACCTTGGGAGGCCAAAGCAGGCAGATCGCCTCAGGTTGGTAGTTCGAGACCAGCCTGGCCAGCATGGTGAAACCCCATCTCTACTAAAAATACAAAAATTAGCCAGGCATGGTGGCAGGCGCCTGTAATCCCAGCTACTTGGGAAGCTGAGGCAGGAGAATCGCTTGAACCCGGGAGGCAGAGGTTACAGTGAGCTGAGATTGCACCATTGCACTGCAGCCTAGGCAACAGAGGGAGATTCCATCTCAAAAAACAAAAGAAACACAGATCTAAACTGTTTGTCAAGTGAACTGGATTTTGAGCTGTGACTACTTAGCATTCAGTGGCCTCATCCATGTAAATAGATTCCTGCCATTTCCTTGGGCATTCTACCAATTATCCTCATCCTTTTGAGAAGTAACACATTCACAAAGGGAAAATATACATGATCAATAAACAAAAGACTCTCATCCTCATTGGGGGCCTTAGCAATATAAATTAAATCTGCTACAGGATATGTGTCAATTTTTTACCTATCAGATTGGCAAGGATTTTGAAATTTCTAATATCCAATTTGGGCAAGGCCGTGTAAAATGGACAATCTGTTGTTTTGCTGGTGGCAGCATACAGCTTTCCTGACAAGCAAATTGGCAATGTGTATCAAGTGCCTGAAAAATATTCATATCCTTTTTTCCAATAATTCTGCCTCTGGGAAATTTTAGTAAAGAAGTAAACAGACATGTGAACAAGTCTTTATATATAAAGATGTTCATTACAGCATTATTTATAGTAGCATCAATTCGAAACAATGTAAATGTCCAACAGAAAGTGGATGGTTATGTTATTATCATAGGATCAGAGTTATGCAACATTCATAAATACTGTGTTTTTAAAGATTATTGTCATAAAAAATACACAAATACAAAGTATTAAAAAGGAGGATTCCAAGCAAAATATAATATCCTGATTTTATAATATTAAATGAATACATTTCAGTAGCGAAAAAAGAAAATATACCAAAATATAATGGTAGATATTGCTAGATAATGGGAATATGGATTAAATTTTAATTTATTAAATGTTATTTTATATATTTAAGGTATTTAATATGATGGTATGAGATACATATAGAAAATTAGCTTACTGTAGAGAAGCAAATTAACATGTCCATCATCTCATAGTTACCCATGTTTTTGTGGCTAGAGCTGCTAAAATCTCCCCATTTAGCAATAGTTACACAAAAAAATCCAGTATTTAATTTTATATTAGTTTTTATATTTTCATATTTTCTAGTTAGTATGTTTAACTTTTCCCTCAATGTAAATGATTTAAAAATAAGCAGTTTTTGTTTATACAATGAGCTTATTGAGTTTAGGTATTATCTCCATATGAGGAATTTTATTAATCAGTATATAAAGATTTAAATATTATTTAAAGTAATATATGAAATTCTTGGTCTGATCATGATGTTAAAGAAGATGGGTATCCTCGTTAATGTGAACTAATGGAATCATTTTATTTCACCTAACTGTAGCCTTCCAACCATTTAGAGACTGAAAGAAAAATGGGGGATGGATGCTTACTTTAAGTAAATTAGCTTTGGTGTGCAATGTAAGAATAAGTAGAAATATCAAATGAATGCTTGCAGTGAACTTTCTCTAAAAATATATATATAGTGCATGAATTATTTGTTTTCTGATTAATATCAATGTCAAAGCTTCTTAGAAACATGGGAAAACATATTCAAACCTCATTAGTAATGAGGGAAATGCTACTTTAAACAAAAAGCACATTTCTCCCCTAAGAATAGCAATAACTAAAAAGTATTAATATCCAGGGTGTCTGATGATACCAGAAACTGGTACCCTTGTATGCTATTGGTTAGCATGTACTTATACATTATTGGTGCTGGTAGAGCCATTTTTGGAAGACATTTGGCAATAGTATCAAAAGGATAAATGTATGCTTAACTTTTAACTCATCAGTCTACTTCTAGGGATCTTCATACAGAAACACACAGGTGTACAAAGTCATATATGCCAACATTGTAGTAGCAAAAATTTGGAAATCACATCAATGTGCATCAGTAGGAGAATGTATAAATAAATTATGATGTTTCCATAGTATGGAATATACAACTGTTAAAAAGAATGAGTTAGGGTTCTGTTATTGACATGGACAGTCTCTGGGATACATTAAGTGAAAAAAGCAATTGCAAAACAATATGTATAAAATGACCACACTTGTGTTGGGGGAAAAAGCATATGTTTAGGTATGTAAATTCACAGGAAGAAGTCTGCAGTGATACACACCAAATTGTTTATGGTGACTCCATCTGGGAAGGGAATGGGATATCACAGATGAGGGATGATGAAAGGAACTGTCATGGTTTACCCTGTATGCCTTTGTCTCTTTACTATTTGAATTTTTAATTATGAACATATACATATATATATATATATATTCATTCAGTATATCTGCTTCAGGATGCTGTCCTCTTCCATAATACTATTTATTACAACCTCTTATATGGGAACATCAATGCTTCACCTGAGGAAGTGTATGCAGTGGCAAAATTAGCTGGACTTCATGATGCAATTCTACGAATGCCACATGGATACGACACCCAAGTAGGGGAACGAGGACTCAAGCTTTCAGGTGATCAGAGATTTTAGACCTGCCCAAACTCTAATTTGTCAGAGCCACTTTTTAGAAAATGTAATGAGAGACTTCAAAATATTCAAAAGATTAAGTTAATCAAAATATGCTCAGATCATTGCTAACTTGTTATCCAGTCTTTATGATAAAGGAAAAACAAGATTGTTCTTTACCTGGGAAAGTAGTAAGGGTAGGGAGAGGTAATTTGATAGTGAATAGTGTATATCTTTTACCATAACTTCCTACATCATTAGAAGATGTTTTCAGTTCTTTCGACCTCCTTATATTTGATCCTGTTAACCGCTATACTTTCCTTACAGCCAACTTCACTTTCATGTCTTGAGTGTTCTGTGGCCAAGGATGTTTTGTGGCTTAGACATTTCTTATTAAATCTTTAATTATGAGATTGCTAGGTTTATAATGAATTACCCTAAAATGACTGATTTTTTCTTTTTTGGAAGACACAGAAAAAATGTTTCTTTACTCCCAGATTATTTGTATTTAAAAAGTATACTGATGTCTAGTTTAGTTTGGGTAAGAAATGTATTGATTATAGATAAAGGTCAGGCAAAAATAAAATGAGAAATGCTCTATAAGAATTTTAACGAATCCTCATTCCTTTTCATTACAAACTGGCTTCATTTATTTACGATGTTTATTAGATACACACTATATGCAAGCTACTTTGCTAAATGATTTGGAAGTTAAAAAAAAAGAAGCATAAACAGGCCTGTTAATCCAGGAATTGGCAGTCTGTTAGAAAGTTTTGGGCTACGTTAAGAAAATCTTAAAGATTATTTTCAAGTTAAGTTGGTTTGGTCATTACCTGGTAGTATAAGATGCCTGTATCATTCCAGTCCATCTTTACATTTTATTACTGCTTTTAATAGGAGTAATTTCCAACTACCTGGCCCACACCCAAATTATATGTCCGTTTGGCTAATTCTGGTGATCCCTAATGTATCATGTAACATAAACTAGCCCTCTTAATGCATGACTTTGCCTCAGCCAGCTCTGCTGTGTTCCATTTTCTAATCTTATTTTTCCTTTACACATGCCTTTCGGGGATAGGAATAGCTAAGGAAATTTTATTCTTACCTATTTCCCCTTTCCTTACAACTAAACCTCTCAAGATGAGCAGTTTATTATTTAGCATCTATGCTAATAATTATGTTTGAGAATAAACAGACATTTATTCTCCAAGTCCCAGAATACTGTTGAATAGAATTACAACTGAGTTGGCTTTCACTTGAAATTTGAGAGGACTTCAAAACTAGTCCTTCCTCCAAGTATCTACTTCTTTAAGGAGCTTTGTGCTACTGGGTTGATAGATAAGCAGGAAGATAGTTCTTATGGTACCTGCCTTGTTAGGATCTTGTGAGGTGGGGAAGAGTATGTCTAGCATGAATATAAACTTACTAATATTTAAAATAAGGATCCCCTTTATAGGCCAAAGATAATTGTAGGACAAGTAAAAATAAAAATATTTAAATGTACCAGATAACAGTTAGAGCTTATTTCCTAAAAAGGTTACTCAAGCTGAAAAATATGTTTTTTTCAGACATTAATAATGTATAATAGACAAGAAGCTAAAAGGGACATATTCAGCAGAGTACCATCTTCTGTACTTCCAACTATAGTTCTATACAAGATTGGTGACCTTAGACTTACAGTAGTCCCAGTAATAAAAGACATGTTTCTACACATTTCACTACATGTTTTCACTATTTAGGAAATACTTTCTAAATATTTATTCTTGTATTTAGGAATAAATGTGGGCTTATACGTTGTGATAAGAAGGGCATTGGACTGGATCGAGTCTAGTCCAGATTCTTGCTCTGTGACCTTGAGCAAATCACTTAACTTTTCTGGGCCTGTCTCCTTTCTATTTTAAAAATGTGATATGCTAGAGACCTATAATAAATACCTAAATAAAGGAAGAGATATCTACTATATGCCCTTAACTTTGAAGAATGCTGTAAAAATAATAGCTTTCTATCAAAACAATCCTTGAGAATACCAGCTGAATGCTATTTTTTTACCTTAAGAGAATTCAGTTATTCATAGTTTAATGTCTTCAAGTTTACATATTTCAGATATTCCTTTTTTTGGCATTGTCAATTCTGTCATTGAGATGTTTCTGAGATTGCTGTTCACTGAGAATTATCTGTAATATAAAGTAATATATATAATAAGCATACTTCTGGTAGAAGAATAATAGTAGAATCAGAGTTGTTACCTTCCTGACTCATTCTCATTTTTTCCACCTCCTATGCATTCATGTTTCAGGGAATATAATTGTCGTCAAAGAATATGAACTTCAGCTTTACAACTCAGTAAAATGGACTGTGATCAGGAGAATAGGGAAATGTTTGATGTATTACTTGGTGGTTATAATCAATGGAAAAACTAGAAACATAAAATATGCCTACACTATGCTTCTGAAAGTAAAATTTTTCTTTACCAGGAGGAGAAAAGCAAAGAGTAGCAATTGCAAGAGCCATTTTGAAGGACCCCCCAGTCATACTCTATGATGAAGCTACTTCATCATTAGATTCGATTACTGAAGAGGTAAGTTATGATTAAAATAAAGCTCTTCAGTGTTTAACATTTCTACTTGAAAGTTTCAGTAAATGGCTGCATTACTTTGTACTTTGAATGAAGTTCAGTAGGAAGTTCTATAGAGCAAAATGCCTCTTCCCTTTTTTCCATATGACAAGTGTTGATGGTAAGAATGACAGGTTGCATTGAATTATAGATAGCACAGTGTTAAGTCCATTTGCAAATGTGTCTCTTTTTGGAACCATGTGATACCTTATGCAGTTGTTTTATTTCCCTTGCATCTTGGAAAGCTACAGGAATTACCTAATATACTGACAAAGGAAGAAAGTTTTAGTCTCTCTCCTATTGCCACTTAACACTCATTAAAATCGTCATGGAAGTGATTGTGACACGGTACATACCAGAAAGCCTTTCACTTATAGAGCAACTTTTGAGATGCAAGTCAGGCACACACAACATGCAGTGCTGGTATCAATTTGTATTCATTTCACTGGAAGTGTTATGAAACACCAAGATTGTGATACTAGTGTCATGACAGTACCCCACAACTCCATTAGATTTCATAGCAACATCTTTACATTACATACAGAAGTCTCAACAACAATGGTAATTTCAGTATCATATCCCCTTAATCTAGAAAGCAGATGCATTTGTCAATTATTGCCTTCATTTAATTACCTTTTGATTCAACACATAGTATAAACCTAGTATTGAAGGATAGGCCTAATTCAACTTTGCAGGCTATATGACATAATATTTGCATACGGAGTTAAGTTTCAGTACTCATTGTTTGATCTGTAGCATATTTAAAGCAATTTAATTTTGAAGTGAATTGGTTAGCATGAAGATTTGTTATATTTAAAGTGAACCATAAGCAGGACAAGGCACCATTCATAGGAAAAATAGGAACATACTTATCAGAACTTTATACCTAAAAATGTGTCATACTACCACAAACTAAAGGACCTACTAACAGTCATTATTTGAGTCACACAGTTTATTATGTCAGAGAGCATAACCCATTAGGAGCTAATAGACAATCCCCCAAGGGCAGGAGTTATTGGAAGATTTGGTAAATTTTAATAGGCCTTTTTAAAAGGTCCAGAGTCTTCAGGAGGATGTCAGAGTTTACTTAAAGATAAAAAAAAGGACACCTCACAAACATAACAGGCTTTCTTAATATTGGCCCTGTACCTTATTATCAGTCTGCCCTAGTAAAATACAAGATTTTTTTCCTGGGTAACCATCTGCTCTTGATAATTTTATACCTTTAATAAATAAAATGTTTAGAAATATCTATAGGAAATTTGGGTATATCCCTATCCCCCACACTGCTATTTCCATCTAGCTTGCTTAGACCCAGGTTTTTAAGTATTGCTGAATATATACAACTCTTATACTTTACAGGGAATAAACAAAAATGTATTTCCAGGATGCATTAGGAAGTCAGAATGCTTTTGAAAAAGAGGTTTCTGCAGTTAAAAATATACAGTTGTCTTTGTTTTCCCTTCTGTCCTCTGAGTTTGAACTAAGGAAAAACAAATGTTCCTATACTCTTTGAGTCTCTCTACCTTTGGATTGTTTTGAATTTCTCTGTGTTCTGTCACTTAAGTCTCTCCTCATTTTAGTTTTGTTCTCATTGGTAAACATCATATATGGCTATGTTCCTGATATCATAGGAGTTGTTATTTATTTGTTTACTTATATAGAAAATATCTACTTTCTCCCAGATTTTGTAATTTAGATAAATATTGCCTATCTTAAAGAATTTTTTCCCATGATCATATGGTCATATTTGCCTTCTCTTTTTGCTTTCTGCTCTTCATTTTAGCAATTATGAGAGTAAGTGTAATATTTGGTATCAGTATAAAGTTTACATAATGAAAGATTAACTGGCATTTTATATGTTTCATTAGGAAATATATGATTATTTTAATTTACATTTGCCTAATGAGTAATTCTTTTTTTTCTTCTATTCTTCATATTATCAAACTTGCAGACTATTCTTGGTGCCATGAAGGATGTGGTCAAACACAGAACTTCTATTTTCATTGCACACAGATTGTCAACAGTGGTTGATGCAGATGAAATCATTGTCTTGGACCAGGTAAGAGATTTAACTTTAAAGTTTAGTATTTGAACACTGGAAATTGTTATAGATACAAGAAGCTTAAATATTGTTTCTTACATTATTTGGTTGAGATTGAATCCTGGTAAGATTCTGTTTTTAGCCCCTTTTGATTGGAAATAATGCATGTCACTTCCAAGAAGGAATAAACTATATTAACTCACTCTCTATTAAAGTATTACAAGCAGAAGTTTAATCAAGAAAGCATTAAACCTTCATGATAGGAGCAGGTCTTCAATGGTACATACATAAAATAACTTTTCTGCATTCATTTTTTCTCTGAATAGACTCTTTGCTCAGTGTCTTTGCTGTATTATACATTTTTATTTTTCTAATACCTGCACATAACCTTGGTTAAAAGAAAATTACCATAAAGTAAAGTGGTCATTTTCAAACATTGTCATTTTTATTATATGTTTTTCCTTCTCAGGAAAGTAAGAAAAAGATAGTCTGCTTCATCACTTCTAAGGGAATTACTATACGAGTATACTATCTAAAAGTCTAAATCAATCAGAGTACCACTATTGTGATGGGCAGATTTGAAAATTGCAGTAATTTTTCTTTTTTCCTTTCTGTAAGGCCCTCTTCTCCCCACATCCCCCAGTACTTATTTCTGACATTATGCAGTTTTCCACCCTATATTCCCCCTTTTCTGTAATTATTTTTCCCTTCTAAAAAATATATCTTCAATTCTTTATCATTTTGATTTTTGTTTTTTCTTTTCAAGGCAGTGTCTTACCTTGTCATCCAGGAGTGCAGTGGTGCAATCTTGGCTCACTGCAGCCTCGACCTCCTGGGCTCAAGCAATCTTCCCATCTCAGACCCCTAAGTAGCTGGGACTACAGGCACGTGCCACCATGCCTGGCTAATTTTTTGTAGAGATAGGGTTTCACTATGTTGCCCAGGTTGGTCTCGGACTCCTGAGCTGAAGCAACCTGCCTGCCTCAGCCTCTCAAAGTGCTAGGATTACAGGAGTGAACCACCACGCCCTTTGAAAATCTGTGTACTAAGAGTTTAGAGAGAAGCATTCTCATGTACTGTCTGTATATTGAGCTATTTAGAGGGACTTTTTCACTCCACTAAAATTTCTTATAGGGTATGCAATGTTGTGGTTTGTATACTATTACCTTCATAAGTTGCTTGCGTACTTGTAACCCTAGGCCTTTCTGTTGGTTTGTTCATAAATATTCACATTCATTAGCAAACTGATTTTTCCAGTATGGTTGTACCAGAATGTCTTAAATGGGAAATTTTGTAAATGTACTTTATTATATCATTGATGTTCAAGAATCTTAAATAAAATCTGCTACTTTTTTATAAGCTCTCTGATTCTGTGCAGCCATGTAGTGAGAGCCTTTTCTTACAAATAGAAGTTGTTAAAATACGTTAGCAGGCATATGATTACCTGCCTCATGCCATGAAATTCACGGTATCTATATACTTATTTTACACTATTGCCACTTGGGTTTTGGGTTATAATTGGACCTAATTTATTAATGATCATGGCACCCATATCTAAACAAGAATCTCTTTATATTCATAATTTGGTGATTCTATAGTTGTCTGATTATGAAGATAACGGATTTTCATTTTCTAGTGAAATTAATATAACCTTAGCTTTGACTAATAGTCTATCACCTTCTGTGTTCTGTCAGCAATCTCTTGTAGTAGTGTTAATGTTAAGATGGCATATCTCGGGAACTTCTAGTTAAATGTGGAAGGTTGGATACATTTGTTTATCTCTTCTTCCCCTAACCATACTAAAATGAAAGTGAAGAAATAAAATAAATATAAGTATAAAGCCATAAGGATAACGATAACAAGAGAGGAAATAACGGTGGAAAAGAGATATCAGCAAATTGGGGGAAACTGGTAAATAGATTAGCAGAACTAAAAAGTTGAATACTGTGTGTCAAAAGAGAGAGACATCAATTTTAAAAAAGCAAGTTGATTCATATTGTAGAACCTTTTGAAAAGGCTCAGGAATTGGAAGCACCAGGTATGATGAAAAGTGGTGATAAGCATGAGGTTAAAACTAACAGAATTAAGTGTAAGTCTACATAAGAAATAAAGTTCCCAGGCCCCTTTCTCACCCCTACAGCCTGGTGTTTATACTCTTTCCTAACCTTAGCAAGAGGCTGGAGATTTACTTATCAGGAAATTAGTGCCTTTGGACACAAGCAAACCACCAAGTACATTAACAATGAAGGGAGAGATTAACAGAAAATCATAACATACCAAAGGATAGGACCACAGACTCTCTTGTACTGGCTCCAAGAACTTTGCCAACCAGTTATTCATTACTACTGTCACTACTCCTTCCCTCATCAGCAGATAATTGGAGGATTCTTCTCTGGAGAAACAAAAGCAGCCCAGGCAAAAAAAAAATCTGTATTTGGGAACCCCAACAAAATGTCCAGACATCTACATAATCATCCTACCATGAAGTCCAGTGGTTTAGAAGGCATCTTTATGTACACAGAGCTTCCAGTCAGCCTTTTAATGCTCTATTCTTAAATGTCAGTGGAGAGACCTCCAAAACAAACAGAAAAAAAAAGAACTCAGTGGAAAATGTAGACTTTAGTAATCTGCTGAGAGATCATGGAAAATACAGTATTTCTAAAATAAGGACAGAAGAAAAAAAAATAACCTGTAATCCCAGCTACTTGGGATGCTGACATGAGAGGATGACTTGATCCCAGGGGGTGGAGACCAGCCTGGATAACATAGCAAGACTCTGTCCCCAAAAATTAAAAACAAAAAAAAGTAAAGGAAACTTATATGGCATGATCTGTACGATATATTGGTAAGTGAAAAATAAAGTAAGATGAAAAAGAGAATATAGCATAGCATGCTAGCTTTTGCAAAGATAGGGAAAAACGAATATATGTATAACTGCTTATTTTTGCAAAAAGAAATTCAAAGGATATATCAGAAACTAAAGCAGCTGGCTGCCTATGGGATGCAGGTACAAAGGGTTAGAAGAGATACAGAAAAGAGACTGAAGTTTTAATGTTTCTTTTACTTTTGAACCATGCTTAGTGTTTGTTTTTATACCTTCAAAAATAAAATTAAATCAACAAGGACAGGAGAAAAATAAAAATGGAATACAAACAGAAAGAAGTAAAGCTAACTGCATATCAAATTGGTAACATAACCACAAAGAAGAAAAATAGAATTAAGCCAAGTAACTTTTGAACATATTACTTTGATTATATACCCTTAGTGTAACATATTAGAAAGACAAAAATAACCCAAAAGAAATTTGAACTTAGTTTGTTTTGGTAGTAGTGTGGGGATAACCATTTGCAGACTGTTTTTGTGTATAGTTTAAGACTGAGCTTATGAGTAAATACATTGATGTTGGGAAACAGATCTCTTGGGAGAAGAAAGATACAAATGTGGAATGGCAAAGAAGAGGAGAACCTTGTAATGTTATATTGGAATAGAATTATCGGTTTGAATTTATGACTTAAAAACAATGTCCTAACTCTATTCACTGAAGAGGTCTAGAAGCAGTGAAAACCCAGTAGTAATGAGTATACTTGGCATCCAGATCTTGAGCACTAAATGCTGTTCCTCACTTAAAGGAACCAAGACTCTTTAGAGAAATAGCTGATTCCCAATCTAGGGCAGGGAAACTAATGAACACAAGTCATGAGAACATAGTAACCATTTTGAATGAGCACCTACTCGTCAACTGAGGAATAAAAAGAATAATGACACTAATTAATTATAATACCTTGAATAAACAACTATGCATCTATGATGCTACTGCTAAAACAAAAATTATCAAGGGGAAAAGGACAATTCCCCTGTCAGAAGAAAGCCAACTAACACATGAAATGTAAGAGGAATTACAAATTTAGAGAATCACATTTTACAGCCACCATTATAATAATTGATTCAGGTAAGGGTCATCACTGGTTGCTGAAACCGTATGGTTAAAAGCTATTGGGGCTAGAATATTTGCATGTTTTGAAATTACCTTAGATTACTTGCTAATTAGAGAAAAAATATGTTGAAAATAGAGAAATATAGAAACTGGTTGATGTCACCTTAACCAAATGGTCAACCCTAATATCAATAGTGGAGGAAATTGAACTCATGTACCTCCTGATGTAATGCATTGAAGATACATCATCTTTTCTTTCTACCCAAAATGCTTAACGTGGGCTGGGTATAGTGGCTTATGCCAGTAATAACAGCACTTTGGGAGGCAGAGGTGGGAGGATTATGTGAGCCCAGAAACTCGAGACCAGCCTTGGCAACATAAAAAAACCCTATCTCTTAAAAAAAAAAAGTTTAGTCTGCATCTAATAATCAGAAATTGAAAGGCAATATTTTAAAAACAAGATTTTAAAATTTTGGAAATGTCAGTGTCTCACACAGACAGACTAGAACGAAAGTGTTATAAATTCAATGTGTTTATCCTGATTGGATCCTAGATGGGATAAAAGTATAAAGGACATTATTGGTACAATTGATGAAGTTTGAATATGGACAGTATGTTAGATAAGATAGAGATGGGGGTCTCATGATGTTGTCCAGGCTGGTCTTAAACTCCTAGGCTCAAGCAATCCTCTTGTCTCAGCCTTCCAAAGAACTGGGATTACCGGCATGAGCCACCATGGCTGGCCATTGTTAAATTTCTTGAGTGTGATATAGTTGTATTCCTGTCCTGTAGGAGAATGTCTTTGTATTTAGGAGATGCATGTTAATGAAATATTTAAGGGTGAAATATAATGATGTCTGTAAATTATTCTCAGATGGTGTAGCAAAAAAATCATGTATAGATAGAAGGTGAGGTGGAGAAAGCAAATGTAAAGAAAAAGAACAGTTGCCAAACTAGGAGAATCATGTATAGTTGTTCATTGAGTCACTCTTGAAATATTTTAAATTTTTAAAATAGGTTTTGGTAAATAAATAAATAAAGGAATGACCTGAAAACGAGATTTTCAAAATGAGAAATGTCTTTGCTGATATAAAGTCAAGGAAATCTCCAAAAAAAGAGAGAATATAGAGAAAAGATGAGAAAACAAGAGAATTCGTCTAAAACGTTCGACATCTGACTACTGGTAGTTCTAGGGAGGCCAGAGAAAGGGGAGGAAATTGTCAAATAATAGGTTGGTGCAAAAGTCATTGTGGTTTTTGCCTTTGAAAGTAATACCAAAAAAGTATCTAGAACTTTAGAGCAAGATTTTCTAGATTGAAAGGGCCTACTGAGTACCTACCACAATGAATGGAAAGGAAAAATAAAGCTACACAAGGGCACATTATCATACAATTTCAGAATGGAGAATGTAGAAAACAACCTCAAAGCTCTGAAAAGAATATCTCTGGGTGGTGGGGGGAAATAAATTGATAGATTACCTAATGTAGTTGATTATGAGAAAACTACTGTTTGAAAAGGGTTTCATAATTCTGTAATAAACTTTCAAGAGATTTCCAATAGACATACAAAACTAAGCAAGACATACAAAACTAAGCAAATGAAAAATAAGGAAGTTACTAAGTCTAGGAGGATTTAAAGACTATATAAGAAAATATATGTAAAATCCTAGTACCTACTTAGCTCAACGGGGAATACTTACATAGACATAATAAGGTAAACACTGAATCAAAGTTTGTGATGTAATTGATGTTATTAGGAAAACAAATGATGGAATAGCAGGAATGTGGGATAGTATGAGTGTTGAATCTCCATATTCCATAATAGGAAGTCAGTAGTGAATAAAGCCAGAAGTGAATAAATCAAGAAATAGCAGTATAACATTGTATGTAAATACTTAAATGTAGGCACAGACAAATTTTAGTTATTTTACTTAAGGGTATATTGTAAAAATCCTGTTACCACGAATACCAGTAAAAGCGGCATAATTGCTTTTGTCTCTCAGCATGTTTAACCGTAGCTATCAAGAAACAAAATAATTGTAGATCAGAGTTTGGAATCTATACCAAATCTTTATAGCGTTAAGCTTAATAACCATTGTTAAAAATAGCTGCTTGAAGAAGTAAACTTTTCATTTTCATTCCATCTTTTTTATTTCATGAAATCATTTTTATTTCAAAGTACACATAAGAATTTCAGGATACTATTTTTACTCCTTTAAATCCCTGTATATATAACAGTGCTTTTGATTTGAATATTTGCTGATTACAGAAAATATCACCTTTTTACATTTTAACCTTCCCTTTCTGCCCTTCAAAATGAAAAATGAAACATCACAATTTTATTTCCTTTAAGTAAAATGGTGTTTATGGTATTAGAAATTTCATAGCCTTTTGTTTGTTCACTGGCACTGGGTAGTTCAACAGGGAAGAAAGTGTTCGTACCTAAATTTTTTCACTTATACTGTGTATGAGAAATTGGGAGAGGTATTTTAATGAATGCAAATCTTTCAGTATTCTTAGTTAGAAAGTATTTGGTATTTTTCAATTAATATGCTAGTTAAATGACCTTTCTCTGTGTTTCTCATGTGTTTGCTTTTTAGGGTAAGGTAGCCGAACGTGGTACCCACCATGGTTTGCTTGCAAACCCTCATAGTATCTATTCAGAAATGTGGCATACACAGAGCAGCCGTCTGCAGAACCATGATAACACCAAATGGGAAGCAAAGAAAGAAAATTTATCCAAAGAGGAGGAAAGAAAGAAACTACAAGAAGAAATTGTCAATAGTGTGAAAGGCTGTGGAAACTGTTCGTGCTAAGTCACATAAGACATTTTCTTTTCTTTGTTTTATTTTGGACTACATATTTGCATCGAAGCAGAATTGTTTTATTAAAAAAAAATCATACATTCCCATTTTCTATAATCCTTCTTTTAGATAAGATTTATTTAAAAGGGGATTTGAGTTTTACATCTTTGACACTCTATTTAATGTGGCATCTGTATTTATCCACAAATTATTTTCTTGTCACTGCCCTGGCTGTGCTCAATGCATTTTTGCTACCTGTTTGATATCACCACATTACCCTCTTAAGGCCTAACATTCATTTGATATCTAAGGACAGATGAATCAGATTGGTTTCCAAATTTTTATAATTTTTAAAACCTCCTTTATACTGGCAATTTAGAGGGAAAGTATCTGTTTCTTAAAATTAAAGAAAAAGAGGATAGTGTAGGATCATTGTTTCTTCCCCTCCAAATGAAATTGATATGAAAATGAATTGGAAAATAAACATTTAAAATTAGAATGTATCAGGAATAGACATGCATTTATAGTTTGATGTCTTGATAGATACCTATACTTACATTTTTTTTTCTTTTTGAATCAGAGTCTCACTCAGTCACTCAGGCTGGAGTGCAGTGGCACATCTTGGCGCTCTGCAACCTCTACCTCCTGGGTTCAAGCGATTCTGGTGCCTCAGCATCCCAAGTAGCTGGAATTACAGGCGCATACCACCACACCTGGCTAATTTTCTTATTTTTAGTAAAGGCAAGGTTTTGCCACGTTGGCCAGGTTGATTTTGAATTCCTGACCTCATGTGATCCGCCCACCTTGGCCTCCCAAAGTGCTTGGGATTACAGGCGTGAGCCACCACGCCCAACCTATACTTAAAATTTTTGAAGTACATTTGCAACTATGTACTTTTCGGAGGAAAAACCTTCATTCTCTTGTTACTATATAGAATATTCTTCATCATTAAACAGCACCATAATTTTGATCTAGTGAATGAATAGAATTTTATTTTTCCACAAAACAATGAGGCATCGTTTTTGTTTTGGACCAAACTTTACACATTTTTCTTTAAAGATTTACAAACCCCTATGTAATTTGAGAGTTGCTATACTAGAGGTAATCTGAAAACCTTAGAAAGTTAATTTCCTCTTCTATTTACATCTTAAATGTGCTGCTTTTGCTATTGGAAGGTTACAAAGAAACAAGTGAATGGGATGTTACTCATTCACGCACATGTTCACACATGTATAAATCAGTGTCCATTTCAAATTATTAAAGACTTTTAGGTAAATAGAAGAATATTACATATTATACTCTTTAGATGATCAAGACTCTAATCTGTGTTGACACTTCAGAATTTCTTTATTATATGATCTTCCCTTACTTTTCAGTAATTTAATTAGTTTCTTTAAGCCTGACATAACAAGAAAGAGCCCAGACAACATAATCTAGTTTTATCCTGGGAGGAAAAAAAAGTTTTACGTCCTAGAAAGAATTGAAAAAATATTGGTATATATTCACTAGAAAGTTCTTCCCTTTTCCAATATGAACATGCTTTGTTTGGTAGTAATCATTCAATTTTAAAATGTATGCACCTATGAATGGCCACATAACTATGTAATAAGGTTTTATTTCTCAGAAAAGTTCCTAATATTTTATTTGTTTATAGTTTTAAGAAATTTCTCATGCTAATTTGATATGGGAGAGATTACTTTTTGTATTGTTGACATTGGTGAGTGGATAGCTGAACTTATCTAACTTAGATGTCCACTTTTGTTGTATAAAGGGAATTTGATAAGTAACATGAAGCCAGTATTTCATAGTCTTTGCTACCAGAGTAAGTGATGCAAGATCTTGCTTTTAAAGCTACGGTTAATACTGAGATGCATAATCAACTGAAAAACAGATTAGGTTTTTTTTTTTCCTTTTCAACATTTCTTATTCTGAAACCATAGTTGTTACTGCTTTTCTGAGTGGGGGGAAATAAGCACTTCCTTTGAATAAATTAGTTACTTTACTGGAAATGTGGTTAAAATCTCAATAGAAATTTTGCTTCTCTGTTAATTCTCTATGTACATTTCCAGTGATGCTGATGGAAAAAATTTTGCTTAGCTGCAGGAACAAGCACATATATTGAAGTAACCATCAGTAGTAGTAATTCATTTTGAGATGTGAATAGTGTTCAAAGTAATTAATTTTGTGATATGGGGAGCCTTTAGTCCAAGAAAGTTAGGAATGTTTTCAGGGTATGGATAATTTTCCCACTAAGAGATATGAAGCTATTTTCTTTTCATATGGTTGCAAGTGGTCCCTAGGCCATGGTGGTCATTAACCATTATTTTCAGCTACTAAAAAATTACTTGAAAAACAGTTATTGTAGGGTAAATAGCTAGGTCTTAAAGGCATTTCTTTTAACTACTTCATATTAATGTGGTTCTGTACGGGGAAATAATAGACAAATTAAGATAAAAGAAAAGCTTCCTAGGATGATTCATTCAGAAGAAATGCCAAGAAAAAGGGTATTTAATTATAGTGTACTAATTTTATATTATAATATTATATACTCACACAACAAGATAGTGTATAAATTTCTAAATCAGTGTTGCAACATAGTGTTTTTTAATACATTGTGATGAATAAGGTACAGTTTTAGAATATGAAATCTGAAATGGAGCAAGATGATAGGGTTTTATTTTTTATATCTCTTTATTTTAAAGATTGAAAATTTTACTTTCTTCCTAAGGGACTTCCAGTTTACAAAAATTAAGTTGAAACCAAGGTAATTTGGGATTATAAAAACTGGGCCAGATGCCTTACTGAAGGTTCTTAACATAGAAATATCTTGGTGAGCAGATGGGCTCATTTGGAAATTTTTAACAGCTCAAGCCTGAGGGTCACTTTTGAAAATCAAAAAGAAACCTTAGCATTTGGACATGAACAAGCTCAAGATATGTGTTTATTTTTCCTCTACAGAGATTTGCACCTTTTATAAACCTTAAGATAAATATGGTGTCTTTCCTTTAGATGTTGACAGAGTAGTTTTTGAAGATGGCTGTTTTTAAAAATATTTTTGCTTTAAAGTCAAGGAATTTAAAGATTGTATGATTCTTTATTTCTGGATCTCTTTGTCCATAGTGCCATCTTGCTCTTATCCTTTCTACTTGCTGAATGTGTCAGTGAGTAGCAACTTTTGCCAGTGTGTATTCATAATTCCCTTACCTTGTAGCTTTGTTACTGGATAGTCTGTCGTGGATTAATATTTGAAAGCATTTAGATATGTTTGCAATTGTAGTTTTCTTAAATTGTAAACAAATCTATTTAAATATATAGATTTTTAATGTAAATTGTATAGTAAACGACAATACCAAATCAAATAGGCTAAAACTGGTTAGTTAAGATAAAATAACTCAGTCAGAGAGGCCCTTTGCCTTACTTTTATTGTTTATAGCAATCTGTAGATAATCACTACTAAATAAACAGTATATTTGTGACTAGAAATGGGTATCCCATTGAAGCAACTCTTCTCTGCAGTATCCAGGGTAAACTGATACTTTGTCATTCAAATACTGAGAATAAATACAGATAAGTAAGAGACACTAACAGCCTTATGTAGAAGGTAAAAACTTGGAATTGTGTCTAAGAGAAAGTAATCGTGAAGCTCACAATGCAGATAAAATGACAGCAAATTATAGTGTGCTTTCAGTTAACATAAAGCTGTCATATTTTTGATGGCCAATCAGTGAAAGACAAGTTTCTGTTGTCCCCAGTTTCTCAGTTCTAATGATTAGAAAGGAAACTTTTGGGTATAGAAATATCTTGACTGCAAACTGCATGATAAACTAGCATTTTTATTAGGTAGAGTTGGAAATGAAATGCATGTTCTAATTAAAAACAGGTTGGAGCATTCTTTGGTTAAAAGAAAAAGGTTGGTGGATTGTTTCCGTATTTCCCATTCTTACACAGCTACAGTAGTTTCAGTTTCATAAAGTCATGAGATTTTAAAGTTAGAAGGAGGTTAGAAGTCATTTAATACAATACTTTCATTCTACAAATGAGGAAACTGAGGCCAAGTTTGGATGAAAACCCTGGCTCCTGACACCTAGTCCATTCTTCCTTCTACTGCACCACATTTTCACTCAAGTTACATTTAAAAATAAATTGGAAGCTTTGCACAGTGGCAGTATCGTAGCCAATGAGGTTTATCCAAAGCGCAGTTATTGCTAACTGAAAATTTTTCCCAATACCTCACCATGACAACTTGAAATATAGTTGGCATTGGTGAAATAAATAAATTGCAGAGTAGGCCTTCCAGAATCGCAAAGTAAGGAGCTCAATAGAAACTCTCTCCAGCAAAACAACATTTTTATTGGTAAAATTGTTTTCTTTAAAGTAGTTATTTAAAATTTCGGAAAATTGTCTTAAAGGTGCACAGAAAATAGAGAAACATTCAAGAAAATCTACTGAATCTCATTAAGAACAGCAAGAGTCTGTGATCTTTGAGGAACAACCTGTTTCATACATCTCCCACCCCCACCCAGGTGTTACCTGAGTGTTCTACCTTGGATGCTCCATTATGGGCATGTATGGTGAAGATGATGGTGCAGCCAACAAACATGAAGAAAAGCTTGTCAGCACTGGTCATTAGAGAAATGCAAATCAAAACCACATTGAGATACCATCTCACGCCTGTCAGAATAGCAATCATTAAAAAATCTGGAGACAACAGATGCTGGAGAGGATATGGAGAAATAGAAATGCTTTTACACTGTTGGTGGGAGTGTAAATTAGTTCAGCCATTGTGGAAGACAATGTGGCGATTCCTCAAGGATCTAGAAATAGAAATTCCATTTGACCCAGCAATTCCATTTCTGGGTATATACTCAAAGGATTATAAATTATTCTATTATAAAGACACATGCACATGTATGTTCCTTGTGGCACTGTTTACAATAGCAGACTTGGAACCAACCCAAATGCCCATCAGTGATAGACTCGATAAAGAATATGTGGGACATATACACCATGGAATACTATGCAGCCATAAAAAAGGATGAGTTCATATCCTTTGCAGGGTCATAGATGAATCTGGAAACCATCATTCTCAGCAAACTGACACAAGAACAGAAAACCAAACACTACATGTTCTCACTTGTAAGTGGGTGTTGAACAATGAGATCACATGGACACAGGGAGGGGAACATCAATCCTGTTGGTGGTCAGGGGACTAGGGGAGGGATAGCAGAGGGTGGGGGGATTTGGGAGGGATAACAGTAGGAGAAATACCTAATGTAGATGACAGGAGGATGGATGCAGCAAACCACATGCCATGTGTATACCTATGTAACAATCCTGCACAATCTGCACATGCACCCCAGAACTTTAAGTATAATTTTTAAGAAAGATGATGAGAGTAGGTGGGGCTCACTCATCTCCCAGCTTACATTCCAGATCTACAGTTTTACCCTGTCGGGGCCAACTGTCTACATTTCTTATCCCACCCCTCAACCCCATACAAACACAACCTCAAACCTGTGTTGCAGAAATTCAATTGCAGGTGGAGGAAGTCAAAAGGAGCAGAGATGCCTTCTGCCACCCAGCCCTTCCCCCACCCCTTTAGAGTAGAAATTCTATGCAAAAACTAAGAATAAGGAGGCCCTGATTTTCTCTATCCCAGCTTGCTCATACTATTGGAAGCATCACTCAATGAAGGAAACTGGCAAATACTAGGGACTTCCACCCCATCACCCATGAGTAAAATACTGGTTTTATTTCAGGAAAAATGAGCCCCACTCTTAGCTTCAGTTCAGTGGTGCAGAGGTTCTGTCAAAGGGGAAAAGTATGCAATAAAGACAACTCCATTGCTCTGCCTGAGGAAACTGACTTTATTTGGAACAGAATATGGGGAACTTCAATATTAAAGATGTGTCAAAAACAGTGGATGGAGATCTTGGTGGAGATCAGTTAAGGGAAGCTTGTACATACAAAGCAGACAAGTTTAATAGAAACATGAAAGAGACAGCCAAGAAGAGCCCTCCCAGGAGCAGTCAACTCTGGGGGTTGAAAAGTTTGTGTGCAGGTGCTGGGCTGCACCAACTCACAACAATCACAGCAGAACATGGGACAGACTCGAAAGCGTTTTCCAATGTATGCAGACCCATCAACACAAGCTAAATCTTTACTGGCACAAGGAATTTAAAAACAACCTTTGACCAAACACTGAACAATAAGCTACTTTGACCCAGAAATAACTCCTAGGAACACAGGATTAAAAATAAAATGGCACTCATCCCTGGCAATCTGAAAGACTGTATGTATGTCGAAGGCTGTGCTTTCTTATGATGATCACAGAGGGATCCTCCAAGCTTCTAGTCCCTGATGAACATGGGTGAAAAGTAAATTTCCTGAACTCTTCATAACAGCCTCCAAACACACACATCCAGTGGTAAAGTGCAAAAATCCTGTTGGTTAATAAGTGCCTTGTGTTAACCTGGGGGAAACGCTTAGGTATTAATAGCTGAACTAAAAAAACAGAGCTAATGTCAGGTTGTATACTGCAGAGGAAATAAACAACTAAAATTCCCCAGGAAAGGAGGATCAGTATCCAGGATTGCTGTAAGGTACTATCTAACATGTCTAATTTACAACAAAAAACTACAAGACATGGAAAAAAACAGGAAAGAGTAACCCATACACAGAGGGAAAGGAAGGTGATAAACACTGCCTTAGAAGTGGCCCAGATGACTTTTGTAGTAGACAAAATATTTGCCAACAAAGAGAAGGGGCGTGTATGTATCTATAAATGGAAATTCTGGAGTTGAAAAGTGCAATAACTGAAATTCACAAGAGTTTAATAGTATATTTGAGCTGCAGAAAAAAATCAAAACTTGAAGGAAGATCAATAGAGATTATGCGGTTTAAAGAACAGAGAAAACAGTGGGGAAAAATAACAAGAGAAATTTGTACCAACATACATAATGCGAGTACCAGGAAGTGAGGGGAACTAAAATCTGAAATTCACAAGAACACTTAAATTTGATGCAAAACATTACATATCAAAGGAGCTCAACAAATGTCAAGTGGGGTAAATAAGGAGACACAGCATAGTCAAATGTTGTCAGCTAAAGATGAGAAAATCTTGAAAGCAGTAAGAGGAAAATAGCTCCTCACATACGAGGAAACCCCAATATGGTTAACAATTGAAGTTTCATCAGAACAGTGAAGGCCAGAAAACATAATGATGACATGTTCAAATTGCTGAAATTAAACAAAACCACCCAACTAAGAATATTATATCTAGCAAAATTGTCATTTAGAAATGAAGGTAAAATAAGATGTTCCCAGACAAAAGGAAAACTCATTGGTAGTGACTTGCATTGTAAGAAATACAAAGGTAGTTTTTCAGGCAAAAAGCAAGTGACACCAGACAGTGATTCAAATTCACATGAAAAAATAGGAAGCACCAGTAATGGCAATCACATGAGTACTTTAAAAAGACAGTATAATTGCATTTTTGCCCTTTCTTAACTGACTTATAAAGCAACTGAGTACAACAATTTATATTATTCTTTTATTGGGAATAGAAACAAAGCTATATAAGGAATGATACCAGGTAATATCTTGACTCTAAAGGCACAAATGACAAAAGCCAGAAATGGTATGTAAAAAGGCAAATATCATAAACTCTATGCATATATATGTGCCCTCTTTCAGCTTTTTAAAAAGACATAAGATCAAATAAAGATTGTAATAATGTGTTATTGATTTTTAACGTATGTAGACATAATATGAATAACAGCACAAAACTGGGATGGAAAGGAGCTATATAGTAGTAAACTATATTTCACTGCAACTAATCAGTACAAATATGAAGTAAATACTGATAAGAATGTATATTGTCATTCGTAGAACAGTCACTAAGAACATAACTTTTAAAAATGTACTTTTTTCAACATTTATTTTAGAATCAGGGTACATGTGCAGGTTTATTACAAAGGTATATTGTGTGATGCTGAGGTTTGGAGTACAAGTGAATTTGTCACCCAGGTAGTCAGCATAGTACTCAATAGGTAGTCCTTTTTAACCTTCACCCCTTCTCCCTCCCTCCATTCTCTTTTATTCTCTAACATCTTTTCCCATATTTATGACCATATGTACCCCAATGTTTAGCTCCCACTTATTAGAAGATATGATATTTGGTTTGTGGTTTCTGCATTAGTTCACTTAGTGTAAAGGTTTCCAACTACATCTGTGTTGCTGTGAAGGACATGATTTTGTGTTTTATGGCTGCATAGTATTCCATGGTATATATTTACATTTACTTAATCCAGTCCACCATTGATGGCCACCTGGATAGATTCCATGTTTCTGCTAAATGGATAGCACAGCAATAAAGATACAAGTGCATGTGCCTTTTTTGGTATTGATCTATTTTTCTTTGGGTATACAACCAGTAATGGGATTTCTGAGTCAAATGGTAGTTCTGTTTTAAGTTCAAACTGCTTTCCATAGAGCCTGAATTAATTTGCATTCCCACCAGCAGTTTATAAGCATTCTCTTTTCTCTGCAGCCTCACCAGCATCTGTTGTTTTTTGACTTCAGTCAAAAAGCCATTCTCACTAGTGTGAGTGGTATCTCATTATGGTTTTGATTTGCATTTTTCTGATGATTAGTGATGATGAGTATTTTTTCATGTTTGTTGGCCACTTATATATCTTCCTTTGAGAAGTGTCTGTTCGTGTTCTTTGCCCATTTTTAATGGAGTTATTTGTTTTTTGCTTGTTGACTTGATTATATTCCTTATAGATTATGGATAATATACCATTTTCAGGTGTGTATTTTGTGAATAGTTTCTCCCATTTTGTACATAGTCTTTTTACTTGATAGTTTATCTTGCTGTGCAGAAGCTCTTTAGTTTTATTAGGTCCCACTTCTCATTTTTTGTTTTGTCATAATTTCTTTTGAGGACTTAGCCATAAATTATTGGCCACGGCTGGTGTTGAGAAGGGCATTTTCTAGGTTTTCTCCTAGGATTTTTGTAGTTTGAGGTCTTAATCCATCTTCAGTTAATTTTTGTATATGATGCTAGATATGAATCCAGTTTCAGTCTTCTGCATATGGCTAGCCAGTTATCGCAGCACCATTTATTGAATAGGGTGTCCTTTCCCCATTGCTTATTTTTGTCAACCATGTTGAAGATTAGATGATTGTAGGTACATAGCTTTATTTCTAGTTTCTTGATTATGTTCCATTGATCTATGTGTCTTTTTTTTTTTTTAACCATTCTATTTTGGTTACTGTAGCCTTGTAGTGTAGTTTAAAGTTAGGTAATGTGATGCCTCTGGCATTGTTCTTTTTTTATTTTTTATTTTTACTTTTGAGGATTGCTTTGGCTATTTGAGCTCATTTTTGGTTCCATATTAATTTTAAAATAGTTTTTTTCTGATTTTGTGAAAAATTACATTGGTGGTTTGATAGAAATAGCACTGAATCTGTAAATTCTATTGGGCAGTATGGCCATTTTAATGATGTTGATTTTTTCAATCCATGAGCATGAAATAGCTTTCATTTGTTTGTATCATCTCTGATTTCCTTCAGCAGTGTTTTATAATTATCCTTAAAAAGGTTCTTTACCTCTTTGGTTAGCTGTGTTTCTACATGTTTTACACTTTAACAAATATACTTAGAACATCATTAATGGGATCAAAATGTTACACTGCATAATGTCCATGTAATACAAAAATGCAATGAAAAAAGAATGGAGAGAAACAACAATGAGGCAGATAGAAAAAATCCAAAATGGAAGATGTATAGATGTATACTCAGCCATATCAATAATAACATTAAATATGAATTCATTAAACAGTTCAATCAAAAGGAAGAGACTGTCCAATTAGATTTTTTTTTTTTGAGACGGAGTTTCACTCTTGTTACCCAGGCTGGAGTGCAATGGCCTGATCTCGGCTCACCGCAACCTCCGCCTCCTGGGTTCAGGCAATTCTCCTGCCTCAGCCTCCCGAGTAGCTGGGATTACAGGCACGCACCACCAGGCCCAGCTAATTTTTTGTATCTTTAGTAGAGACGTGGTTTCACTATGTTGACCAGGATGGTCTTGATCTGTTGACCTCGTGATCCACCCGCCTCGGCCTCCCAAAGTGCTGGGATTACAGGCTTGAGCCACCACACCCGGCCGTCCAATTAGATTTTTAAAAATCAAGATTCATCCATGTACTGTCTGTAGGAGATCCACTTTATATTCAAAGATACAAACAGGTTGAAAGTAAAAGGATGAAAATAAAGATATACCATTGCAAACATCAGCTATAAAAGAGTTGGAGTGGCTGTACTAATATTAGACAAAACAAACTTTAAAACAAATTAAAAATTACTAGAAATAATAGAGACATTTCATAATTAAGGGCCCATCTATCAGGAAGATATAACTTTTAAATATATGCAACCTACAACATCAAAACAGATAAATTAAAAACTTACAGTATTAAAATGAGTAAAAGAAAAGTATCAATGGTGGGAGACTTCAAGGCTCCACTTTAAATAATGATAGAACAACTGGAAAATATTAAGAAGGAAATAAAAGACTTGAACAACACTTTGCATCAGCTAGATCTAATAGACATCTATAGAATACTCCACCCAAAATCAGAATACATGTTCTTCAGGATAGACTATATCATGAGCCATAAAACAAGTCTCAGCAAATGTAAAGAGATTGAAATGATATAAAGAATGTTCTCTGACCAAAACAAGAATGAAATAAAAATTGTTAGAGGAGGAAAATTTGGAGACATCATAAATATATAAAAATTTAAAAACCTAATTTAAATATAGGATAAGGAAGAAATCACAAGAGAAATTAGAAAATACTCTGAGATGAATGAAAATGGAAGTTCCATGTTATTCCACAAGAAAAACATGGAATCAGCCAAAGCTGTGGCTGAGGCAGAGTTTATAGTCATAAATGCCTATATTTTTTAAAAAAGGAATATCTCAAATTAATAACAGCCTTTCACATTAAGAAACTAGGGAAAAAAGCGCAAACTAAATGCAAAGCAAGCAAAAGAAAAGAAATAACAAATGTTAGAGCATAAATCAATGAAATACAGGATAGAAAATTAGTAAATAAAGTTGATAACCCATGAATTGGGTTTTTTTGAAACATAACAAAATTCTCAAGTCTTTTAACTATGCTAACCAGTAACAAAATACTTAAAAGACAAATAATTAAAATAGTGAAAGAAGAGACACCACTATGAATCCACCGAAGTAAAAAATATTGTAAAGGAGTACTATATATAAATGCCAACAAATTAGGAAACTTAGATGAAATGGACAATTTCATAGAAGGACACAAAACCAACCTAAGGAATAATCTGAATAGATCTGTAACAAGTAAAGAGAATAAATTACTAATAAGAACTACCCACAAAAACAAGCCCAGGTCTAGATGGCTTTCCCTCTGAATTCTACAAAATATTTAAAGAGGCATTGATACCAATACTTAACAAACTTTTCTGAGATATACAAGAGGAGTGAATTTTTCTTAGTTTATTCTATGAGGCCAGTATTATGTTGATACCATAAGAAAAGATATCACAAGAAAACCACAGATCAGTTATCCCTTAGATATATAAATGTGGCAAACCTCAATGAAATACAAGCAAACTGAGTCCAACAACATTTTTAAAAAATCATACAGGAAAGGGAGGCAGAACAACATGCCTGAATAGAGGCCTCCCACAATTGTCCCCACCCCAACAGGAACACCAAATTGAACTACTATCCAGATGAAAAAGCACCTATGTAAGAACCAAAAGTCATGCAACCAATCACAGTATCTGTTTTAAAATTATATTAAACAAAGAGGCACTAAAGAGGGTAGCAAAGACAGCCTTGAATAGCCAACATCACCCCTTCCCCACCCCTCTGCAGCAGCAGGGGCCATGTGCATAGAGGGAGAATCTGTGTGCTTTGAGAAGGGAGAAAAAGCAGTGATAGTGAAACGTTGAATTTGAACTCAGTGCTGCACTGTCACAGCAGGAAGCAACATTGGACACAACTCAGCCAGCACCCACAAAAGGAGCATATAGACCAACCGTAGCCAGAGGCAAATTGTCCATTCCAGCAATGGGAACCTGAGTTCTGCCAAGCCCTATCAATGTGGGCTAAACTGCTCTGGGGCTCTAAATAAACTTGAAAGGCAGTCTATGCCATAAGGACTGCAATTTCTGGGCAAGTCCTGGTGCTGTGCTGAACTCAAGGTCAGTGAATTTTAACTTGATCTATCGAAGCACCAGCCAGGGCTGTAAAGGGAGTGCTTACATCCCAGCTTCTCTGACCCCAGACAGCACAGCTTGCAGCTCTAGGAGAGACTCCTTCCTTCTGCTTGAGGAGAGGAGAGGGGAGAGTAAAGAGAAATTAGTCTTGCAACATGGATACCAGTTCATACACAATAGGATAGGACACCACACAGAATCCTGAGACCCCCATTTCAGCCCCTACCTCCCAGATGACATTTCTTAGACACACCCTGGACCAGAATGGAACCCACTGCCTTGAAGGGAAGGACCTGGTCCTAGAAGTATTCACAACTTCTGTCAAAAGAGCACTGGGCCAGTGAATAATCAGCAGTAATAGCCAGGCAGTACTCGCCAAAGGCTTGAGTGAGACTCAGAGTTGTGTCAGTAAGTGTGACCCAGCATAATCCCTGCCATAGTGGTTATAGGGAGATACTGCTGTTTGAGAAAAGAAGTGCAAAGGGTAAAGGAGACATTGTCTTATAGCTTGGTTACCAGCTCAGCCACTGAGATAGAGCACTGAGTAAGCTACTATGCTCCCCTGACTCCAAGGCTTGGTTCTTGAATGGCATTTCTGGACCTGCCTTGGGCCACAGGAAAGCCCACTGCCCTGAAGTGAGAGACCCAGACTAGAATCATTCACCACAACCTGATTGAAGAGTGCTTGGGCTTTGAGTGAACATTGGTGGCAGCCTGGCAGTAGTCCCTGCAGGCCTGGAGTGGGGGTGACCATAGAGAGACTCCTCTGCCTGAGGAAATGGGAGGGAAGAGTAGGAAAGACTGTCTTGTGACTTGGGTGCCAACTCACCTACCTTAGAATAGAGCAAGAGATAGATTCCTAAGTTTTGGACTCCAGGACCTGGCTCCTGGCAGGCATTTCTGGACCCAGCTAGGGCTCAGGGAAACTCATTGTCCTGAAGGAAAGGAAACAAATCTAGCTGGATTTTCTACCTTGTGACTGAAGAGCCCTTGGCCCTTGAGTGAACATTAGTGGTGACCAGGCAGTTGTCCCTATGGGCCTTTGGTGAGACCCAGTGATGTGCTGTCATGAAGTCTGACTTAGGGCAGACTTAGTAGTAGTGGCCACAGGAATACTGGTGTTACCTGCTTCCAAGCTCCAGGCAGTGCAGCACAGATTGAGAGAGAGACTCCATTTGTTTGCAGGAAAAGGAAGAGAACAAGAGCTTCTGCCTGGTAATCTAAGGAATGCTCCCAGATCTTAAACAAACACCATATGGTACCTCCATAAGTCTGCAAGAGCCACAGTGTTACTGGACTTGGGATGCCCCTAATGCAGATATGGCTGCAGTAACCAAATACTTAGATCACAATACCCAAGACCCTTTCTTTGAACACTTAGAAAGTCTTCCCAAGAAAGATGGACACAAAGAAGCTCAGACTTCAGAGACTAAAATAAGTACCTAAATCATCAATGCCCAGACATGGATGAACATTCACAAGTATCAAGACTATTTAAGAAAACATAACTGCACCAAACAAACTAAATAAGGCACTAGTGACTCATCTCAGATAGACAGAGATGTGAGACCTTCCAGACACAGCATACAAAGCACTTGTTTTGATGGGACTCAATGAAATTCAAGATAACACAGAGATGGAATTTCTTTGTGTTCAAAGAAACAAAAAGCAGAAATTCTGGAAGTGAACATTTTATTTGACATACTGAGAAATACATCAGAGCCTCTTAATAGCAGAATTGCTCAACCAGAAGAAAGAATTAGCTTAAAAACTGGCTATTTGAAAATACACAGTCAGAGGAGACAAAAGGGAAAAAAAACAATAGAAAAGAAGAAAACATTCCTACAAGACCTAGAAAATAGACTCAAAAGGGCAAATTGAAGAGATATTGGCCCTGAAGAGGAAGTAGAGATAGAAATAGGGGAAGAAAGGTTATTCAAAGCAATAATAACAGAGAACTTCCGAAACCTAGAGAAAGATGTCAACATCCAAGTACAAGAAGGTTATAGAAGATAAAGTGGACTTAACCCAAAGACCACCTCAAAGCGTTTAATAGTCAAACTATCAAAGGTCAAGTATTAAAAAAATCCTAAAAGCAGCAAGAGAAAAGAAACAACATATCATGGAGCTTCAATATGTCTGGCAGCACACTTCTCAGTGAAAATCTCACAGGCCAAGGAGAGAGTGACATGCATTATTTAATATACTGAAAGACAAGAACTTTTATCCTAGAATAATATAACTATCAAAAATATCCTTTAGGCATGAAAGAAATAAAGACCTTCCCAGACAATCAAAAGCTGAGGGATTTCATCAGCACCAGACCTCTCCTACAAGAAATGCTAAAGTGAGTACTTCAATTAGAAATAAAAGGATGTTACTGAGCAAAAATAAATCATCTGAAGACAGAAAACTCACTGATAATAGTAAATATACAGAATAACACAGACTACTATAATATCGTCATTGTAGTGTGTAAATATATTTTAAGTAGAAATATTAAAGAATGAACCAATAAAAAATAACTACAAAAACATTAAAATGTAGAGTTACTTTTCTTTTTGTTTGTTTATAAAATCAGTATTAAGTTATCATCAGTTAAAAATAATGTGTTATAAAATAGTATTTCCAAGCCTCTTGGTAACCACAAACCAAAAAACATATAGCACATACACAAAACAATTAAAAGCAAGATAATAAAACATCGGGAGGGGGAGGAAGATGGCGCTGTAGAAGCAACTCTCCACTGCAGCTCTCAGTCAAGACGCAGAGGGTAAGCAAACACCGCATTTTCAGACGGATCCTTATAGCCCACAGAGCGGGGGAAAAAGCCCAGGTGTAAAAGGCACGCAGCACTCAAGCGCAGCGCTCTCCGCTGGTGCGGCCAGGCAACCAGCACTGCTGCTGCGGCCGGCGCACAAAACACGCGGGGCTAGGCGCCCTGTTAAACCGGCAAATTGAGACTTGGGAGGGCAGATTGCTATGCTCATCTGATTGAACGGGTTTTGGACGGTGATCTAGACCAGGAGATTTCTGGGAGGTCGACGGATCTCACCCCCACAGGGACAAGCAATAAGGCGATTCGGAGTGCCGGGGGTTGAGAGTTCCACTGCGGGAAGAGCTGAACACATGACTGTGCAGCTCGGTCGGGGAGGGGCGTCCACCATTGCCGAGAGCTTCGGCCCCTACTGAGGTACCCACCCACTGCTGATGCAGTCAGCCGTTGCCAAGGCAACCTGCAACAACAGAGAGACTCCACCTACAGGGCAGACGCCACATCAGCAGGGCAGAGCCTACGTCAGTAGGGCGGAGCCCAAAACAGCAGGACGGAGCCCACAGCAAAAGGGCGGACCTCACACCAGCAGGGCGGAGCCTCGGCAGCCAAATAGTGACTAGCCTGCCTCCTAGCTGGGCAGGACAGCGCAACGGATACTCACAAATAAAGCCCTAACTCCCCAAGACAGAGCATCTCAGGAAAAAAACCGGTTTCATGAGTTCTGCCACAACAGACTTAAACGTACTTGCCAAGCAACACTGAATGAAAAACGCAGCTCACAGAACAGCACTTGAGCT
>CM052670.1:61055555-61090710 GCA_028533165.1 Leontopithecus rosalia | reverse complement strand
TTGGTCAATTCGGCTGTTGAAACTTGTGCATGCTTCACGAAGTTCTCGTGTTGTGTTTTTCAGTTCCTTCAATTTATTCATATTCCTCTCTAAGTTGTCCATTCTTGTTATCATTTCCTCAAATCTTTTTTCAAATCTTTTTTCAAGGTTGTTAATTTCTTTGCACTGATTTAGAACATGTTCTTTTAGCTCACAGAAGTTTCTCATTACCCACCTTCTGAAGTCTGATTCCATCATTTCATCACTGTCATTCTCCGTCCAGCTTTGTTTCCTTGCTGGTGAGGAGTTTTGGTCTTTTGTAGGCGGTGAGGTGTTCTGGTTTTGGGTGTTTTCCTCCTTTTTGCGCTGGTTTCTTCCCATCTTTGTGGATTTATCCACCTGTCATCTGAGTAGTTGCTGATTTTTCAATTGGGTCTCTGAGTAGAGGCCCCGATTGTTAATGCTGAAGTATTTCTGTTTCTTAGTTTTCCTTCTAACAGTCTAGCCCTTCTGCTGTAAGACTGCTGAGGTGCACTCCAGACCCTGCTTGCCTGGGGTAAACCTGTAGGAGCTGCGGAACAGTGAGGAATGCTTCTAGTTTCTTCTTCTATCTTTGTCCCAGAATGATGCCCGTCAGTCTGATCAGTCCTTTTTGAGGTAATTCTTTGGATATATGGAGGTCAGGGAGCTGCTTGAGGAGATGATCTGTACTTTATAGGAGCTCAAGTGCTGATCTGTGAACTCCATTGTTCATTCAGTGTTGCTAGGCAAGTACGTTAAAGTCTGTTGCGGCAGAATTTATGAAACCTCTTTTTTTTCCTCAGATGCTCTGTCTCGGGGAGTTAGGGCTTTATTTGTGAGTATCCGTTTTGCTGTCCTGCCCAGCTAGGAGGCAGTCTAGGCACTATTTGGCTGCCGAGGCTCTGCCCTGCTGGCAAGAGGTCCGCCCTTTTGCTGTGGGCTCTGTCCTGCTGTTTTGTGCTCTGCCCTGCTGATGTAGGCTTTGCCCACTGATGTGGGCTCTGCCCTGTTGGTGGAGTCTCTCTGTTATTGTGGGTTGCCTCGGCAATGGCTGACTGCGTCAGCAATGGGTGGGTACCTCAGTAGGGGCTGAAGCTCTTGGCAATGGCATACGCCCCTCCCCCACAGAGCTGCACAGCCATGGTTTCTACTGTTCCCACAGTGGAACTCTCAACCCCAGGCACTCCAAATTGCTGTATTGCTTGTTCTTGTGGGGGTGGGACCTGTCGTGCCTGATCACTTGGCTCCCTGTCTCCGAGCCTTTTTGCTTTTTTTTTTTTAAGTTGTAGGGTTGACTCTCTCCCAGGTGCCTCAGCCACCGGCTGAAAGGGCACTGGAATCTGTGTGATTTCCCGGGCAGCGACCTGCTGCGCTGGTTCACAATTCACCTCCCAGAAATCTCCTGGTCTGGTTCACCATCCAAAACCCATTCAATCAGATGAACATGCAATCTGCCCTCTCAAATCTCAAATTGCTGGTTTAACAGGGCACCCAGACCCATGTGTTTTGTGCACCGATCCACTGCGCTGCAGCTCCGGCTGCCTGGCCATGCCAGCGGACATTGCTGTGCTTGTGTCTTGCATACCTCTTACACCTGGGCTTTTCTCTGCTCTGTGGGCTGTAAAGATCCGTCTGGAAATGTGGTTTGAACTCATCCTCTGCGTCTTGACTGAGAGCTGCAATTGTGAGTTGCTTCTAGATCGCCATCTTTCCCCGTCACCAAAGCAAGTTCTTAATGACTTAACAAGAGACTTAGACTCCCACAAAATAATAGTGGGAGAATTTAACAACTCATTGTCAATATTAGACAGATCAACCAGACAGAAAATTAACAAGGATATCCAGGACTAAAACTCAGACTTGGAATAAGCAAACCTCATAGACATTTACAGACCTCTCCACCCCAAATCCACAGAATATACATTCTTTAAAAAGAACAGCATGTTCTTTTAACTCACAGAAGTTTCTTATTATCCATCTTCTGAAGCCTGATACTGTTAATGGGATGTGCTTGTTCTCCATCAAGTCTTGTTCTCTTGTTGATGAGGAACTGTGATCCTCTTTAGAGGGAGAGGTGTTCTGATTTTGAGTATTCTCAGCCTTTTTACGCTGGTTTCTTCCCATCATTGTAAATTTATCCACCTGTCGTCTTTGTAGTTACCAACTTTCAAATTAGGTCTCTGAGTGGACGTCCAAGTTGTTAATTCCCAGGGCTGAAATATGAGCAACCCACTGCGCCAGCCAAAACAGCAGCATTAAGACTGTGCTTTTCTGCCTGGGAATCTCCTGTCTGGCTTTCTTCTTGAGTCTGTAATAGGTGACTCTGCCTTCCTGGAGTTTCAAACCTCAGTCAAAAGGGGAACCAGTCCCGTTTCCTCTGCACCAAGAAGTGCCACGCTGAGGTGCCGGCACAACCGCTGCGCTGGCCACAAGAGTCAGGCTGGCGACCCGTGTGTCTCCTCCAAACCTCAGTCAGAAGGGGAACCAGTCCCGTTTACTCTGCACCGAGAGCTGCTACGCCGAGGTGCCAGCAAAACCACTTCGCCGGCCACAGGAGTCATGCTGGTGACCCATGCAGCTTCTCCAAACCTCGGTCAGAAGGGAAAACAGTCCTGTTGATGATCCTTTAAATGTGTCCCAGACATTCTGGTATGTTGTGTCTTCGTTCTCATTGGTTTGAAAGAACGTCTTTATTTCTGCCTTCATTTCATTGTTTACCCAGGCAACATTCAAGAGAGTGTTGTTCAGTTTCCATGAAGCTGTGCAGTTCTGAGTTAGTTTCTGAATTCTGAGTTCTAACTTGATTGCACTGTGGTCTGAGAGACTGTTATCATTTCTGTTCTTTTGCATTTGCTGAGAAGTGATTTACTTCCAATTATGTGGTCAATTTTAGAGTAGGTGTGATGTGGTGCTGAGAAGAATGTATATTCTGGGAGAACGATCCAAGATGGCTGATCTCTAAGATCTCAGGATTGCAGCTCCCAGTGAAAGCACAGAAAATGAGAGGAAGCCACACTTTCAGACAAATTTTGGTTGCTCATGGAGCAGAAGATTCCTAGTGGAGGAGCTGCATGGGTCGCCACACTTTCAGACAAATTTTGGTCGCTCACAGAGCAGAAGATTCCTAGTGCACAGAGAAGACCCTAGCTACATGGGTCACCAGCATGACTCTTGTGGCCGGCGCAGCAGTTTTGCCGGCACCCCAGCATGGCAGTTCCGAGAATGTCTGGGACACATTTAAAGCAATGTCTAGAGGAAAATATACACCAATAAATGCCCACATGAGAAGCAAGGAAAGATCTAAAATCAACACCCAATCATCAAAATTGAAAGAGCTACTGGAGCAAGATTAAAAAAATCTCAAATCCTAGCAGAAGACCAGAAATAACTAAGATCAGAGCAGAACTGATGGAGATAAAGAAACAAAAAAACGCTTCAAAAAATCAATAAATTCAGGAGCTGGTTTTCTGAAAAGATCAACAAAATAGACCACCAGCCAGATTAATAAAAAAGAAAATACAGAATAATCAAATAGATGCAATAAAAATAATAAAGAAGATATCAACACAGATTCCACAGAAATACAAACCATCATCAGAGATTATTACAAACATCTCTATGCACATAAACTAGTAAACCTGGAAGAAATGGGTAAATTCCTGAAAACTTGCACCCTCCCAAGCCTAAACCAGAAAGAAGCTGAAACACTGAATAGACCAATAACAAGGTCTGAAGTTCAGGCAACAATTAAGAGCCTACCACTCAAAAAAAGCCCAGGTCAAGATGGGCTCATAGCCAAATCCTACCAGACATACAAAGAGGAGTTAGTACCATTCTTTCTGAAACTATTCCAAAAAATCCAAAGGAAGGGAATCCTCCTAAAATCATTTTATGAGACCAATATCATCCTGATACCAAAACAAAGGAGAGACTCAACAAAAAAAGAAAACTTGAGGCCAATATCCATGATGAACATAGATGCAAAAATCTTCAATAAAATACTGGCAAACCAATTGTGACAGCATATCAAAAGGCTTATCCACCATGATCAAGTAGGATTCATACTGGGGAGGCAAGGCTGGTTCAACATACACAAGTCTATAAATGTAATTTACCACAAAAGCAGAACCAAAGACAAAAACCACATGATTATCTCAATTGATGCAGAGAAGGCCTTTGACAAAATTCAACAGCTCTTTATAAGGGCTTTATAAGGACCCTCAATAAACTCGGTATTGATGAAATATATCTCAAAATAATAAAAGCTATTTATGACAAACCCACAGACAATATCATACTTAATGGGCAAAAACTGGAAGCATTCCCTTTGAAATCTGGGACTACACAAGGATGCCCTCTCTCACCACTCCTATTTAATATAGCCCTTTTAAGCCCTTTATAAAGACTCTCAATAAACTCGGTATTGATGGAATATATCTCAAAATAATGAAAGTTGTTTATGACAAACCCACAGAAAATATCACACTTAATGGGCAAAAACTGGAAGCATTCCCTTTGAAATTTGGCACTAGACAAGGATACCCTATCTCACCACTCCTATTTATTATAGTACTGGAAGTTCTAGCCAGAGCAATTAGGCAGGAAAAAGAAATAAAGGGTATCCAAATAGAAAGGTTGGAAGCCAAATTGTCTCTATTTGTAGACAACATGATAGTATACCTAGAAGACCCCATCACCTCAGCCCAAAAACTCCTAAAACTGATAAGCAAGTTCAGCAAAGTCTCAGGATACAAAATCAATGTGCAAAAATCACAAGCATTCCTATACACCAATAACAGACTTAAAGAGAGCCAAATTAAGGACCAACTGCCATTCACAATTGCTACAAAGAGAATAAAATACCTAGCAATACAACTTACAAGGAACATAAGGGACCTCTTCAAGGAAAACAATAAACAACTGCTTAACGAAATAAGAGAGGACACAAACAGATGGAGAAACATTCCATGTTTATGGTTAGGAAGAATCAATATTGTGAAAATGGCGATACTGCCCAAAGTAATGTACAGAATCAATGCTATCCCCATCAAGTTACCATTGACTTTCTTCACAGAACTGGAAAAAACCACCTTGAACTTCATATGGAACCAAAAAAGAGCCCGCATAGCCAAGTCAATTCTAAGCAAAAAGAACACAGCAGGAGGCATCACACTACCGGATTTCAAACTGTACTACAAGGCTACATTAATCAAAACAGCATGGTACTGGTACCAAAACAGAGAAATAGACCAATGGAACAGAACAGAGACATTGGATGCAACACAACATATCTACAACCATACAATCTTGGATAAACCTGACAAAAACAAGCAATGGGGAAAGGATTCCCTGTTTAATAAATGGTGTTGGAAAAACTGGCTAGCCATTTGCAGAAAGCAGAAACTGGACCTCTTCACGACACATTACACTAAAATGAACTCCAGATCGATTAAAGACTTAAACATAAGACCCAACACCATAAACACCCTTGAAGAAAATCTAGGCAAAACCATTTAGGACATAGGAGCAGGCAAGGACTTCATGACCAAAACAATAAAAGCATTGGCAACAAAAGCCAAAATAGACAAATGGGACCTAATCAAACTCCACAGCTTCTGTACAGCAAAAGAAACAGTCACTAGAGTGAATCGGCAACCAACAGAATGGGAAAAAATATTTGCAGTTTACCCAACTAACAAACGGCTGATATCCAGAATTTACAAAGAACTCAAACAGATTTACAGAAAATAAAAAACAAGCCCATTCAAAAATGGGCAAAGGATATGAACATACACTTTACAAAAGAAGACATACAAGAGGCCAACAAACATATGAAAAAATGCTCATCATCACTGGTCATTAGAGAGACACAAATCAAAACCACATTGGGATACCATCTCACGCCAGTTAGAATGGCGTTCATTAAAAAATCTGGAGACAACAGATGCTGGAGAGGATGCGAAGAAATAAGAACACTTTTACCCTGCTGGTGGGAGTGTAAATTAGTTCAACCATTGTGGAAGACAGTGTGGCAATTCCTCAAGGACCTAGAAATAGAAATTCCATTTGACCCAGCAATTGCATTACTGGGTATATATCCAAAGGATTATAAATCGGTCTACTATAAGGACACATGCACACGAATGTTCATTGCAGCACTGTTTACAATAGCAAAGACCTGGGACCAACCCAAATGCCCATCGATGATAGACTGGACTGGAAAAATGTGGCACATATACACCATGGAATATCATGCAGCAATCAAAAATGATGAGTTCATGTTCTTTGTAGGGACATGGATGAATCTGGAGAACATCATTCTCAGCAAACTGACACAAGAACAGAAAATTAAATACCGCATATTATCACTCATAGGCAGGTGAGAAAAAATGAGAACACATGGACACAGGGAAGGAAGTACTACACACTGGGGTCTATTGGGGGAAACAGGGGAGGGACAGCGGGGGGGAAGCTGGGAGGGATAGCCTGGGGAGAAATGCCAAATGTCGGTGAAGGGGAGGAAGGTAGCAAAACACACTGCCTTGTGTGTACTATGCAACTGTCTTGCATGCTCTGCACATGTACCCCAAAACCTAAAATGCAATAAGTAAAAAAAAATTAAAAAAAAGAAAATTGTTATTTATCATAAGTATATTGACTATAGCCTGTGTTGTCATGTGATTCATGACACAAAATGTTTTTGTACATATCCTGACATTGTAGTATGTTGCAAGTATTTTACTTCTATATTTCAATAACTCATGCCATTGAAGTAAGAAATTGGAATCCTCAAGCAGTTTTTCTTCTGAGTTTAATTATAGGAGTGATATGGTTTAGATCTGTGTCCCCACTCAAATCTCACCTTGAATTATACTTCCATCATTCCCATGTGTTGTGAGATAAACCCAGTGGAAGATAATTGAATCATGGGGGTGGTTTCTCTCACACTATTCTCTTCATAGTGAATATGTCTCATGAGATCTGATGGTTTATAATGGAAAACTCATTTTGCTTGGCTCTCATTCTCTCTTTTTGCCTGCTGCCATCCACGTAAGGTGTGACTTGCACCTTCTTGCTTTCCACCATGACTGTGAGGCCTCCCCAGCCACATGGAACTGTAAGTCCAATTAAAATTTTTCCTTTGTAAATTGCCCAGTCTCAGGTATGCCTTTATCAGCAGCATGAAAATGGATTAATATCAGTACAGTGAGGTGTTGCTGAAAAGATACCCAAAAATGTGGAAGTGACTTTGGAACTGTGTAAAAGGCAGAGGTTGGAGCAGTTTGGAGGTCTCAGAAGAAGACAGGAAAATGTAGGAGAGTTTGGAACTTTCTAGAGACTTGTTAAATGGCTTTGACCAAAAGCCTGATAGCAATATAAACAACAAGGTCCAGGCTCAGATGGTCTCAGATGGAGATGAGAAAATTGCTGGAAACTGGAGCAATGGTGACTCTTGTTGTATTTTAGTAAAAAGGCTAGTGGCACTTTGTTCCTTCCCTAGAGATTGCAGAACTCTGAATTTGAAAAAGATGATTTAGGGTATCTGGCGGAAGAAATTTCTAAGCAGCAAAGCATTCAAGAGGTGACTTGTATATTGTTAATGGCATTCAGTTTTGTAAGGGAAGCAGAGCATAAAAGTTTGAAAAACTTGCAGCCTGACAATGTGACAGAAAAGGAAAACCCATTTTCTGAAGAAAAATTCAAACTGGCTGCATAAATTTGTGTAAGTAATGAGGAGCTGAATGTTAACCTCCAAGACAATGGAAAAAATATCTTCAGGGCATGTCAGAGATCTTCATGGCAGTCCCTCCCATCACAGGCCCAGAGGTCTTAGAGAAAATAATTTTGTGGGCCAGGCCCATGGTCCCCATGCTATGTGCAGTCTAGAGACTTGGTGCTCTGTGTCTCAGTCACTCCAGCAGTGGCTAAAAGGAGCCAACATAGAGCTTTGGCTGTGGCTTCAGAGGGTGCAAGCCTCAAACCTTGGCAGCTTCCACATGGTGTTGAACCTGTCAGTGTGCAGAAGTCAAGAATTAATGTTTAGGAACCTCCACCTAGATTTCAGAGGATGTATGGCAATGCCTGGATGTCCAGGCAGAAGTTTGCTGCAGGGGTAGGGCTCTCATGGAGAACCTCTGCTAGTGCATTGTGGAAAATAAATGTGGGGTCAGAGACCCTACACAGAGTCCCTATTGGACATCAACTAGGGGAGCTGTGAGAAGAGGGCCACTACCCTCCAAGACCCAGAATTACCATTCTGGGTAATACCACCAACAGCTTCCACTGTGCACCTGGAAAAGCTGCAGACACTCAATGCCAGCTTGTGAAAGCAACCAGGAGAGAGACTGTACCCTGAAAAGCCACTGGGTTGCAGCTTCCCAAAACCATGGAAATCCAACACTTTCATCAGCATGACCTGGATATGAAACATGGTGTCAAAAAATATCATCTTGGAACTTTAAGATTTAACTGCCCTGCTGGATTTTGAACTTGCATGGGGCCTGTAGCCCCTTTGTTTTGGCCAATTTCTCCCATTTGAAATAGCTGTATTTACCTGTGACCTGTGGTATCTGTGACCCTATTGTATCTAGGAAGTAACTTATTTGCTTTTTATTTTACAAGATCATAGGTGGAAAGGACTTGCCTTGTCTCAGATGAAACTTTGGACTGTGGACTTTTAAATAAATGCTGAAATCAGTTAAGACTTTGAGGGACTGTTGGAAGGCATGATTGGTTTTGAAATGTGAGGCCATGAGATTTGGGAGCAGTCAGGATCAGAATAATATGGTATGGCTTTGTGTCTCCACCAAATCTCATCTGGTATTATACTCCTATAATTCCCATGTGTTGTGGGATGGAAATGGTGGGAGATAATTGAATCATGAGGGCAGTTTTGCCCATACTGTTCTGTGGTAGTGAGTAAGTCTCACAAGATCTGATGGTTTAATAAAGAGAAACTCATTTCACTTGGCTCTCATTCTTTCTTTTTGCCTGCTGCCAGTCGCATAAGATGTGACTTTCTCCTCCTTGCCTTCCACTATGATTGTAAGGCCTCACCAGCTATGTGAAACTGTAGCTCCAATTAAACCTCTTTCTTTTGTAAATTGACCCATCTTGTGTATGTCTTTATAAGCAGCATGAAAAATGAACTAATATACGGAGTCTCCAACCGCTACTTTCAAAAGTTCACTTACTACACTTAAAATATTCTTAATAATGATAATTTAAAACAAAAAATTCAGACTACATGCAGTGGCTCATGCCAGTAATTCCAGCACTTTGGGAGGCCAAGGCTGGTGGATCATCTGACATCAGGAGTTTGAAACCAGCCTGACCAATATGGTGAAACCCTGTCACTACTAAAAAATGCAAATATTAGCTGGGCATGGTGGTGCACACCCACAACTATTTGGGTGGCCGAGGCAGGAGAATCACTTGAACCCAGGAAGTGAAGGTTGTAGTGAGCCAAAATTGTGCCATTGTCCTCCAGCCTGAATGACAAGAGTGAAACTTGATCTCAAAACAAAAAAACAAAAAACTGTACACATGCTACCCTTAACTTTAGTCATGAAAAGTAAAAGCAAACCCTTCTTCCATTAATAATATTAGATGATGCCAAGCTGTCTGTAAGAAAGAGCCACTGCATAAAATAAAATCTGCAAGTTTTAACATAGGATGCAGTTATAAAGACCATAATCATTTTATAGTTGTCTACAATATCAGAATAGGAAGAAAACTAAGATTATTTAGTCCACAAATTAGCAAACATTTTTAGTAAAGGCCAAATAGTCAATATTGTGGCTTTATTGGTCAAATGGTCTTTGTCACAACTACTGAACTCTGCCTTTGCAATGCAAATGCAGCCATAGACAAAACATAAGTGAATGAGAGTCACTATGTTCCCAAAAATACTTTATTTGTAAAAGCACCATCAGAAGCTGGCCAGATTTTGCCAACCTCCAATTTATGCCAATCCCCTTATTTCTCTGTTTAAGGAGCTGAGAAAATAGAGGAAATGTGTCTGTCTCAACCAAGTTCATTAAGTAGTTCAATGGCAGAACTAGGACTAGAATTCAATTCTGCTCTCTTTTTCACCATCCCATGTCTAAGCAGCGAAGTTAAAGGAGACTGCTTTGTCACCAGTAATCTGATCATATTTTCCCTGATTTGAATTTATCAACTAATTGGAATATACAATTAACTTTTTTGTTTATATTCTACTGAGTCTTAGCAATTGATGTATATTAAATTCAGTGTCACAAGCATTCCTATACACCAACAACAGACAACCAGAGAGCCAAATCATAAATAAACTCCTATTTACAATTGCTACAAAGAGAATAAAAACCTAGGAATACAGTTAACAAGGGAAGTGAATGTCCTCTTTAAGGAGAACTACAAATTACTGTTCAAATATGTCAGAGAGGACATAAAAAAATAGAAAAACATTCCATGTTCATGGATAGGAAAAACCAATATTATGAAAATGGCCATACTGCCTAAAGTAATTTACAGATTCAATGCCATTCCCATCAAGTTACCATTGACTTTCTTTGTGGAATTAGAAAAAAACTACCTTAAATTTTAAACAGAACAAAACAAGAGCCTGCAGAGCCAAGACAGTCCTATGCAAAAAGAACAAAGCAGGAGGCATTATGCTATCTGACTTTAAACTATATTACAAGCCTACAGTAACCAAAAAAGCATGGTACTGGTACCAAAGTAGATATATAGACCAATGGAACAGAACAGAGACCTCAGTAATAACATGATACATCTACAACTATCTAATCTTTGACAAACCTGACAAAAACAAGCAACGAGAAAAGCATTTTCTATTTAATAAATGGTGCTGGAAAAAACTGGTTAGCCATCTGCAGAAAATTGAAACTGGAATTTTTTATACTTTATATAAAAAATTAACTCAAGATTAATTAAAGATGTAAATATAAAATCCAAAACTATAAAAAACCCTAAAAAAAAATTTAGGCAATACTGTTTAGGATATAGGCACAGGCAAAGATTTTATGACAAAACAACCAAAAGTAATTACAACAAAAGCAAAAATTGACAGAGATCTAATTAAACTAAAGAGCTTCTGCATAGCAAAATAAACTATAATCAGAGTGAACAGGCAAGTTGCAGAGTGGGAGAAAACTTTTGCAATTAATCCATCTGACAAAGGTCTAATATCCAGGATCTACAAGGAACTTAAAAATTTTTACAAGAAAAAAATTAATAACCCCATCAAAAAGTGCGCAAAGGACATCAACAGACACTTCTTAAAGGAAGACATTTATGCAACCCACAAACATGAAAAAAAGCTCAATATCATTGATCATTAGAGAAATGCAAATCTAAACCACAATGAGATACCATCTCACTCCAGTCAGAATGGCAATTATTAAAATGTCAGGAAACAACAGATGCTAAGGTTGCAGAGAAATAGGAATGCTTTTACCCTGTTGGTGGGAATGTAAATTAGGTCAACCATTGTGGAAGATAGTGTGGCAATTCCTCAAAGATCTGGAAACAAAAATACCATTTTACCCAGGAATCCTGTTATTGAGTATATACCAAAAATAATATAAATAATTCTATTACAAAGATACATACATGCATATGTTTATTGCAGCACTATTCACAATAGCAAAGACATGGAATCAATCCAAATGCCCATAAATGATAGACTGGATAAAGAAAATGTGGCACATATACACCATGGTGTACTATGCAGCTGTGAAAAAGAATGAGATTATATCCTTTGCACAGACATGGATGAAACTGGAAGCCATTATGCTCAGCAAACTAATGCAGGGACCAAAAACCAAACACTGCATGTTCTCACTCATAAGTGGGAGTTGAATAATGAGAACACATGGACACAGGGAGGGAAACATTGCACACTGGGGCCTGTCTGGGGGGTGGGGAAAACAGAGGGAGAGCATTAGCACAAATACCTAATTTATGCAGGGATTAAAACCTAGAAGAGGAGTTGACAGGTGTCACAAACCACCATGCACACATTTACATATGTAACGATCCTGCACATCTTGCACATGTACCCCAGAACTTAATAAAAATAAAAATGGAAAAAAATTGATGCATATTGAGTTAGTATTATTAGTAGTATTAGAGAATATAGTATTATATTTTAGGGTTTTAGGGCATATATTTAAGGAATGAATACAGGATTCATCTCTCAGGGAATATAGCACAATAGGGAGTGTAAAATAGTACATTATGCTATATTCTTCTCTCAGGGAATATAGTACAATAGGGAGTGTTGCATAAACTATAAAGTGTTGGTTAAAGCCAGAATGGAAGAAGTTCAGACATTCAGCACATGCATAGAAAAGCAAATGGCTTTGTAATTCAAAGATGTATCTTAGAACACTAGCTCATCCACTGGAATTTTCACAGAATTCTGCTGAGGTCTAAATGAGATTAATGAATGTGATTGTTATTTGCATGTGGTGATGTGCTATGTATATGTAAGGACTAATTGTCTCATAACCAAAGAGAAAACAGAAGTCTAATTTTCTTCTATCTCTATCTTACCTCATAGTTTTAAAAGCTAGACAGAAGTATATGGTTACAGATACTTTTCTAAGTTGACACCAATTAATGGAGCTACTAAGAGAATAAGTGTTCAGTTTGAGTTTAATTATGGAATTAATAGTGAACAAATGTATCAGAAACTGGAAAATACACAAAATATAAGTGCTGTAGATTTATAGGCTAATGGTAGCAATTGATTTAGCAAGGATGTTAAATCTTTCAGCCAAAGTGAAGCCATTTGATTTCTCCTAGATGATGTTTTTGAAAGTCTAAATTCTTCTGAGTATGGCAACTACAATCTTCAGGAGTTGAGATCCATGGGATATAATTATTTCTGACTTTAGTGTATGCAAAAGAAGATTGAGAAGAAAACACATTGGGTCTTTGTAATAAAAGAAAAATTGATGTATTCCTGCTGTCCTGTCATATATTGAACCTTGTCAGAGCTTGGTAAGGTAGCAGCCTCCACTGCAGTCACTGCTAACTCTAAACCCTTTAAAAAGTAGAGTTATGTAAGGTATTCCCAGGTATCGCTTAATTGACATCAAATTAATACAACTTAAACAGCTGATTTGTATTCACCTATTTGTTGTAAATGTACTTGTTATAGTCCCACTAAATATTGCTTATACACAACGCTGAAGACCTTACAAATACCCAAGAAGGCTAATGTTACCAACTTTTTCTCTATTGAACTTAGTCTCTGAAGGTATAACAGTTTTCTGGTCTTCATCCAACTCTTTATTCTCAGAACATATCAATTGAAATGGATCTGTCTTCCTTTGGGCTTTATTGCATTTAATATTTTGAGACAACCACTAGCCTGTACAATTTACGTGTCCTAAGATAGTAAAGCTAAAAACAAACAAAACGAAAACCCTGGCCTTTCAGTTGCTAGTTTAAATCTGTTTTCATGACTTGTCTAACTAAGGTCATATGAGAACTACTTTGTATCTCATCTCATAGGGTCTTAATGCCAAGTCCAAGAATTACAATAGAGATTCATCACACTGTGTATTTGTGGAGGATAAGAAATTTATAGAAGATTTATATTCCTAGTTAGCGTAACTAATTCTAACTGACTTCTTCTGTGTTTAGGTTTGAATATGACTTTGCTAACCTAGCTTGTGGGGCTTGCTTCTGTAACTAAGGGGAGAGGTTCCCCATCAGTGCTTAGCAAATCGGGAGCCAGAGAAACAAAATTAAATTATGCCAATGAAAGTACAATATATTTGCTTTCATCAATCTCCTGAGTCAGAAATAACAGATTTTCAAAGACTTTGCATTTCTATTCTTTCCTTTTGACCTATGGTCTACTTGTGGATTAGGAACAATACTTCTAAGAGGCTTTCTATTTGTTGAAAAAACACTGGAGTTATTAATGAATATTTGTTACATGTCTCGTGGCTCCGCATTGATTAGAAACAACTTTATCCAAAAATTATTTGGCTAACACACACACACACACACACACACACACACACACACACACAACCTGAAGAAGAGCAATACAAATCCCAATATATAAACAAATTAAGAAACATTAAAGGAAGTAACAAAAATGCTGTTCCATAAAACAGAAATTAATTTTGCAAAACTTACTAACTATATACTTTCTTACCCAGAGGAAAAAAACAGTAATAGTCATTCTTATAAAGGTCAACATGTGGCAGTGTCTGAATATCAATGAATGGAGGGCAGAGCAAGATGGTGGAATAGAAAGCTCCAACAATCATCCTCCCCTGAAATGATGGCAAGTTTACAACTATCTACACAGACAAAAACACTTTTATGAAAACCAATAATAAGATACCACCATGACCACAGAAAACTAGAGCACAAAGCAGCTTCCTGGGGTCCCCAATTTCTGGACTTGACTCTTGGATGGCATTTCTGGAAATGCACTGGGCCTGAGAAAAGCCCAGTGCCCTGAAGCATGAGTTCCAGGTCAGACTGCATTTATGACAAGCTGACTTAAGAGACCTTAGGTCTTAAGGGAACAGCCTCAGTAGTCTACCAGTACTTCTTGTGGCCTGGGGTGTTGACTACAGGGTAGGGCTCCTCTGCCTTTGGAAATGAGAAGGAAGAGTGGGAAGGGCTGTGTCCTGTGGTTTGAAGGCCAGCTCAGCTGCAATACAATAGAACAGGTAGACATATAAGGATTTTTACTGTAGTCTCTGTCCCCCAGACAACACTTATGGACCCACCTGTGGCTTAATGGGGGAGTGAGGACCTTGACACACTGAAGGAAAGGACACATGCCTGCCTGGTTTTGACCCCTGCAGATTGTAGAACCCAAGGGCCTTGAGAGAACACAGGCAGTAGTCAGGGAGTAGTTGCAGTAGGCCTTTCAGAAACACCCAGCTCAGTGTTGGCTTCAGGTCTGACCCAATGCACCAACAGTCGTTGTGGGCAAAGTATTACTCTATGTCTAGTTTAAAGTGGCTCAGAATAAAGGAAGAGAGACTGTATAAATTTGGGAGAAAAAAAGGAAAAAGAACAGAAGTTTCTGACTGGTAATCCAAAAAATTATTCTGGTTGTTGTCCAAGACCATCTATAAGTTTGCAAGAACCACAGTGTAACAAAACTTAGAGTGCCTTCTAAAGAAAATATAGCTTAGATCACAACACCCAAGTCCATTCAAATATCTGAAAAAGTCTTTTCAAAAATAGCTGTACATAAGCCCAGACAGTGAAGACTACAATAAATACCTAACCCTTCAATACCCAGAAACCAAAGAACATCTACTAGTATCAACACCATCCAGGAAAACATGACCTCATGAACTACATAAGCCATGAGGGACCAATCCTGGAGAAACAGATATGTGACCTCTCAGATAGAGTATGGAAAATGCCTGTATTTACAAAAAAAAAACTTCAAAGAAATTCAAGATAACACAGAGCAAAGATTCAGAATCTTATCAGATAAATTTAACAACGAGATTAAAATAATTAAAAAGAATCAGCTGAAGAATGCATCAGAGTCGTTTAACAGCAGAATTGATTGAGAAGAAGAAAGAATTAGTGAGCTTAAAGACAGTCTATGTGAAAGTACACGGAGGAGACAAAAGAGAAAAAATAAATAACAATGAAGTGTGCCTATAGGATCTAGAAAATGGCTTAAAAGGGCAAACCTAAGTGTAATTGGCCTTAAAAAGAACGTAGAGAAAGAGATAGGTGTAGAAAGCTAATGCAAAGGGATGACAGAGAACTCTCCAAACCTAGAGAAAGATATTAATATCCAAGTACAAGAAAGTTATAGTATACCAAGAGGATTTAATGCAAAATAGACTACCTCAAAACATTTAATAATCAAACTCCTAAAGTTCAAGGATAAAGAAAAAATTCTAAAACAATCAAGAGAAAATAAAGATAACATACACTGGAACTCCAATATGTCTGGTAGTGGAATCTTCAGTTGAAACCTTACAGTTCAGGAGAGAGTGGCATGACATATTTGAAGTGCTGAAGGAAAAAGAAATGTTTGCCCTAGAATAGTATATATAGTGAAAATATCCTTCAAACATGAAGAAGAAATAAAGACTTTCCCAGACAAAGAAAAGCTGAGAAATTTCATCAGTACAAGACCTATATGAGTTCGTGTCCTTTGTAGGGACATGGATGAATCTGGAGAACATCATTCTCAGCAAATTGACACAAGAACAGAAAAGGAAACACCGTATATACTCACTCATAGGCAGGTGATGAACAATGAGAACACATGGACACAGGGAAGGGAGTACCACACACTGAGGTCTATTGGGGGATATAGGGGAGGGACAGCGGGGGGGGAGTGGGGGAGGGATGGCATGGGGAGAAATGCCAAATATGGGTGAAGGGGCAGAAGGCAGCAAAACACACTGCCACGTGTGTACCTATGCAACTATCTTGCATGTTCTGCACATGTACCCCAAAACCTAAAATGCAAAAAAAAAATTTAAAAAAGAAAAGACCTATCTTGCAAAAAATTACAAAAGGAGTACATCCATCAGAAATGTATTAATGAGAAATAAATAGTCACCTGAGGGAAAAAAGCTCACTGGTAATAGTGAGAACACAGAAAAACACAGAATATTATATCACTAACTATGGTGTGTAAGCTACTCATACTAAGGAGAAAGACCAAACAATAGACCAATAAAAAATAATAACTACAATAACTTTTTGAGACATAGTCAATGCAATAGATATAAATACAAACCACAAAAAGTTAAAAACCATGGGGGATGAAGTTAGGGCTTGGAGTTTTAATTAGTTTTCTTTTTGCTTCTTTGTTTATGCAAATAATGTTAAGTTGTTGTCAGGTTGAAATAATGGATTATAAGACAGTATTTGCAAGCCTCATGGCAACCTCAAGCTGAAAAACATACAACAGATACACAAAAAAATAAAAAGCAAGAAACTGAATTATATTAATAAAAAATCATCTTCACTTATGGAAGACAGGAAAGAAAGAAATAAGGAAGAGAAGACCACAAAACAACAAGAAAACAAATAATAAATGGCAGGAGCAAGTTCTTGTGAATAACAGCATTGAATATAAATGGATTAAACCCACCAATCAAAAGATATAGACTGGTTGAATGGATGACAAAAAAAAAAGACCCACTGATCTGTTGCCTACCAGACACAAACTCTACCTATAGAGACACAAATAGACTGAAAATAAAGGGGTGGAAAAAGATATTCCACACAAATGGAAACCAAAAAAGAGGTGGGCTTGCTGTGCCTGTATTAGATAAAACAGATTTCAAGACAAAAACTATTCGAAGAGACAAAGAATGTCACTACATAATAATAAAGGTGTTAATTCAGCAAGAGAATATAGGAATTTAAATATATATGCACCCAACACTGGTACCCACATATATATAAAGGTAATATTATTAGAGCTAAAGAGAGAAATAGGCACTGATCAAATAACAGCTAGAGACTTCAACACCCTGGTTTCAGCCTTGCACAAAACTTCCATGGAGAAACTCAGCAAATAAACATCAGACTTAATCTGCACTATAGTCCAAATGGATCTAACGAATATTTATAAACCATTTTATCCAAGAGCTACAGAATGTACTTTTTATTCTTCTGCACAAATAATACCAAGCATCTTCTCTAACTACAGTGAAATAAAATTAAAAATTAATAAGAGGAATTTTGGAAAATATGCAAATACATAAAAATAAAAAAATATGCTCCTGGCAAGCCAGTGAGTAAATGAAGAAATTAAGAATGATTTCTTAAGGGAGGAATTCGTCAAGATGGCCCTCTAGGAGCAGCTCAGGATTGCAGCTCCAAGTGAAAGCACAGAGGGTGAGTGGATGCCACATTGCAGAACGGATCTTTATTGCCCACAGACCAGGAGATTCCCAGGCGGAGGAGACCTACGGGTCGCTAGCACAGCTGTTTTGGGAGCGCAGCTGTTTTGCAGGCACCCCAGTGCAGCGGCTCTCTGTACAAAATACACTGGTCTGGTTGCCCTTTTAAGCTGGCAAGAGGCACTCCAAGAAGGCAGATTTGCCCATTCATCTGATTAAACAACTCTGAAACAGGGAGCCAGACCAGGAGATTCCCAGGCAGCACAATTTTTTCAGCTGGCTCAGTGGGTCACAGCAAGGGAAATCACACAGATCCTGGCACCCTTTCAGCAGGCAACTAGAACACCTGAAAGAGAGTCAACTGTTCAACTTAAAAAAAAAGGCTCTGCGGAAGGAAGCCAGGTGATCACGCTCAGTGAGTCCCACCCGCTCAAAAACAAACAAACAAACAAACAAAAAACAGCAATTGGAAATGCCTGGGGTTGAGAGTTTCACGGCAAGCACAGCTGAACCCAGGACATTGCAGCTCGGTGGGGGAGGGGTGTCCGCCACTACTGAGGCACTCCACTCCTAGGGAGGTAGTCTGCCATTGCTGAGGCAGCTCTAACAGAGAAAGTGTGCCACTACAGAGGTGGGCCACCATTGACGAGGCAGTTCTAACCACACAAATATAAACAGGACTGCAGGGAAGTTTACATGGCAGCAGGGTGGAGCCCACAGCAGCTCAGCAAAACCTCTGCAGGCAGACAGTGACTAGTCTGCCTCCTTGCTGGGCAGGGCAGCCCTGAATAAAAAGGCAGCAGCACAACAAAAACTCATAAAGCCCTAACTTCCCAGGACAGAGCACCTGGGGAAAAAAAGGGGGTTTATGAGTTCAGCTCTAGCAGACTTAAACGTACCAGCCTAGCAGCTCTTAATGAACAATGCAGCTCACAGCTCAGCACTTGAGCTCCTCTAAAGAACAGACTGTCGATGATAGACTGAACTGGGAAAATGTGGCACATACACACCATGGAATATTATGCAGCAATTAAAAATGATGAGTTCGTGTCCTTTGTAGGGACATGGATGAATCTGGAGAACATCATTCTCAGCAAACTGACACAAGAACAGAAAAGGAAACACCGTATATACTCACTCATAGGCGGGTGATGAACAATGAAAACACATGGACACAGGGAAGGGAGCACCACACACTGAGGTCTATTGAGGGAAATAGGGGAGGGACAGTGGGGGAGAGCAGGGGAGGGATGGCATGGGGAGCAATGCCAAATATGGGTGAAGGGGCAGAAGGCAGCCAAACACACTGCCACATGTGTACCTATGCAACTATCTTGCATGTTCTGCACATGTACCCCAAAACCTAAAATGCAATAAAAATTTTAAAAAAAAAGAACGGACTGTCTCATCAAGCAGCTCCCTGATCCCTGTATATCCAAAAAGTCACCTCACAAAGGAATGATCTGACCGACATTTGGCAGGCATCATTCTGGGGCAAAGATAGCAGAAGAAGGAAGTGGTAGCAACCCTTACTGCTCTGCAGCTGCTGCAGGTGATCCCCAGGCAAGAGGTGCATGGAGTGGACCTCAGCAGTCATACAGCAGGGAGGCATGACTTGTAAAAGGAAAACTAAGAAACAGAAAGAACTTCATCATCAACAATCTGGACAACCACTCAGAGACCCAATATGAAAATTAGCAACTACACAGATGACAGCAGGACAAATCCACAAAGATTGGAAGAAACCAGCATAAAAAGGAGGAAAACACCCGAAATCAGAACAACTCTCCTCCTACAAGGAATCACAAATCGTCACCAGCAAGGGAACAAAGCTTAAAGGAGAATGAGTATGATGAAACGATAGAATCAGACTTCAGAAAGTGGGTAATGAGAAACTTCTGTGAGCTAAAAGAACACGTTCTAAATCAATGCAAAGAAACTAAGAATGTTGAAAAAAGATTTGACAAAATGATAACAAGAATGGACAACTTAGAGAGGAATATGAGTGAATTGATGGAGCTGAAAAACACAACACGGGAACTTCGCAAAGCATGCACAAGTTTCAACAGCCGAATTGACCAAGCAGAAGTAAGAATATCAGAGATCAAAGATCAATTCAATGAAATAAAATGAGAAGGCAAGATGGAAAAAAAAGCACAAAAAGGAATGAACAAAGTTTCCAAGAAATGCGGGACTATGTGAAGAGACCTAATCTATGTTTGATAGGTGTACCTGAATGTGACGAAGAGAATGAATCCAAGCTGGAAAGTACTCTTCAGGATATTGTCCAGGAAAATTTCCCCAACCTAGCAAGGCAGGCCAATATTCAAGTCTGGGAAATACAGAGAACACCAAAAAGATATTCTGCAAGAAGAGCAACCCCAAGGCACATAATCGTCAGATTCACCTGGGTTGAAATGAAGGAGAAAATGCTAAGGGCAGCCAGGAGAAAGGTTGGGTTAACCACAAAGGGAAGCACATCCGACTCACAGCAGATCTCTCGGCAGAAACACTACAAGCCAGAAGAGGGTGGGAACCAATATTCAAAAACCTTAAAGAAAAAAACTTTCAACCCAGAATTTCATATCCAGCCAAACTGAGCTTCATAAGTGAAAGAAAAATAATATCCTTTGCAAACAAGCAGGTACTCAGAGATTTTGTCACCAACAGGCTGCTTTATAAGAGCTCCTGAAAGAGGCACTACACATACAAAGAAACAACCAGTAGCAGCCACTCCAAAAACATACCAAATGGTAAACAGCATCAACAAAATGAAGAATCTGCATCAACTAATGGGCAAAACGGCCAGCTAGCATCAAAATGGCGGGATCAAATTTACACATAACAATATTAACCCTAAGTGTAAATAGGCTAAATGCACCAATTGAAAGACACAGACAGGCAAATTAAATAAAAAGTCAAAACTTATCCATGTGCTGTATCCAGGAAACCCATCTCATATGCAAGGATACACAAAGGCTCAAAATAAAGGGATGGAGAAAGATTTACTAAGCTAATGGAGAGCAATAAAAAACAGAAGTTGCAATTTCCATCTCTGATAAAATAGACTTTAAAGCAACAACGATCAAAAGAGACAAAGAACGACATTACATAGTGGTAAAAAGATTGATACAACAGGAAGTACTAATGATCCTAAATATATACAGACCCAATACAGGAGCACCCAGATACATAAGGCAAGTTCTTAATGACTTACAAAGAGACTTAGACTCCCACACAATAATAGTGGGAGACGTTAACACTCCACTGCCAATATTAGACAGATCAACCAGACAGAAAATTAACAAGGAATCCCAGAACTTGAACTCAGACCTGGAACAAGCAAACCTGATAGACATTTACAGAACTCTTCACCCCAAATCCACAGAATATACATTCATCTCAGCACCACATCACACCTACTCTAAAATTGACCACATTAGTGGAAGTTAATCACTCCTCAGCAAATACAAAACAACAGAAATCATAACAAACAATCTCTCAGACCACAGTGCAATGAAGTTAGAACTCAGGATTCAGAAACTAACTCAGAACCACACAGCTTCATGGAAACTGAACAACTGGCTCTTGAATGTTGACTGGATAAACAATGAAACAAAGGCAGAAATGAAGAAATTCTTCAAAACCAAAGAGAATGAAGATATAACATACCAGTATCTCTGGGACACATTTAAAGCAGTCTCTAGAGGAAAATATATAGCAACAAGGGCCAACATGAGAAGAGTGGAGAGATTCAAAATTGATACCCTATTGTCAAAATTGAAAGAGCTAAAGGAGCAACATCAAAAAAACTGAAAACTTATCAGAAAAAAAGAAATAACTAAGATCAGAGCAGAACTGAAGGAGATGGAGACACGAAAAACCCTTCAAAAAATTAATGAATCCTGGAGCTGGGTTTTCACAAAGATCAACAAAATAGACAGACCACTAGCCAGATTAATAAAAAAGGAAAGAGAGAATAACCAAATAGAAGGAATAAAAGACAGTAAAGAAAAAATCACCACAAATCCCACAGAAATTCAAACCATCATCAGAGAATATTACAAACAACTCTATGCACATAAATTAGTAAACCAGGAAGAAATGGGTAAATTCCTGGACACCTGTGTCCACCCAAGCTTAAACCAGGGAGAAGTCAAAACTATAAATAGACCAATAACAAGATCTGAAGTGGAGGCAGCAATTAAGAGCCTACCACACACAAAAAAGCCCAGGTCCAGATTGGTTCACAGCCGAATTCTACCAGACAAACAAAGAGGAACTGTTACCATTCCTCCTGAAACTATTTTAAATAATCCAAAAGAGGAAATCCTTCCCAAATCAAGTCTGGGAAATACAGAGAACACCACAAAGATATTCTGCAAGAAGAGCAACCCCAAGGCACATAATCGTCAGATTCACCAGGGTTGAAATGAAGAAGAAAATGCTAAAGGTAGCCAGAGAGAAAGGTCGGGTTAACCACAAAGAAAAGCACATCAGACTCACAGCAGATCTCTTGGCAGAAACACTACAAGCCAGAAGAGGGTGGGAAGCAATATTCAACAACCTTAAAGAAAAAAACTTTATGAGACAAACATCATTCTGATATCAAAACCCGGCAGAGACTCAACAAGAAAAAAAAAACTTCAGGCCAATATCCATGATGAACATAGTTGTAAAAATTTTCAATAAAATACTAGCAAGCGGATTGCAACAGCACATCAAAAAGCTTACCCACCATGAACAAGTAGGATTCATCCTGGGGATGCAAGGCTGGTTCAACATAGGCAAGGCTATAAACGTAATTCACCACATAAACAGAACCAAAAACAAAAACCACAGGATTATCTCAATCGATGCAGAGAAGGCCTTTGACAAAATTCTACAGCTCTTTATGCTAAAAACCCTCAATAAACTCGGTATTGATGGAATGTATCACAAAATAATAAAAGCTATTATGACAAACCAATAGCCAATATCATACTGAATGGGCAAAAACTGGAAGCATTGCCTTTGAAATCTGGCACTAGACAAGGATGCCCTCTCTCACCACTCCTATTAAATATAGTACTGGAAGTTCTAGCCAGAGCAATCAGGCAAGAAAAAGAAATAAAGGGTATGCAAATAGGAAAGGAGGAATCCAAACTGTCTCTATTTGCAGACGACATGATAGTATATGTAGGAGACCCCAACGTCTCAGCCCCAAAACTCCTGAAACTGGTAAGCAACTTCAGCAAAGTCTCAGGATACATTGATTTCAATGTGCAAAAATCACAAGCATTTCTATAGACCAATAAGAGACTTAAAGAGAGCCAAATCAAGAATGAACTGCCATTCACAATTGCTACAAAGAAAACAAAATTCCTAGGAATATAACTAATAAGGAACATAAAGGACCTTTTCAAGGAGAACTACAAACCACTGCTCAACAAAATAAGAGAGGACACAAACAGATGGAGAAACATTCCATGTTCATAGTTACGAAGAATAAATATTGTGAAAATGGTCATTGTACCCAAAGTAATTTACAGACTCAATGCTATCCCCATCAAGCTACCAATGACCTCCTTCACAGAACTGAAAAAAACTACCTTAAAATTCATATGGAACCAAAACGAAGCCCACATAGCCAAGTCAGTTCTAAGCAAAAAGAACACAGTGGGAGGAATCACACTACCAGTCTTCAAACTATACTATAAGGCTACAGTAATCAAAACAGCATGGTACTGGTATCAAAACAGAGATATAGACCAATGGAACAGAACAAAGGCATTAGAGGCAAAACAACATATCTACTACCATAAAATATTTGATAAAGCTGACAAAAACAAGCAATGGGGAAAGGATTTTCTGTTCAATAAATGGTGTTGGAAAAACTGGCTAGCCATGTGCAGAAAGCAGAAACTGGACCCCTTCCTGACACCTGGCACCATAAAATCCCTAGAAGAAAATCTAGGCAAAACCATTCAGGACACAGGAGTAGGCAAGGACTTCATGACAAAAATACCAAAAGCATTGGCAACAAAAGCCAAAATAGACAAATGGGACCTAATCAAACTCCACAGCTTCTGTGCGGCAAAAGAAACAGTCACTAGAGTGAATTGGCAAACAACAGAATGGGAAACAATGTTTGCAGTTTACCCATCTGACAAAGGGCTGATATCCAGAATTTACAAAGAAATTAAACAGATTTACAAGAAAAAAACAAACAAGCCCATTCAAAAATGGGCAAAAGATATGAACAGACGCTTTACAAAAGAAGATATACATTAGGCCAACAAACATATGAAAAAATGCTCATCATCACTGGTCATTAGAGAAATGCAAATCAAAACTACGTTGATATACCATCTCACGCCAGTTAGAATGGTGATTATTAAAAAATCTGGAGCGAAAAGATGCTGGAGAGGATGTGGACAAATAGGAACACTTTTACACTGCTGGTGGGAATGTAAATTAGTTCATCCATTGTGAAAGACAGTGTGGCGATTCCTCAAGGACCTAGAAATAGAAATTCCATTTGACCCATCAATCGCATTACTGAGTATATATCCAAAGGACTATAAATCATTCTAGTATAAGGACAAATGCACACGAATATTAATTGCAGCACTGTTGACAATAGCAAAGAGCTGGAACCAACCCAAATGCCCATTGATGATAGACTGGAATGGGAAAATGCGGCACATATACACCATGGACTATTATGCTGCAATCAAAAATGATGAATTCGTGTCCTTTGTAGGGACATGGATGAATCTGGAGAACATCATTCTCAGCAAACTGACACAAGAACAGAAAATGAAATACCACATGTTCTCATTCATAGGCAGGTGATGAACAATGAGAACACATGGACACAGCACAGAAAAGGGAATACTACACACTGGGGTCTATTGGGGGGAATAGGGGAGGGACAGAGTGGGGGGGGGAGCTGGGGAAGAATAGCCAGGGGAGAAATGCCAGATGTGGGTAAAGGGCAGGAAGGCAGCAAATCACACTGCCATGTTTGTACCTATGCAACTATCTTGCATGTTCTGCACATGTACCCCAAAACCTAAAATGCAATTAAAAAATAAAAATAAAAAAGAAAAGAAATCTTCAGGCCAATATCCATGATGAATATAGATGCAAAAATCTTCAATAAGGTACTGGCAAACCGATTTCAACAGCACATCAAAAACTTTATCCATCATGATTAAGTAGGCTTCATACTAGGTATGCAAGGCTGTTTCAACATACACAATTCTATAATCATAATCAACAACATAAACAGAACAAAAGAGAAAAACCACATGATTATCTTAATTGATGCAGAGAAGGCCTTCAACAAAATTTACTAGCTTTTTATGCTAAAAGGTCTCAATAATCTATGTATTGATGGAACTTATCTCAAAATAATAAAAGCTATTTATGACAAACCAAAGCCAATATCATACTGAATGGACAAAAACTGGAAACATATCCTTTGAAATCTGGCACTAGACAAGGATGCCCTCTCTCACCACTCCTATTCAATATAGTGTTGGAAGTTCTAGCAGGAGCAATCAGTCAAGAAAAAGAAATGAAGTGTACTCAACTCAGAATGGAGGAAGTCAAACTGTCTCTTTGCAGATGACATGATTGTAAATTTAGAAGACTCCATGGTCTCAGCACAAAATCTCCTGAAACTGATAAGCAACTTCAGCAAAGTCTCGGGATAGAAAATCAATGTGCAGAAATTACAAGCATTCCTATACACCAATAACAGACTAACAGAGAGCCAAATCAAGAATGAACCACTATTCACAATTGGTACAAAGAGAATAAAATACCTAGGAATACAACTAAGAAAGGAAGTAAGGGATCTCTTCAGGGAGAACTGCAAACCACTGCTCAAGAAAATAAGAGAGGACACAAACAGATGGAAAAACATTCCATGCTCATGATTAGAAAGAATCAATATCATAAAAATGGCCACACTGCCCAAAGCAATTTACAGATCCAATGCTATCCCCATCAAGCTACCTATGACCTTCTTCACAGAACAGGAAACAGCTGCCTTAAACTTCATATGGAACCAAAAGAGAGCCCACATAGCCAAGACAATTCTAAGCAAAAAGAGTAAAGCTGGAGGCATCATGAGATTTGACTTCAAACTATACTAGAAGGCCATAATAAGCAAAACAGCATGGTACTGGTACCAAGACAGAGATATAGACCAGTGGAACAGAACAGAGGCCTTGGAGGCAATTCCAAACATCTATTACCGTCTGATCTTTGACAAACCTGACAAAAACAAGCAACAGGGAAAGGATTCCTTGTTTAATAAATGGTACTATGATAACTGGCTAGCCATGTGCAGAAATCAGAAACTGGACCCCTTCCTGACACCTTACATTAAAATTAACTCCAGAGGATTAAAGACTTAAACATAAGACCTAACACCATAAAATCCCTAGACAAAAACCTAGGCAAAACCATTCAGGACATAGGCATATGCAAAGATTTCTTGACTAAAACACCAAAAGCACTGGCAACAAAAGCCAGAAAAGACAAATGGGATCTAATTAAACTCCAGAGCTCCTGTACAGCAAAAGATATAATCATCCAAGTGAAGTGGCAATCAGCAGAATTAGAAAAAAATTTTGCAATCTACCCATCTGACAAAAGTCTAATATCCAGAATCTACGAAGAACTAAAACAGATTTAAAAGAAAAAAGCAAACAAACCCATTCAAAAGTGGGCAAAGGATATGAAAGACAGTCTTTTCAAAAGAAGACATTTATGAGGCCAAAAAATATGAAAAAATGCTCATCATCACTGGTTATTAGAAAAATGCAAATGAAAACCACATTGAGATACCATCTCATGCCAGTTAGAATGGCAATCATTAAAAATATCTGGAGACAACAGATGCTGAAGAGGATGTGGTAAAATAGAAACACTTTTACACTGTTTATGAGAGTGTAAATTAGTTCAACCATTGTGGAAGACAGTGTGGTGATTCCTCAAGGACCTAGAAATGGAAATTTCATTTGACCCAGCAATCCCATTACTGGGTATATATCCAAAGGATTACAAATCGTTCTATTATAAAGACACATGCACATGTATGTTCATTGCAGCACTGTTTACAATAGCAGACTTGGATCCAACCTGAATGCCCATCGATGTTAGACTGTACAAGAAACTTGTGGTACATATGCACCACATTTGCGTTTTTTTGTAGAGACATAGATGAAGCTGGAAGCCATCATTCTCTGAAAGCTAACATAGGAACAGAAAACCAAACACTGCATGTTTTCACTCATAAGTGGGAGTTGAAAATGAGAACACATGGGCACAGTGATGGGAACATCATACACTGGGGCCTGGTCAGGAACTGTGGGGCATGGGAAGGGATAGCATTAGGAGACATACGTAATGTAGGTGATGGGTTGATAGGTGCAGCAAACAACCATGGCGCATGTATACCTTTGTAACAAACCTGCACATTGTATCCCAGAACTTAAAGTATGATTTAAAAATTGAGCACTCAGAAAATAAAGTAGAATTTTGAAAAACTTATATCCACTACTGTAAGCCTGAAAGCTTTCCAATAGTTATGATTTTTCTGAAGAGATAAGTGGTGATCTTAACAAAATTAATAGCTGAGATATTTTGTAAAAGAATATGTCAACATTTGGAAGATCTACATAAATCAGTAAACCAATATTTTTAATATAACCAATGCATGATGTTACAGAATCATGCTTGGGTGTCAGATTTATTCAAACTGCAAGATAGACCAGTAGATTTTAAGACAATGAAGTCTGAAAAATTCATTGGTATAGTGTCACACATTGCAAACTAAGAAACTACGCTTGTCTAGTTTGTTGTAGAATCAAGAAAAACCTAAAATAATTGGAAAAAGCTGTTAAAATCCTCTTCTCTTTCCAACTATATATCCATTTAAGGCTGAATTTCCTTCAACCAAAAGAGCATATCACAGAAGATTCAAGGCAGAAGCTGTTATGCGAATCCAGCTATCTTCTATTAAACCAGACATTAAAGAGATTTGCAAATTATAAGACTGTCTCTTTCCTCACTCATTCTTTATAAAATATTATTCTTCATATCAAAACATTATATTTATATTCTGTAATATGTTTACTATCTTAAAATAAACATATAGTTTTTCAAATGTAATTTTCAATACAGTAAATAGTGGTAGATATAATTCATATATTTAACAAAATAAATAATTTAACAAATTAAAGACCTATTTAAGGTATTTAATCATCCTAAAGAATGTGAAAGGAGACCAAACATTTGATTAATGTTCCTGGGACCAAAACCTTTGAGAAATGTTCTATATGTAGAACATGAATCCATTACTTGAAGTTCCATGCCTTATTAGAAATGTGATCTCTTCTCAAACAAAGAAATTGTTTTCTGAGCAGTGAGGAAGTCATTGTCTCCACTGTGACTTCAAATGAGCTATATAAACTCTGTGCAAATTAAGTAAATTAATTCTTGAAAATAAGTGTGAAAAAACATATTATGGTATTTATCTTTGGACAACCTAGCATTCTACATTTTTGTACTGCTTTGCCATTAGCAAAGCATTTTCATGCCTATTATCTCTATTCTTCAAGATTAAAAGTTTTGATAGGCAGAGAAAGATGGCTGAATAGAAGGCTTCACAAATCATTACACCACCCACCCTGCCCTTAAAGAAACACCAAATTTAACAACTGCCTATACAAAAAAGCATCTTCATAAGAACCGCAAATCAGGTGAGCACTCACAGTACCTGCTTTCAACCTAATGTCATTAAAAACAGGCGCTGAAGAGGGTAGGAAAGTCAGTCTTAAATTGCTGATGCCACCACTCCCACATTCCACAACAGCAGTTGTGTGTCATGGAGAGAAAACTTCTGTTGTTGGGAGAGGAAGATAAAAGCAATTGTGAGACTTTCCATAGAACTCAATGCTGGCTGTGACAGCAGAAAGCAAAACCAGACTGAACTCAGCTGACACCCACCCACAGAGGGAGCATATAGGCCTTCCCTTGCTAGAAGGGAATGACACATCACAGTGGTTGGAATTTGAGTTCTAGCAAGCCTCTCCACTGTGTCCTCAGACATGTCAGGGTCACCACCTGAGACGTCAGTCACCATCTGCAGAAGTCTGACCTGCAGAACCTGACTCAACAACGAATGAATGAATGCACTCACACCATTACAGTGTTTCAAGTGGACTAGGGATGGCAGATGGCTGCTTTCAGAGGGCAAAATGCAACCGATCGACCCAGACCTTCTGCCCATCCACTTTTATTCCCTCAAGATTTTACAGCAGAGGTTCTAAGTTAACACGTTTGTGGGTAATAAACATGGTTAAAAGAGTGGTTATAGGAATGATAAAAGCTTTAGGTTCCAGGCCCAGAGTAAACACTATTAACAGGTAATTCCCCTTTGATCTCCCCCTGAGAGAACCATCCAGCACAAAGTTTACATGAGAAAACAGAGTGGAGACAAAGGGATATGGGGTAAACAGACTTAATTGGGAAAGCCTCATCCCTATTTTCTCCCTACCTTAATGGACTGGCAGCCACTTTCGGCCTGCCCCAATAAAACCTTTCGGCCTTCCAAAAGGTTTGAGACTAACCTATAACTTTTCTTCAAATTAATATATTTAATATTTTGCTGGCCCCGAGTGAAAAGCAACACCCCACAACTGGCTAAATTCCTCTGGGTCTCTAAATAAACCTTGGCAGACTAGACCACAGGAACCCAACTCCTAGGCAAGTCCCAGTGCTCAGGTGGGCTCAGAGCCGGTGGACTTAGCGGGCATGAGATACACTGAGACACCAGCCAGGGCAGCTAACAGAGTGCTTACACTACCCTTTCCAACCCCAGGGGGCACAGCTCATGGCTCCAAAAAAACCCTTTCTTCCACTTGAGAAGAGGAGAGGGAAGAGTTAAAAGGACTTTGTCTTGCACCTCAGATACCACCAGCACAGGCACAGTAGAATAGGGCACTAGTTGCAGTCATGAGGCCCCCATTCAAGACCTAACGTTTGGGTTACATTTCTAGGCATACCCTAAGTAAAAAAAAAAAACAAAACCCTACTTTATAGAAGGAAAGAACCCAGTCCTGGCAAGACCCATCATCTGCTGACTAAACAGCCCTTGATCCCAGAATAACCAGCAGTGATAACCAGGTAGTATGCCATGGGCCTTTGGTGAGATCCTCAGACATGTTGGCTTCAGGTGAGAAAAAGCACATTCCCAGCTGTGGTGACTATGATAAGAGAGTTCTTCTGCTTGAGAAAAGATGAGGAAAAAGTAAAGGGGACTTTGTCTTCCACTTTAGGTACCAGCTTGGCTACAGATGTATAGCACACCAAGCAGGCTCTGGGAGTTTCTGATTGCAGACCTTGGCTCTGATGGAATTCGTTGACCTGCCCTGAACCAGAAGGGAGCCCACGTCCATGATTTGTGAGTCCCAAGCCTAGCATTATTCACAAGCAGACTTAAAGACCATTGGACCTCAAGTAAACATCAGTAGTTGTATGGCAGTACTCTCTACTGGCCTCTGGAAGTGGAGGCCATGGATTGAGGATCCTTTGCCTGTGGAAAGAGGAGGAAAGAGTGGGAAGAATGTCATCTCATGACTTGAGTGCCAGCTCATCTTCAGTACAATAGAAAACTGGGAGATTTCTAAGGTTTTTCACTCTAGTTGTTGAATTCCAGATGACATCTCTGAACCCACCCAGGGTCTAGAAAGTCACCACCCCAAAGGAAAAGACACAAGCCTGGTTGGCTTTACCACCTGCTGATTGTAGAGCCCAGAGCCTAGAGGGAATATGGGTGTTAGCAAGGTAGTGGTTATATTGGGCCTTGAGTGAGACCCAATGCTGTGCAGGCTTCAGGTCTGAGCCAGTGCAGTCCCAGGGGTGGTGGTGCTTGTGTCACTCTACCCACAGCTCCAGGCAGCTCAGCAGAGATAGTCACTTTGGAGAAAGGTAAAGAAAGATAACAAGAGTCTCTGTCTGGTAATCCAGTTAATTATTCCACATATTATCCAAAAATATCAAGGCAGTATCTGCATGTCTGTTAAGAACCACAGCATCACTGGAGAACCCTTGGTGCAGATATGGCATAGATCACAATGCCAAAGTCCTTTTCAATATGTGGAAAGCCTTCCAAAGAAGGACAAGTACAAGTAAGCTGAGATTGATTTACAATAGTAAAATTCACACCTAATTCTTCAATGCTCAGACAATGACAAACATCCACAGGAATCAAGACCATTTAGGAAAACATGGCTTCACTGAGAAAATTAAATTAGGACCTGAGGGCCAATCATGGAGAAATAGAAATATGCAACATTTCAGACAGTTCAAAATAGCTTTTTTGAGAAAACTCAAAGAAATTCAAGATGACACGGAAAATAATTAAGAATGCTATAAAATAAAATTAACAAAGAGATTGAAATAATTTAAAACAGTCAAGCAGAAATTCTAGACTTAAAATTGATACTGAAGAATACACTACATTCTTTTAGTTGATCAAGCTCAATTGATCAAGCAAAAGAAAGAATTAGTGGGCCTGACGTCAGGCTATATAAAAAAATACACAGTCGAGGGAGATGAAAAAAAAAACCTTAAAAAAGAATAAAGCACGGCTACTTGATTGAGGAAATAGCCTGAAAAGGACAAATCTCGTGGTGACAAAATCTTTGAGAACTTGCTTGTTCGCAAAGGATTTTATTTCTCCTTCACTTATGAAGCTCAGTTTGGCAGGATATAAAATTCTGGGTTGAAAGTTCTTTTCTTTCAGGATGTTGAATATTGGCCCCCACTCTCTTCTGGCTTGTAGGGTTTCTGCTGAGAAATCTGCTGTGAGTCTGATGGGCTTCCATTTGTGGGTGACCCGACCTTTCTCTCTGGCTGCCCTTAGGATTTTCTCCTTCATTTCAATCATGGTGAATCAGACGAGTATGTGCCTTGGGGTTGCTCTTCCTGCAGAATATCTTTGTTGTGTTCTCTGTATTTCCCAGACTTGAATATTGGCCTGCCTTGCTAGGTTGGGGAAATTTTCCTGGATAATATACTGAAGAGTACTTTCCAGCTTGGATTTATTCTCTTCGTCACATTCAGGTACACCTACCAAACGTAGATTAGGTCTCTTCACATAGTCCCACATTTCTTGGAGACTTGTTCACTCCTTTATTGCACTGTTTTCCCTCATCTTGGCTTCTCATTTTATTTCATTGAACTGATCTTCAACTTCTGATATCCTTTCTTCTGCTTGGTCAGTTAGGCTGTTGAAATTTGTGCAAGCTTTGTGAAGTTCTTTTGTTGTGTTTTTCAGCTCCTTCAATTCACTCATATTCCTCTCAAAGTTGTCCATTCTTGTTTTCATTTCCTCAAATATTTTTTCAAGGTTCTTAGTTTCTTTGCATTGATTTAGAAGATGTTCTTTTAGCTCACGGAAGTTTCACATTACCCACCTTTGGAAGTCTGATTTTGTCACTTCATCACACTCATTCTCCATCCAGCTTTGTTCCCTTGCTGGTGAGAAGTTATGGATCTTTAATCAACTAATGATCCTAAATATATATAGACCCAATACAGGAGTACCCAGATATATAAGGCAAGTTCTTAACGACTTGCAAAGAGACTTAGACTCCCACACAATAATAGTGGGAGACTTTAGCACTCCACTGTCAAAATTAGACAGATCAACCAGACAGAAAATTAACAAGGATATCCAGGGCTTAAACTCAGTTTGGGAACAAGCAAACCTGATAGACATTTACAGAACTCTCCACCGCAAATCCACAGAATATACATTCTTCTCAGCACCACATCACACCTACTCGAAAATTGACCACATAATTGGAAGTAAAGCACTACTCAGCAAATGCAAAACAACTGACATGATAACAGTCTCTCAGACCATAGTGCAATCAAGATAGAACTCAAAATTCAGAAACTAACTCAGAACCAAACAGCTTCATGGAAACTGAACAACTGGCTCTTGAATGTTGAATGGATAAAAAAAATGAAATGAAGGCAAAAATAAAAAATTCTTTCAAACCAAAAAGAACGCAGATACAACATACCAGAACCTCTGGGACACATTTAAAGCAGTCTCTAGAGGAAAATATATAGCAATAAGGGCCGACATGAGAACAATGAAGAGATCAAAAATTGAATCCCTATCGTCAAAATTGAAAGGGCTAGAGGAGCAAGATCAGAAAAACTCAAAACCAAGCAGAAGACAAGAAATAACTAAGATCAGAGCAGAACTGAAGGAGATAGAGACATGAAAAACACTGCAAAAAATCAATAAATCCAAGAGCTGGTTTTTTGAAAAGATGAACAAAATAGACAGAACACAAGCCAGAATAATAAAAAAGAAAACAGAGAATAACCAAATAGATGCAATAAAAAACAATAAAGGGGAAATCACCACAGGTTCCACAGAAATTCAAACCATCATCAGAGAATATTACAAACAACTCTATGCACATAAACTAGTAAACCTGAAAGAAATGGGTAAATTCCTGAACACCTGTGTCCTCCCAAACCTAAACCAGGAGGAAGCCAAAACTATGAATAGACCAATAAGAAGGTCTGAAGATATGGCAGCAATTAAGAGCCTACCACACAAAAAAACCCCAGGTCCAGATTGGTTCACAGCCGAATTCTACCAGACACACAAAGAGGAGGTGGTACGATTCCTTCTGAAACTATTCCAAATAATCCAATAAGAGGGAATCGTTCTCAAATCATTTCATGAGACCCACATCATCCTGATACCAAAACCCGGCAGAGACTCAACAACAAAAGAAAACTTCAGGTGAATATTCATGATAAACATAGATGCAAAGATCTTCAATAAAGTACAGGCAAGCCGATTGCAACAGCACATCAAAACGTTTGACCACCATGACCAAGTAGCATTCATCTGGGGATGCAATGCTGGTTCAACATATGCAAGTCTATAAACGAAATTCACCACATAAACAGAACCAAAAAAAAATACGACATGATTATCTCAATTGATGCAGAGAAGGCATTTGACAAAATTCAACACCCCTTTATGCTAAAAACCCTCAATAAACTCGGTATGGATGGAAAGAATCTCAAAGTAATAAAAGCTATTTAGAACAAACCAACAGCCAATATCATACTCAAAGGGCAAAAACGAGAAGCATTCCCTTTGGAATCTGTCACTAGACAAGAATGCTCTCTTTTACCACTCCTATTCAATATAACGCTGGAAGTTCTAGCCAGAGCAATCAGGCAAGGAAAAGAAATAAAGGGTACACAAATAGGAAAGGGGGAAGCCAAATTGTCTCTATTTTCAGACGACATGATAATATATCTAGAAGACCCCATCGCCTCAGCCCAAAAACTCCTGAAACTCGTAAGGAACTTCAGCAAAGTCTCAGGATATAAAATCAACGTGCAAAAATCACAAACATTCCTATACACCAATAAGAGACTTAAAGAGAGCCAAATGAAGGACAAACTGCCATTCACAATTGTTACAATAAGAATAAAATACCTAAAAATACATCTTACAAAAAACGTAAGGGACCTCTTCAAGGAGAACTACAAACCACTGCTCAATGAAATAAGAGAGGACACAAACAGATGGAGAAACATTCCATGTTCATGGTTAGGAAGAATCAATATCTTGAAAATGGCGATACTGCCCAAAGTAATTTACAGAATCAACTCTATCCCCATCAAGATACCATTGACTTTCTTCACAGAACTGGAAAAAACCACCATGAAATTAATATGAAACCAAAAGAGAGCCGGGATAACAAGTCAATTCTAAGCAAAAAGAACACAGCTCGAGGCATCACACTACCGCACTTCAAACTATACTACAAGGCTACATTAATCAAAACAGCCAGATATATAAGGCAAGTTTTAATGACTTACGAAGAGACTTAGACTCCCACACAATAATAGTGGGAGACTTTAACACTCCACTGTCAATACTAGACAGATCAACCAGACAGAAAATTAAAAAGGAAACCCAGGACTTGAACTCACACCTGGAACAAGCAAACCTGATAGACATTTACAGAACTCTCCACCCCAAATCCACAGAATATACATTCTTCTCAGCACCACATCACACCTACTCTAAAATTGACCATATAATTGGAAGTAAAGCACTCCTCAGCAAATGCATAACAACTGAGATCATAACAAACACTCTCTCAGACCATAGTGCAATCAAGTTAGAACTCAGAATCCAGAAACTAACTCAGAACCGCACA
>CM052670.1:61021791-61047790 GCA_028533165.1 Leontopithecus rosalia | reverse complement strand
ATCTGGGTGCTCCTGTATTGGGTCCATACATATTTAGGATTGTGAGCTCTTCTTGTTGTATTGATCCTTTTACCATTATGTAATGTCCTTCTTTGTCTCCTTTGATCTTTGTTGCTTTAAAGTCTATTTTATCAGAGGTGAGAATTGCAACTCCTGATTTTTTTTTTTTTGCTCTCCATTTGCTTGGTGAATCTTCCTCCATCCCTTTATTTTGAGCCTTTATGTATCCTTGCATGTGAGATGGGTTTCCTGGATACAGCACACTGCTGGGTTTTGGCTTTTTATCCAATTTGCCAGCCTGTGTCTTTTGATTGGTACATTTAGCCCATTTACATTTCTGGTTAGTATTGTTATGTGTGAATTTGATACTGCCATTTTAATGCTAGCCGGCTGTTTTGCCTGTTAGTTGATGCAGATTCTTCATTTTGTTGATGCTCTTTAGTTTTCGGTATGTTTTTGGAATGGCTGGTGCTGGTTGTTCCTTTCTATGTGTAGTGCCTCTTTCAGGAGCTCTTGTAAAGAAGGCCTGGTGGTGACAAACTCTCTGAGTACTTGCTTGTTTGCAAAAGATTTTATTTTTTCTTCACTTATGAAGCTCAGTTTGGCTGAATATGAAATTCTGGGTTGAAAGTTCTTTTCTTTAAGGATGTTGAATATTGGCCCCCACTGTCTTCTGGCTTGTAGCGTTTCTCCTGAGAGATCTGCTGTGAGTCTGATGGGCTTCCCTTTGTGGGTTACCCGACCTTTCTCTCTGGCTGCCCTTAGTATTTTCTTCTTCATTTCAACCCTGCTGAATCTGATGATTATGTGCCTTGGGGTGTCTCTTCTTGTGGAATATCTTTGTGGTGTTCTCTGTATTTCCTGGACTTGAGTATTGGCCTGCCTTGCTAGGTTGGGATAATTCTCCCGGATAATATCGTGACGAGTATTTTCCAGCTTGATTTCATTCTCTTCGTCTCAATCTGGTACACTTATCAAACGTAGGTTAGGTCTCTTCACATAGTCCCACATTTCTTGGAGACTTTGTTCATTCCTTTTTTTGCACATTTTTCTCTAATCTTGGTTTCTCGTTTTATTTCATTGAGTTGATCTTCGACTTCTGATATTCTTTCTTCTGCTTGGTCAATTTGGCTGTTGAAACTTGTGCATGCTTCGCAAAGTTCTCATGTTGTGTTTTTCAGCTCCTTCAATTCATTTATTTTCCTCTCTAAGTTGTCCATTCTTGTTATCATTTTCTTGAATACTTTTTCAAATTTTTTTTTCAAGGTTCTTAGTTTCTTTGTTTCTTTGTTCTTAGTTCTTAGTTTCTTTGCATTGATTTAAAACGTGTTCTTTTTGCTCATGGAAGTTTCTCATTATCCACCTTCTGAATGATTTCGTCATTTCATCACCGTCATTCTCCATCCAGCTTTGTTTTCTTGCTGATGAGGAGTTTTGGTCTTTTGTAGGAAGCGAGGTGTTTTGGTTTTGGGTGTCTTCCTCCTTTTTGTGCTTGTTTCTTTTCATCTTTGTGGGTGTATCCACCTGTCGTCTGAGTAGTTGCTGACTTTTCGATTGCGTCTTCGAGTGGACACCCAGATTGTTGATGATGAAGTATTTCTCTTTCTTAGTTTTCCTTCTAACAGTCTGGCCCCTCTGCTGTATGACTGCTGAGGTCCACCCCTGGCCCTGCTTGTTTGACGTGCGCCTGTAGCAGCTGCAGAACAGTGAGGGTTGCTTCCAGTTTCTTCTTCTGCTGTCTTTGTCCCAGAATAATGCCTACCAAATGTCAGTCTAATCAGTCCTTTTTGAGGTGACTCTGGATATATAGGGGTCAGGGAGCTGCTTGAGGAGACGGTCTGTACTTTATTGGAGCTCAGGTGCTTAGCTGTGAGCTCCTTTGTTCATTCAGGGCTGTTAGGCTGGGATGTTTAGGTCTGGTGCAGCAGAACTGATAAACCCTTTTTTTTCCTCAGGTGCTCTGTCTCAGGGAGTTAGGGTTTTCTTTATGAGTATCCATTGCACTGTTCTGCCCAGTTAGGAAGCAGTCTAGTCACTGTTTGCCTGCTGAGGCTCTGCACTGCTGTTGTGGGCTCCACCCTGCTGTCCTGGGCTTCACCCTGCTGTCCTGGGCTCTGCCCTGTTGCTGTGGTCTTTGCCCTATTGCCGTGAGCTCCACCCTGCTGTTGTGGGCTCCGCTCTGTTGCCTCTGTATTGGTGGAGTCTCTCTGCTATGGCTGGTTGCCTTGGCAATGGCAGGCTATGTCAGCAATGGGAGTATAGCTCCATAGGGGGAGATTGGCTCGGCAATGGCTGACGCACCTCCCCCACCGAGCTGCACCATCCCGGGCTCAGCTGTGTCCACAGAGAAACTCTCAACCCCGGGCATATCAAATTGCTGCCCTGCTTGTCCCTGTGGGGGTGGGACCTGCCAATCCTGATCACCTGGCTCACTGCCTCAGAGCCCTTTTTTTTTTTCTAAGTTGAAAAATTGACTGTCTCCCAGGTATTTCAATCTCCTGCTGTTAGGGCACCAGGATCTATGTGATCTCCCAAACAGTGACCCACTGCACCAGATCAAATGTCACCTCCCGGAAATCTCCCGATCTGGCTCAGTGTCCAAATCCCACTCAGTCAGATGGATATGCTAATCTGCCCTCCTGAATCTCAGATTGCCGGTTTAACTGGGGTCCCAGGCCAGTGCGCCTTGTGTGGAATGTTGCTGCGCCGTGGCGCCAGCCGAAACAGCAGCGCCAGCCGAAACAGCTGCGTGTCATCCCATCTCCTACACCTGGGAATTTCTGCGTTCTCTGGGCAATAAATGTTCATCTGGAAATGCGGCCTGGACTCACCGTCTGTCCCTCCACTGAGAGCTGCAATCCTGAGCTGCTCCTACCCCACCATCTTCCGTCGTTCTCCTATTCAGGGTTTTAACTTCTTCCTGATTTAGGTTGGGAGGAGGCAAGTGTCCAGGAATTAACCCATTTTTTCCAGGTTTACTAGTTTATGTGCATAAAGTTGTTTGTAATAATCTCTGATGATGATTTTAATTTCTGTGGAGTCTGTGGTGATATCCTTTTTATCATTTTTATTGCATCTATTTGGTTATATTCTCTTTTCTTTTTTATTAATCTGGCTAGTGTTCTGTCTATTTTGTTAATCTTTTTGAAAATCCACCTCCTGGATTTATTAATTTTTTGTGTCTCTATCTCCTTAAGTTCTGCTCTGATCTTAGTTATTTCTTGTCTTCTACTAGGTTTTGAGTTTTTTTGATCTTGGTTCTTTAGCTCTTTCAGTTTTGCAAATAGTGTGTCAATTTTGGATCTCTCCACTCTTCTCATCTAGGCACTTATTGCTATATATTTTCCTCTAGAGACTGCTTTAAATGTGTCCCAGAGATTCGGGTATGTTGTGTCTTTGTTCTCGTTGGTTTCAAAGAACTTCTTTATTTCTGCCTTCATTTCACTGTTTATCCAGTCAACATTCAAGAGCCAGTTGTTCAGTTTCCAAGAAGCTGTGCAGTTCTGAATTAGTTTCTGAATTCTGAGTTCTAACTTGATTGCACTGTGGTCTGAGAGACTGTTATGATTTCCATTCTTTTGCATTTGCTGAGGAGTGATTAACTTCCAATTATGTGGTCAATTTTAGAGTAGGTGTGATGTAGTGCTGAGAAGAATGTATATTCTGTGGATTTGGGGTGGAGAGTTCTGTAAATGTCTATTAGGTTTGCTTGGTCCCAGTCTAAGTTCATGTCCTGGATATTCTTGTTAATTTTCTGTCTGGTTGATCTAATATTGACAGTGGAGTGTTAAAGTCTCCACTATTATTGTGTGGGAGTCTAACTCTCTTTGTAAGTCATTAAGAACCTGCCTTATGTATCTGGGTGCTCCTGTATTGGGTGCGTATATATTTAGGATTGTTAGCTCTTCTTGTTGCATTGATCCTCTTACCATTACATAATGTCCTTCTTTGCCTCTTTTGATTTTTGTTGCTTTAAAGTCAACAGAGATGAGAATTGCAACTTCTGCTTTTTTTACTCTCCATTTGCTTGGTAAATTCTCCTCCAACCCCTTATTTTGAGCCTTTGTGTATCCTTGCATGTGAGATTGGTTTCCTGGATTCAGCACACTGATAAATTTTGGTTTTTTATCCAATTTGCCAGTCTGTGTCTTTTGATTGGGTCATTTAGTCCACTTACATTTAGGGTTAATATTGTTATGTGTGAGTTTGATACTGCTTGATGCTACCTGGCTGTTTTGCCCATTAGTTGGTGCAGATTCTTTATTCTATTTATGCTCTTTACCATTTGGTATTTTTTTGGAATGGCTGGTACTGGTTGTTCCTTTCTATGTGTAGTGCTCTTTCAGGAGCTCTTGTAAAGCAGGCCTGGTGGTGGTGAAATCTCTGAGTACTTGCTTATTCTCAAAGCATATTATTTTTCCTTCACTAATAAAGCTAAGTTTGGCTAGATATAAAATTCTGGGTTGAAAGTTCTTTTCTTTCAGGATGTTGAATATTGGCCCCCACTCTCTTCTGGATTGTAGGGTTTCTGCTGAGAGATCTGCTCTGAGTCTGATGGGCTTCCCTTTGTGGGCTACCCGACCTTTCTCTCTGGCTGCCCTTAGCATTTTCTCCTTCATTTCAACCCTGGTGAATCTGACGATTATGTGCCTTGGGGTTGCTCTTTTTGAGGAATATCTTTGTGGTGTTCTCTGTATTTCCTGGACTTGAATATTGACCTGCCTTGCTATGTTGGGGAAGTTTTCCTGTATCATATCCTGAAGAGTATTTTCCAGCTTGGATTTATTCTTTTTGTCACATTTAGGTACACCTATCAAACGTAGATTAGGTTTTTTGACATCGTCCCATATTTCTTGGAGACTTTGTTCACTCCTTTTTATTCTTTTTTCTCTAATCTTGCCTTCTCATTTTATTTCATTGAGTTGGTCTTTGACCTCTGATATCTTTTCTTCTGCTTGGTCAATTCAGCTGTTGAAACTTGCACATGCTTCATGAAGTTCTTGTGTTGTCTTGTTCAGCTCCATCAATTCACTTATATTCTTCTCTAAGTTGTCCATTATCATTAGCATTTCATCAAATCTTTTTTCAAGGTTCTTAGTTTCTTTGCATTGGTTTAGAACATGTTCCTTTAACTCACTGAAGTTCCTCACTACCCACCTTCTGAAGTCTGATTCTGTCATTTCATCACACTCATTCTCCATCCAGCCTTGCTCCCTTGTTGGTGAGGAGTTGTGATCCCTTGTAGGAAGAGAGTTTTTCTGGTTTTGGGTGTTTTCCTCCTTCTTGCACTGGTTTCTTCCCATCTTTGTGGATTTATCCACCTGTCATCTTTGTAGTTGCTGTTTTTCAGATTGCGTCTCTGCGTGGATGTCCAGTTGATGATGAAGTTATTTCTGTTTCTTATTTTTTTCTAACAGTCTGGCCCCTCTGCTGTAGGACTGCTGAGGTCCACTCCAGGCTCTGCTTGCCTGGGGATTACCTCCAGCAGCTGCAGAACAGTAAGGCATGCTACCAGTTTCTTTTGCTGCTATCTTTGTCCCAGAATGATGCTCATCAAAATTCAGTCTGGTCAGTCCTTTGGGAGGTGACTCTTTGTGTACATGTGGGTCAGGGAGCTGCATGAAGAGGCAGCCTGTCCTTTATAGGAGTTCAAGTACTGAGCTGTGAGTTCCATTGTTCAGAGCTGCTGGGCAGGTACATTTAAGGCTACTGCAGAAGAACTCATAAACTCTTTTTTTTCCCTCAGGTGCTCTGTCCCGGGGAGGGGTTAGAGCTTTATTTATGAGTTTCCATTGTGCTGCTGCCTTTTTCTTACAGCTGCCTTGCCCAGCAAGGAGGCAGCCTAGTCACTGTCTGCCTGCAGAGGCATTGCTGAGCTTCTTTGGGCTCTGCCCTGCTGCTGTCTGAATTTCCCTGCAGTCCTGTTTATATGGGTGTGGTTAGAACTGCCTCAGCCATCGTGGCTTATCTCTGTAATGGCAGACTCTCTCTGTAGTGGCAGGTTGCCTTAGCGATGCTGGGCTGCCTCAGCAATGATGGACTACCTCCTTAGGGGTGGAGTGCCTCGGTAATGGTGGACGCCCCTCCCCCACCGAGCTGGACTTTCCCAGGTTCAGCTGTTCATGCCTTTAAACTCTCAAACCAGGGCATTTCCAATTGCTGTTTTTTTGTGTGTGGTGGGGTGGGACCTGCCGAATGGGCTCCAATTTTTAAGAAAAAGCAGATGCTAAGGTTAGTTTTGCTTCACCCATTCATAAATTTGCAGGAAATATTTCACAATTGAGACTTCTTTTAAATGTCCTGTTAATGGTCGAGTTTATTGGAAACTCAGACTACAGTCTTTGTCATCTTACAAGGCCCAGGAACACATCTCCAGTAAATTCCAATGCAATGTCTTTTTAATGTTTCCAGGAGCTAAGATTTTGGAATGAGTAAAATGTCATAGGCCAGGTGCAGTAGCTCACACCTGTAATCCCAACACTTTAGGAGGCTGAGGCAGGTGGATCACCTGAGGTCATGAGTTTGAGACCAGCCTGGCCATTATGGTGAAACACCATTTCTTCTAAAAATACTAAAAAATGAACCAGGACTCACGGTGTATGCCTGTAGTCCCAGCTACTCGGGAGGCTGAGAAAGGAAAATTGTTTTGAACCCAGGAGGGAAAAGTTGCAGTGAGCCAAGATTGTGCCACTGCACTCCAGTCTGGTGACAGAGTGAGACTCCATCAAAAAAAATTATAACCAAATTTGAGTTAACAGTTTTTAATGTAGAGAATTTTACTTAACTTTTAAAAAAGCATTATCTTGGGAAGAAGTGGAATTTAAACTAGTGAGATTTAAAGTGGAAGTTAAGAAACCTACACTTCTGTCCTGGCTCTGCTATTGATTGTTGTTAAGGTACCATGGAGAGATTACTTGCTGCATACTCTGGATAATTTCTGTTTCCCTGTGCTTCACAGGAACTATTTAAGAGAATGCATGTGAAAACATATTGACTTCCTTAATATAAAAATTAAATGACACTGCTAGACTTATGAATAAAGTTATCTTCTATTTTCCCATCAGAAATGCTTCTTTTATTCTTCTTCTCATGCTTTAAGAGCTGTTAAAAGAAATGTGGGACTATGTAAAGAGACCTAACCTACGTTTGATAGGTGTACCCGAATGTGATGAAGAGAATGAATCCAATGTGGAAAATATTCTTCAGGATATTATTCAGGAAAATTTCCCCAACCTAGCAAGGCAGGCCAATATTCAAGTCCAGGAAATACAGAGAACACCTCAAAGATATTCCAAAAGAAGAGCAAACCCAAGGCACATAATCGTCAGATTCGCCAGGGTTGAAATGAAGGAGAAAATACTAAGGGAAGCCAGAGAGAAAGGTGGGGTCACCCACAAAGGGAAGCCCACCAGACTCACAGCAGATCTCTCAGCAGAAACCCTACAAGCCAGAAGACAGTGGGGGCCAATATTCAACATCCTGTTGGGCTAAACACACCAATAAAAAGACACAGACTGGCAGATTGGATAAAAAGCCAAAACCCATCAGTGTGCTGTATCCAGGAAACACATCTCACATGCAAGGATACACAAAGGCTCAAAATAAAGGGATGGAGGAAGATTTACCAAGCAAATGGAGAGCAAAAAAAGCAGGAGTTTCAGTTTTCGTCTCTGATAAAATAGACTTTAAAGCAACAAAGATCAAAAGAGACAAAGAAGGTCACTAAATAATGGTAAAAGGATCAATACAAAAAGAAGAGCTAATGGTCCTAAATACATATGGACCCAATACAGGAGCACCCAGATATATAAGGCAGGTTCTTAATGACTTACAAAGAGAGTTAGACTCCCACACAATAATAGTGGGAGACTTTAACACTCCACTGCCAATATTAGACAGATCAACCAGGCAGAAAATTAACAAGGATATCCAGGTCTGACATCGAGGCAGCAATTAAGAGCCTACCACACAAAAAAGCCCAGGTCCAGATGGGTTTAGAGCGGAATTCTACCAGGCACACAAAGAAAAGCTGGTACCATTCCTTCTGAAATGATTCCAAATAATCCAAAAAGAGGGAATCCTTCCCAAATCATTTTATGAGACCAATATCATCTTGATACCAAAACCCAGCAGAGACTCAATAACAAAAGAAAATTTCAGGCCAATATCCATGATGAACATAGATGCAAGAATCTTCAATAAAATACTGGCAAGCTGATTGCAACAGCACATCAAAAAACTTATCCATCATGATCAAGTAAGATTCATCCCAGAGATGCAAGGCTGGTTCAACATATGCAAGTGTATAAACGTAATTCACCACATAAACAGAACCAAAAACAAAAACCACATGATTATCTCAATCGATGCAGAAAAGGCATTAGACAAAATTCAACAGCCCTTTATGCTAAAAACCCTCAATAAACTCAATTTTGACGGAACGTATCTCAAAGTAATAAAAGCTATTTATGACAAACCAACAGCCAATATCATACTCAATGGGCAAAACCTGGAAGCATTTCCTTTGAAATCCAGCACTAGACAAGCATGCCCTCTTTTTCACCACTCCTATTTAATATAGTATTGGAAGCTCTAGCCAGAGCAATCAGGCAAGAAAAAGAAATAAAATGTATTCAAATAGGAAAGGTGGAAACCAAATTGTCTCTATTTGCAGACGACATGATAGTATACCTAGAAGACCCCATTGCCTCAGCCCAAAAACTCCTGAAACTGATAAGCAACTTCAGCAAGTGTCAGGATACAAAATCAATGTGCAAAAATCACAGGCATTCCTATACACCAACAACAGATTTAAGTAGAGCCAAATCAAGGACAAACGGCCATTCACAATTGCTACAAAGAGAATAAAATACCTAGGAATAAAACTTACAAGGAACATAAGGGACCTCTTCAAGAAAAACTACAAACCACTGCTCAACAAAATAAGAGAGGACACAAACAGATGGAGAAATATTCCATGTTCATGGTTAGGAAGAATCAACATCGTGAAAATGGCTATACTGCCCAAAGTAATGTACAGAATCAATGCTATCCCCATCAAGCTACCATTGACTTTCTTCACAGAACTGGAAAAACCACCTTGAGCTTCTTTTGGAACCAAAAGAGAGCCCGCATAGCCAAGTCAATCCTAAGCAAAAAGAACAGAGTGGGAGTTATCACACTACCAGACTTAAAACTATACTACAAGGCTATGGTAATCAAAACAGCATGGTACTGGTACCAAAACAGAGATATAGACCAATGGAACAAAACAGAGGCATCAGAGGCAACACAAAATATCTACAACCATACAATCTTTGATAAACCTGACAAAAACAAGCAATGGGGAAAGGATTCCCTGTTTAATAAATGGTGTTGGGAAAACTGGCTAGCCATGTACAAAAAGCAGAAACTCGACCCCTTCCTGACACATTACACTCAAATTAACTCCAGATGGATTACAGGCTTAAACATAAGACCTGGCACCATAAAAACCCTAGAAGAAAATCTAGGCAAAACCATTCAGGACATAGGAGTAGGCAAGAACTTCATGACCAAAACACCAAAAGCATTGGCAACAAAAGCCAAAAGAGACAAATGGGACCTAATCAAACACCACAGCTTCTGCACGTCAAAAGAAACAGTCACTAGAGTGAATCGGCAACCACCAGAATGGGAAAAAATTTTTGCAGTTGACCCATCTAACAAAGGGCTGATATCCAGAATTTACAAAGAACTCAAACAGGGCTGGGTGCGGTGGCTCAAGCCTGTAATCCCCTCACTTTGGGAGGCCATGGCAGGTGGATCACGAGCTCAAGAGAACGAGACCATCCTGTTCAACGTGGTGAAACCCCATCTCTACTAAAAAGAAAACAAAATATTAGCTGGGCATGGTGGCACGTTCATGTAATCCCTGCTACTCCGGAGACTGAGGCAGGTGAATTGTTTGAACCCAGGAAGCAGAGGGTGGGGTGAGCCAAGATCGCGCCATTGCACTCCAGCCTGGGTAGCGAGCAAAACTCCATCTCAAAAAAAAAAATAATAACTCAAACAGATTTACAGGAAAAAAGCAAACAAACCCATTCAAAAATGGGCAAAGAATATGATCCAACACTTTACATATGAAGACATACATGAGGCCAACAAACATATAAAAAAATGCTCATCATCACTGATCATTAGAGAGACACAAATCAAAACCACATTGAGATACCATCTCACGCCTGTTAGAATGGCGATCATTAAAAAATCTGGAGACAACAGCTGCTGAAGAGGATGCAGAGAAATAGGAACACTTACACTGTTGGGTGTGTAAATTAGTTCAACCATTGTGGAAGACAGTGTGGCGATTCCTCAAGCCCTTAGAAATAGAAATTCCATTTGACCCAGCAATTCCATTACTTGATATATATCCAAAGGACTATAAATTGTTCTCCTATAAGGACACATGCACACGAATGTTTATTGCAGCACTGTTTACAATAGCAAAGACCTGGAACCAACCCAAATGCCCATCAATGATAGACTGGACTGGGAAAATGTGGCACATATACACCATGGAATATCATGCAGTAATCAAAAATGATGAGTTCGTGTCCTTTGTAGGGACATGGATGAATCTGGAGAACATCATTCTCAGCAAACTGACGCAAGATCAGAAAATGAAATACAGCATATTCTCACTCATAAGCGGGTGAGGAAATATGAGAACACATGGACACAGAGAAGGGAGTACTACACACTGGGGTCTATTGGGGGGAATAGGGGAGGGACGGGGGGGAGCTGGGGAGGGATAACCTTGGGAGAAATGCCAAATGTGGGTGAAGGGGAGGAAGGTAGGAAAACACAATGCCATGTGTGTACCTATGCAACTATCTTGCATGCTCTGCACATGTACCCCAAAACCTAAAATGCAATAAATTAAAAAAAAGAGCTGTTAAAATAAACAAAATGAAATTCTCAAGATACATAATAAACCATAAATTCTGACCAAAAATAAATGAAAAAAACAAAAAACAAGTGGTCCAGTATAAAAACAAACGCAGTTTCTAACCTTACTTCTATTAAGGCAATAGCCACCCTTCTGGTTAGTTACCGAGGCTTGTACTCATTGTGTGTGTGTGTGTGTGTGTGTGTGTGTGTGTGTGTTTTCTTTTTGTCTATGGCACACTAAACTGTAAGTTTCTGGAGAGATCAAAAAACATTTTGTTCACATTTGTGGCTCTGACAGTATCTAGTAAGGCCCTTGCTCATGACATTCAGTAAATGCGTGCTTGGTGAATAGATTCTCAGCGTAACATTGCTTGTAGAGCTTCTTACCTTTTAATTCTTTTGCCTCCCTACCTCCAAAGAACAAATAAGGCTCAGAATTACTAGTTCTTTCCTATAATTCTATTTCCAGCTTGTTCTCTCTATTATTTTTTGCAAGTTTAAAATGTCATCACATTTTTACTATCATAAATTGAACTAAGAAGTCGTTCAGAAATGATGTTTGACCTTTGTAGGAAAAAACTCTGTGTGCAACTCTAAAATGAAAGGTTTAATGAAACCCAAGAAGTGCCTGACTTACTCTAGTGTGAAGCTTGTTTTATTTTAAACTCTAGCAACTACTATTCCTCCACTGATTGCCTGAAGGCCAACTTAGAACATATCTGGAACTCCCAAAGCAACATTTTGTATCAGATATGTGAATAATTCACAAAACATCTCCTTCCCTTCTTTTCCATCTTGATTAAAGTCACTCTGTTGTCCTAGTCTCCTACTGATATCTTCAGAATCCCTCAAAAAATAACACTTTGTCAAAGTCCATTAGTTCACTCTTGGTCTTTCATTCAAACAGACATTTTCTCCTGAGATATCTCCAGTTTGCTTCGTTCTCATTGCACCTCCCTAGTTTAGGCTCTTATTAGTTGAAATCACCAGGCCCATTCATTATTTGCAAGTAGAAAATTTCTATTTGCAATCTATTCCTTCTTCATTCCTTTTCCAATTTATTCTTTTCTAGTCCATTCCCTCCCCATGTCTTCAGTGCTATCAGAGTTATCTTCCTAAAACACTTATCTAAGCTTGAGCTCAATTCTTAATAAAATCCTAACTGCTCAGCCTGGCATCCAAGATTGTCCATAATAAGCCCCAATTTAGAGTGCTCAGTATCATCTTCCATTTCAGACTTCAATGCAAAAGTCTTACATGTACATTATCTTGTCACCATCACCCATTATTTTTTACTTTTACCTCTGACTCCTTGTTTAAGTTATTACTTCTGCATAGAGTGTTATAGCCCCCATACCTGAAAGATTTATCCATTCTTCAAAGAAGGTTCTTCTAAAATCCTATACGCTTCACAAAACATATTTCCCAAATCCAACTCCTGTTTAAGTTCATCTTTCCAACTCTATACTCCCTTCACACTTTAGACTGGTGAACATAAGTATTTGTGTCATTCTTTGCTTTACTGTAAGCTTCTTAAGAAATTCTTACTGAATGATTCCCCTACAGCACTACCCAGCACAATATTTGCACGGAATATAAACGGTATCATTCAGTAAATGGTGAATAAAATTTGGGTCAGAAAAAATGGACTACCAGTCTAGAAGTTCTTGCTCATCAACACTGGGCTTTTATTGGTCAAGGTGATACTATGCCAAACAAATGGATCATCCTTGCTACTTCATGTTATTTTGGGAAGGTTAAAAGGCTTAAAACACACATTCTGAGGGAGCATTATGAAAGTCATTAGGCATATATGGATCTCTAAAAAGCATGTGTTTTTGCGTTTGTAATTATTAAAGTATAGAATCTTCAACAATGTCTCCTTCTTAGTATTTCCTGGTCCTAACACATGTGTTAGTAAAACTTGACTTGTGATACACTGAATTGTGCTTTACCCATATCTCCAATTTTTCCCACAGATAGGGACGAGGCATAACTATGGAATTTTTTTCAAAGTAATTCTCCCACCTTATCACTCAGTATTCCAATTTCCTCCTTAATGCAATGATGCCCAGATTCCACCCATCTTACCTGAGTTATTAATGTTAGTCTTAAGGTTTATATTCATAGACCCCTTTTCCCTCTTTTTCCTTTTGGAATCAAGCATCTCATCACTAAATACTCATGGCTGAATAACACTGCAAATTTTTAGACATTCAAAAATATCGATTAAGCACTTATGAAATATCTGACCCTATCATACAGTCCTGGATAGGATAGACATGACATTTGCAGGGGAGTGAGGAGAATGTAATACTTATTAGAGAGGCAGATAAAAAGGTACACCTAAAAGAAGCCAGACAGATTCTTGCCTTTTAGAAGGAAACAATCATGTTGGCTGTTTTCAAACAAAACTTACTCAGAACCCAAATGTCTACAATGAACTCAAGTGTAGAGCAGTCACTGGGGAACTTAGCTTCTAGTACAACAGTCCTAGTGGATTTCTTAACAGTAATAAAAACAAAGAGGTCATTAGGCAGAAGAATAGCCAATAATAATTCCATCCAATGGGGAGATACAGACAAAAATGTCAGAAATTTTAATATTATGAGATCAGGATAGACACAGTTCAGGAGTGGGGAGCAATGGGCATTGGTGAGAGAAGACTTTCTGGAAGAGACAGTTAATTGAAACATGAGTCAGAATTACTCATGGAGAAGGAATTATCACATACTCAAAGCCCAAAAACTGAAAATTAGAGTGGAAAAGAGCAAGCAGTTGAGTTTATGATTGGAGTGTACAATGAGAAAGATGGAAGTGAATAATGAGAACCAGGGGGAAATCATTGGTAAGTCCAATAAGCCATGATACAGTAATTGAATTTTGTTTATTCTACTCATCAGAAAGCCACTGAAGGAAGACTTTTTAGATGAGGATTATTTTAGAATAATTACTCTGATTTGGGGAAATAGTTTTCAGGGGATTAAGCCTGCAAACAGTGAGACTATTTTGGAGGCTTTGGGGGAAAATGATAGGGAGTGAGTGTCTTATAGACAGTGAATAGTTGGATCGTATTTCTTCATTCATCCTGCCAATCTCTGCCTTTTAATTGAGGAGTTTATTTACATTTAAAGTACTGATAAGGAAGACTTCAATTCAGCCATTTTGCTGTTTGTTTCCTGTATGTCCTACATGCTTTTTATTCCTCAATTTCAACATAACTGCCTTCTTTTGGGTTTAGTTGACTTTTTTATATTGTACTTTCTCTTTTCCATTTCTGTACATTTTTAGTTATTTTCTTAGTGGTTGCAATCAACATCTTAAACTTGTAACAATCTAGTTTGAAAAATACCAACTTTGCTTCAATTATATAGAAGAACTCACCTCCTGTACAGCTTCCTCCCTTCCCATTTATGTTATTACAAATTACATTTTATACATTACATGTGTTAATCAACACAGATTTATAGATACTGTTTTATGTACTTTTGTTTTAAATCATATGGATAAATGTCCATTTCAACTGAAATGTAATTCCCATTCCACACATAAATTTTGGGTAGTATGTCTGTATGTATTCTAAATAGCACTCTGCACATTCAAGGCACCGTTAAATATCACAGTGACCTTGTCAGAGTAGAAAGACATCAGATCTAATTTATGAGCATATTTCACATCGGCCTGAATAGATTGTTTTGATTTTTCTGAAGCATTAAAGTTATGTTACTGACCTTTTTCATATCAAGCATAGATATAAAATTCTAGTATTTGCACAGCTTTCTGGAGTATGTGATCAAAGCAGCTCACAACTTGAGTCCATTGGGCTTAGGGGTTCATGTCATCACAGGCTCTGACTAATCTTCCTAAGGGTTGAAGGAATCAATAACTGGACTTATTTGTTACCTGTTCTTGGCACATCATTGAGAACCTATGCTATTTTTAATCCAACCTTTTTTCTGGATGGAGAGCCAATCACTGAAGGGATTTGTTTAAATAAGAAAAACAGTGTTTCATGTTGTAGGCAGAACATAAGGTATCTTGTCCCCCAGTGTTTCCCTTTCCCTGCTGTACATTTCCTGAATAATCCCCAGGACTGTGAAGATGATGCATTTTACTCCTGTTATTGGGTTATATCATGTAGCACAGCTGATTTTAAGACAGGGAAATTATCTAGTGGACCTGTCCTAATCATATAGGTGCTTTAGAAATGAATTTTCTCCAACTGGGAGCAGAAGAGTAAGTCAGAGAGAGGTGCTCCATCTGGCCTGGAATAAAACAAACACCCATACTGTGAACTGCCAATGGAGAGAGGTAGCCTCTGGAGCTGAGAGCATTTCATTCCTGAGCCAACAACTAGCAGAAAAATAGGGACCTCTGTCCTACAGCTGCAAGGAAATGAATTCTCAAAAAACCTGAATAAGACTGGAATTAAATTATTCCTTAGAATCTACAGAAAGAAATTTTACCCAGCCAACACCCTGATTTTAGTTTAGTGAGACCCTGAGCAGAGAAATGCAGCTACAGCATTCCTCAACTTCTATAGAACTGTGAGGTAATGAATGGGTGGGGTTTTTTCAGCAGCTGAGTTTGTGATGATTTATTACATTACCCTAAAAAACTAGTATAGTCACTTTCTCTGATGAGTTCATATTTATAGAGACCCTCTTAGAGATAAACCTGTGAGAACATGCCTTGTAACTCCAAGAAAGAATGTGTGATTACTTTACGGGACTCTATAATGAAAGACCTTAACAAGAGTTTATGTAACTACTATATTACTATTGTCAGAGTCTCACCTAAAAGATGAGAATATTAGTTGTTTCAGTCACCAATCAATTAGTCTCACCTAAAAGATGAGAATATTATTTGTGTCAGTCACCAATCAATTATGGATAAAATGTCAGATGAGAAGCCATCACTAAGTGGATGGCCATATAGGGTTAGGGGTGTGGGTACTTGATGGAAGAAGTGAAAGAAAGGAATAACCATCTCATAAGTAGTAGGAAGTACATTGATGCCTGCCATATGGAGATTTAAAGAATGGGTAAGTCAAGGTGCCTGGGAAATTGTGTTGGCCAGTACCCACGGTCTGAAGCACAAGTAGCTAAGGAGACAGAATAAGGCATGGGACATGGCTTAAGAGTCCTGTAAGCAAGTTAACTAGTGTGGAATTGGAAACAAGTTCTTTGAAAGCTTGGTTTTCTTGTGTGTGTCTTATACTTCTTTATTTTCTTTGTGCTCTTCATTCATGTTTTTGCAAGTCCTTAAAATATTTCAACCTTTTACAGCTGTGCTACAGAAAACCAAGCAATGAGGAAATTGTTCACACTCATGGCAGAGATTTAATAGGAAAACAGTGTTCCTCTGGAGGTCAGTCATGGTGGTTTAAGTGGAAGAGAGGCTTCAGGAAAGTATTTTCTGTTAGGGGGCATTTCAGATAGGTTTAAACTTAGTTAATCTTAAACACCCCGATGTGACTGATTTTTAATAAAAGGGTAGCATGAGGAAGCTCCTTTCTGGTAATGGAACAGTTTTGTATCCTGATGGTGGTGGTAGTTACACATCATAAAATTTTATTTTAAATGCCTCCAAAAATGAATACATATAAAACTTGATAAAATCTGAATCGGTCCACAGTTTGGTAATATTATTGTAACAATGTTAATTTCCTGGTTTTCATAATGTAGTGTGGTTGCATAAGATGTTCTTATTGGGGAAATCTGGATGAAGGGCACACAGGAACTGTCTACTGTTTTGCAACTTCTTATGAGTCTTAACTTATTTCAAAATTAAAAATCTTTAACTGAAAAAAATACTCAACACCCATAGACTTCTGACACCATCCCAAACGTTGCTTTCTGAAGTTGATTCAGACTAGAAATAAAGTGAAAATTGTTTTTACACAAAGTTGTAACAACTAGGAAACATCCACTAAACCCCAACCTTATGACAGAATCACAAAGCACCTAGATATGAGAGACTGTACCTCAGGCTTCTATGTTAATATCAGGGCTTCAAACACATTCTGAAGAAATACTAACCATATCTCTCAATCCTCAAACTCGCTCTTCACTTACAATCCCTAAGCCAGTCAACTCTCATCTGGGAACTTATACCCATAAGTAAGGTGCAGAGGGTGGTGAGGAAAGGTCAACAGCATTATTATTGAGTGAATTACAAGACAAAGCCCTCAGGCCTTTGATTTACTGTCCTGCTGGTACATGTTATACACTACATAGCTTTGCTTATTGTCATCTCTCTTCTAATCATCTGTGAGACTTGACAACATGATGTACTGTCCCAAAGGTTAATGCATGATGTAGAAACAATGAGAGACTCATGTAGAAGTAGGTTCTGTCTGCACTAAGCAGCTGTTCATCAGGTTCATCATAACTTCCCTCCACTGAGATAATGCAGGCACCCAATATATTAGCTTCCTGTTTTACCATGCAAGCACATCAGTCCTTTTTTTCCCCCGACAGGAGTAAACATTTTCTTTTGCCCTATCTCCTTTTGTGTCTTAAAAAAATTCTTGCTCTTCATCAAAATCCAGGCTCCAAGAGCCCCATGTCACTCACCCATGTCACTCTTTGTTTAAAACAAAGATAAATTAAAATGTATTTTAGAGAAGGGCAGGGGTGATATACATAAGAACTTTTTGCCTAGGCTAGTATTGTTGTAAGGTTGTTTTTAAAAACAGCTTGAGTTCTAAACTTAACCAGATGGAAATGTGCCTGCTGAGAGTTGGACCTAATTCAGAAAAGATTGTTAGCCAATAGATGAGGTATTTAGACCAGCATATGCCAAAAATGGTCAATCAAGTTGTCCCAAGTGTGACTCCCCCATAGCAGATGTCACTGTCTCTTTAAAGGCTTTTGAGTGTTATCATTTAGCTTGGAGGTGGGTTTTATACATGCACACACAGACATAAATAAAACCTGGGCCTGTAGCCACCCTTCATTTTATAGCACTATGGACCTATCACTCTATCAGTAAAGAGCACAAGCCTGCTCTTAGGGGATTTAAATGAACACAGATTTTGCAAATCAAACAAAAGCTATGAGCATACACAATTAATTCCAAGCAACTATACTTGCTTTTCTCATCTTTTCATGTTCCTCTATTGTAAAGGCAAAAAAATGTAATACCATAATTGTCCACATTCTCATCACCTATTAGAGTCAATATTTTTATTTGTCCATGTTACCTTTTATTACTTGGTCTTTTTCTTATTGAAATTTTGACTTTCAATTTTTTTTATTGTACTTTATGTTCTGGGGTACATGTGCATATCATGCAGAATTGCTGCATAGGTATATACATGGCAAGGTGGTGTGCTGCCTTCATCCCCCCCATCACCTATATCTGGTATTTCTCCCCACATTATCCCTCACCACTATCCTAACCCCCAACTGTCTTTCCTCTAGTCCCTTCCAACTGACAGCAGTGTGTGATGCTCCCCTCCCTGTGTCCATGTGTTCTAATTGTTCAACTCCCACCTATGAGTGACACCATGCAGTGTTTGATTTTCTGTTCTTGTGTCAGTTTGCGGAGAATGATGGTTTTCAGATTCATTCATGTCCCTATGAAGGACACAAACTCATCATTTTTTATGGCTGTGTAGTATTCCATGGTGTATATGTGCCACATTTTCTTTATCCAGTCTATTGTTGATGGACATTTAAGTTGGTTCCAGGTCTTTGCTATTGTAAACAGTGCTGCAATGAACATACGTGTGCATGTGTCTTTATAATAAAAAAATTTATAATTCTTTGGGTATATACCCAGTAATGAGATTGCTGGATCAAATGGTATTTCTATCTCTAGGTCCTTGAGGAATCACCACACTGTCTTCCACAATGGTTGAACTAATTTATACTCCCACCAACAGGGTAAAAGCGTTCCTGTTTCTCCATATTCTTGCCAGGATCCATTGTCTCCAGATTTTTTAATGATCACCATTCTAACTAGTGTGAGATGGTATCTCAATGTGGTTTTGATTGGCATTTCTCTAATGACCAGTGGTGATGGGCATTGTTTCATATGTTTGTTGGCCTTATAGATGTGTTCTTTTGTAAAGTGTCTTTTTATATCCTTTGCCTACTTTTGAATGGGCTTGTTTGTTTTTTTCTTGTAAATCTGTTTTAGTTCTTTGTAAATTCTGGATAGTAGCCCTTTATCAGATAGGTAGATTGCAAAATTTTATTCCCATTTTGTTGGTTGCTGATTTGCTCTAATGATTGTTTCCTTTGCTGTACAGAAGCTCTGGAGTTTAATTAGATCCCATTTGTCTATTTTGGCTTTTGTTAACATTGCTTTTGGTGTTTTAGCCATAAAGTCTTTGTCTATGCTTATGTCCTGAATGGTTTTGCCTAGGTTTTCTCCTAGGGATTTTATGGTGTTATGTCTTATGTTGAGATCTTAAATCCATCTGGAGTTAATTTTAGTATAAGGTGTCAGGAAGGGGTCCAGTTTCTGCTTTCTGCACATTGCTAGCCATTTTTCTGAACATCATTTATTAAACAGGGAATCCTTTCCCCATTGCTTGTTTTTGTCAGGTTTCTTTAAAGATTAGCTGATTGTAGATGTGTGGTGTTGTTTCTGAGGCCTCCATTCTGTTCCATTGGTCTATATCTCTGCTTTGGTACAAGTACCAAAAGCAGTTTTGATTACTGTGGCCTTGTAGTAATCAAAAGTTGTTTTGATTACTGTGGCCTTGTAGTATAGTTTAAAGTCAGGTAGTGTAATGCCTCCAGCTTTGTTCTTTTTGCTTAGGATTGTTTTGGCTCTATGGGCTCTCTTTTGGTTCCATATGAACTTTGAAGTGGTTTTTCCAGTTCTGTGAAGATCATTGGAAGCTTGATGGAGATAGCATTGAATCTATAAATTACTTTGGGCAGTATGGCCATTTTCAAGATGTTGCATCTTCTTAACCATGAGCATGAAATATTTTTCCATCTGTTTATGTCCTCTCTTATTTCCTGGAACAGTGGTTTGTAGTTCTCCTTGAAGAGGTCCTTTACATCCTTTTTTAGTTTTATTCCTAGGTATTTTATTCTCTTTGTAGACATTATGAATGGGAATTCACTTTTGATTTGGCTCTATGTTTGTCTGTTATTGGTGTATAGAAATACTTGTGATTTCTGCACATTGATTTGGTATCCTGAGACTTTGCTGAAGTTGCTTATAAGTTTCATAAGATTTTGGGCTGAGACAATGCGGTCTTCTTAACATACAATCATGTCATCTGAAAATAGTGACAATTTGGCTTCCTCTTTTCCTAGTTGAATACACTTTATTTCTTTTTCTTGCCTGATTGCTCTGGCTAGAACTTCCAATACTATATTGGATAGGAGGGGTAAGAGAGGGCATCCTTGTCTAGTGTGGGATTTCAAAGGGAATGCATCCATTTTTTGCCCATTCAGTATGATATTGGCTGTGGGTTTGCCATAGATAGCTTTTATTATTTTGTGATATGTTCCATCGATACGAAGTTTATTGAGAGTTTTTAGCATAAAGGGCTGTTGAATTTTGTTGAAGACCTTCTCTGCATCTATTGAGATAATCATGTGTTTTTTGTTTTTGGTTCTGTTTATGTGATGGATTACGTTTATAGATTTGCATATGTTGAACCAGCTTTGCATCCCAGAGACGAAGCCTACTTGATCATGATGAATAAGCTTTTTGATTTGCTGTTGCAATCGGTTTGCCAGTATTTTATTGAAGATTTTTGCATAGATGTTCATCATGAATATTGGCCTGAAGCTTTCTTTTTTAGTTGCGTCTCTTCCCAATTTGGGTATTAGGATGATGCTGGCCTTATAGAATGAGTTGGGGAGGATTCCCTCTTTTTGTATTGTTTGGAATAGTTGCAGAAGGAATGGTACCCGCTCCTCTTTGTACGTCTGGTAGAATTCGACTGTAAACTCATCTGGTCCTGGGTTTTTTTTGATTGGTAGGCTATTAATTCCTCTCTCAACTTCAGCCCTTGTAATTGGTCTTTTCAGGGTTTCAACTTCTTCCTGGTTCAGTCTTGGGAAAGTGCAAGTGTCCAGAAATTTAGCCATTCCTGCCAGATTTACTGATTTGTGTGCACAGAGTTGTTTGTAGTAACCTCTGATGTTAGTTTGTATTTCTGTGGAATTGGTGGTGATGTCCCCTTTATCATTTTTTATTGCTTCTATTTGATTCTTCTCTCTTTTCTTTTTTGTTAGTCTGGCTAGCAGTCTATCTGTTTTGTTGATCTTTTCAAAAAAACAGCTCCTGGATTTGTTTATTTTTTGAAGGGTTTTTTGTGTCTCTATCTCCTTCGGTTCTGCTCTGATCTTAGTTATTTCTTGTCTTCTGCTAGCTTTTGAGTTTTTTATCTTGCCCCTCTAACTTTCAATTTTGATGATAGGGCGTCGATTTTAGACTTTTCTTTGTGCCTCATGTGGGTATTTATTGCTATGAATTGCCCTCTAGACACTGCTTTTAATGTGACCCAGATATTCTGGTATGTTGTATCTTCATTTTTCTTGGTTTCAAAGAACATCTTTATTTCTGCCTTCATTTCATTGTTTATCCATTTGACATTCAGGAGCCAGTTGTTCCTTTTCCATGAAGTTGTGCAGTTTGGAGTTAGTTTCTTAATCCTGAGTTTTAATTTGATTACACTGTGGTCTGAGAGGCTGTTTGTTATGATTTCTGTTCTTTTGCATTTGCTGAGGAGTGATTTACTTCCAATTATGTGGTCAATTTTAGAGTAAGTGAAATGTGGAGCTGAGAAAAATGTATATTCTGTGGATTTGTGGTTGAGAGTTCTGTAAATGTCTATTAAGTTCACTTGGTCCAGATCTTCATTCAAGTCCTCTATTTCCTTGAATTTCTGTCTTGTTTATCTGTCTAATTTTGACAGTGGAGAGTTAAAGTCTCCCATTATTATTGTGCAGGAGTCTATGTCTCTTTGTAGGTCATTAAGGACTTGCTTATTGTATCTGGGTGCTCCTGTTTTGGGTGCACATATATTTAGGATAGTTAGTTCTTCTTGTTGTATTGATCCTTTTACCCTTATGTAATGCCCTTGTCTCTTTCGATTTTTGTTGGTTTAAAGTCCATTTTATCAGAGACTAGGATTGCCACCCCTGCTTATTTCTTTGCTCTCCATTTGCTTGGCAAATCTTCTTCCATCCCTTTATTTTGAGTCTATGTGTGTCTTTGCACATGAGATGGGTGTCCTGAATACAGCACACTGATGGTTCTTGGCTTTTTATCCAACTTGCCAGTCTGCGTCTTTTGATTGGGCCATTTAGTCCATTTACATGTAAGGTTAATATTGTCATGTGTGAATTTGGTCCTGCCATTTTATTACTAGTTGGTTGTTTTGCCCTTTAGTTGGTGTAATTTCTTCATTGTGTCATTGTCCTTTACTTTTTTTTTTTTTTGCAGTGGCTGGTACTGGTTTTTCCTTTCTGTGTTTAGTGCTCTTGTAGGGCAGGTCTGGTAGTGACAAAATCTCTCAGCAATTACTTGTCTGTAAAGGATTTTATTTCTCCACCACTTATGAAGCTTAGTTTGGCTGGATGTGAAATTCTAGGTTGAAAGCTCTTTTCTTTAAGGATGTTGAATATTGGCCCCCACTCTCTTCTGGCTTGTAGGCTTTCTGCCAAGATCCACTGTGAATCTAACGTGCTTCCATTTGTGGGTAACCCGACCTTTCTCTCTGGCCACCTTAATATTTTTTCCCTTGTTTCAACCCTGGTAAATCTGATGATTATGTGCCTTGGGGTTGCTCTTCTAGAGGAGTATCATCATAGTGTTCTCTGTGTTTCCTGTATTTGAATGTTGGCCTATCTTGCAAGGTTGTGGAAGTTCTCCTGGATAATATTCTGAAGAGTGTTTTCCAGCTTGGATTCATTCTCCCCATCATCTTCCAGTACACTGATCAAGCATAGATTATGTCTTTTCACATAATCCCATATTTCTTGAAGGCTTTGTTCATTTCTTTTCACTCTGTTCTCTTCTCTTGCCTTCTCATTTTGTTTCACTGAGTTTATCTTCCGTCTCTAATATTTTTTCTTCTGCTTGATCTATTTGGCTATTGAAACTTGTGTATGCTTCACGAAGTTCTTGTGCTGTGTTTTTCAGCTCCATCAAGTCGTTTATGTTCTTCTCTAAGCTGGTTATTCTAGTTAGCATTTCATTTAACTTTTTTCAAGGTTTTAAGTTTCTTTGCATTGGGTTAGAACATGTTCCTTTAACTCAGAGAAGTTTGTTTTTATGCACCTTCTGAAGTCTGCTTCTGTCCATTCATCAAATTTATTCTCCATCCACCTTGGTTCCCTTGCTGGTGAGGAGTTGTGGTCTCTTGGTGGGAGAGAGGCGTTTTAGTTTCTGATTTCATTTTTCTTGTGCTGGTTTTTTCCCATGTCATTGAGTTTATATAGTTTTGATCTCAGGTAGCTCTTTTGGGGGGTGGCCTTTCCTTTGTCTGCCTGCAGAGGCACTGCTGGGCTGCAACGGGTTTAGTGGAGCTGCTGCATTTTTTATTTACTCAGGAAAATTAGGCTGGATTCTGCAATGATGCTGCCTCTCCCCTGACCAAGGTGGATCTTTCCTGGTTGCTCTGTAGGTGTGAAACTCTGGTGTGAGAGTTTTCTTCAGTCTGCTGGGCTTTGTGCAGGGTGCAGGAAGTGGGGGGACCCATCCTGCCATATGGGCTGTTTCCCTGTTTTCAGTTCCCCTTCCCTCTAGGGGGAAGGTAGATCTGTCCAGCCTGCTTTTTGGATTTTGCATCAGCCAGTGCTTCTGCCTAGATCTATGCTTACAGCCCCAGCACCAGCTGAAGTTCCTGTTTTGCCCTGTTGAGGCAGCTCACTGAGGCTTTGCAGCAATGATCTCTCATTCTGTGGATTGTAGAGGGCTTGGGTGGAGCACCATATCTGAACTGAAGTCCCAGAGGGGGAGATCTCTTGGTTCCCAGGTCGGTTGCACACACCTTCTGGGTGGAGCAGTGCCCAACCTTGCCTCAACTTGCCCTATTTGGTTTATACCCACTGTCCAACCAGACCCACAATATTAACCTGGTATTTTGTTTGGAGTTGTGGAGACCACTCAATTTCTGCATCTCTCCTTGGAAGCTGCTTTTCAGAGCTACCTCTTATTCAGCCATCTTGGGATCCCCTCAGGGCTATATATTGACATTTGTAATTTTAAAAAATATAGATCAGAAATGAAACTTTGTCCTTCTAAAAATGGACACACCCTGAGAAGATTCTGTTTTCCCAAACCTGGAAAAATAAAGAGATACTCCAAATGTAATGATGACCATTACAGTGCTCTACAGTTCAAAAGCCCTTTTATATCGATTTTCTCATTACATCCTTATGACAAGCCTATAAGGCAGGCAGGGCTCTAGGAAACTGACAAAAGTATAGGTTCTCTTACCATCCCCTCTTCCTAACTAAACCAGAATCAAAGTCCCTCCTGTGTGGAAGGTCAGTTTGAAGAGATTCAGACACACAGAGGAGGTTGAAAATTCTTCTAAGTGAAATGAATGACATTTGAACTGGGTCTTAAAGAATGGGCAACACTTGGACTTGTAGAAATGGCAAGAGAAGAAACAGAAGGTATCACAGCCAAGGCAACAAATGAGGAAAGCATGTGGCATATTAGGCAAACTATTTTATGGAGTGCAAAATACATGAATATAAATTGTGGGAAACAAGGCTAAGAAATAGGTTAGTATCACATCATGGAAGGTCTTAAATGTCATATTTAAAAGTTTAAATTGCTTTTAGTGAGCCGTATGGTCTTCAGAAAGAAAAATATGCCAGAGAGATTCTTTGGATTATTTACATTCTATTACCCTCTAATTATGTCACCTTGAGCAAGTTAACCTCTCTGTGTTCCAGTTTTCTCATCTGTAAAATGGGTATTACAGTACCTATTCTAGAGTATTATTGTGAATATTAAATGAGATAATACATGTCAAGCACTTAGGGCAGTGTCTGTCACACAGTAGCAACTTGTTAAGTGCTAGCTGTTGTTATTATTATCTTAATTTATCTCCGTTATCAGGCTCCATTTCCTAAACTGTAAAATGAGGACGCTGGACTATATCAATTTACTTCCTAAATTCTTTAGACAGCTTCAACACTATTTATCATCACCATCTTCTTGCTCCCTCCTGTACTATGCTATTCCCAAACGCTACCTCTAAGCTAGTGGAAATTTTATCATTTTATAAAGAGAGAGAGAGAGGTTAAAAGAGGTGATTACAAGAACCTTGAATATTTCATCCAGATGATATAACTAAAAGCTTTTAGCTAAGGATTTGCAAGCTTCCTTTAGGATAATCACAATCCCAATTTATAAAGAATACAATCAATTTGTATAACAACAGAACCCAACAATATTTAAAACTATACACCTTACAAGGGGTTAATATCTAAAATTTGTAAAAAAAAAAAAAAAAAAAACAAAACCAAAGAACTCAAAAGGAAGAAAACAGGCCAATTTAAAAATGGGAAAAGGACATGAATAGACATTTCTCAAAAAAAAAGACGTGCAGATGGCCAACAGGTATATGAAAAAATGGTCAGCATCACTAATCATCAAAGGAAATACAAATTAAAGTCACATTGAGCATGGACAAAGGGGGAGGAAGAACACACAATGGGGCCTGTCATGGGGGTCTGAGGGATGTAGAACATCAGATTAAATATTAATAGCATGCCAGGCTTAATACCTAAGAGATGGTTTGATAAGTGCACCAAACCACCATGGCATATGTTTACCTATGTAACAAACCTGCAGGTCCTGCACATGTATCACAGAAGATAAAATTAAATTAAATTTAAAAGAAAACACAATAAGCTATCACCTCATAGCTGTTAGGATGGCTATAATAAGAAAGATAAACTATAACAAATATTGGTGATGATGTGGAGAAGAAAGGAAACACTTGCACTTTTTTAGTAGGAATGCAAATTAGTATAGCCATTATTGACAAAGTTATAAAGGTTCCTCAAAAACTTAAAAATGGAACTACTGTATGATCCAGCAATCTGTCATGAATTATAGCCAA
>CM052670.1:61003464-61021691 GCA_028533165.1 Leontopithecus rosalia | reverse complement strand
GTATATATATATATGTATAGATATATGTATATATATATGTATATATATATATATACACACACACACATATATATATGTTTGTATGTGATGATGCTGGTCAAATGGTGTTAAATTTTAATTTAACAGAATGAATAAGTTCTAAGGATCTAATGTATAGCATAATGAGTATAGTTAATGATGTATTGTATACTTGATAATTGCCAAGAACATAGATCATAAATATTCTCATCACATCAAAAAAAATAGGATAGCTGAGGAAATGAAGGCATAGAGAGGGAAATGTCTTTTAAGGTCACATAGCTTGTTAGTGGTAGAACTACTACTGAAACCCAAGTTTCCAATACTGTCCTTGTCCTTACCATCACAGATAATCATCTCGATTACATCACTTATAGCAGTGGTCTCCAACATATTTGGCACCAGGAACTGGTTTCAAGGAAGACAGTTTTTCCATGGAAGGAAGCAGGGGAGGTGGGGAATGGATTAAGAATGAAATTGTTCCACCTCAGATCATCAGACACTAGATTCTCACAAGAAGTATGCAACCTAGATCACTCACATGTGCAGTTCACAATAGGGTTCTTGCTCCTATGAGAATCTAATGCCACCACTGATCTGACAGGAGGCGGAGCTCACTCTCCCACTGCTTACATTCTGCTGCATGGCCCAGTTTCTAACAAGCCACAGTCCTGTACACTTCCGTGGCCTAGGAGCTGGTGACTCCTTATTTAAAAAACTAGACCTGTTAATCTTCCCAGTTTCATTCAAAGAGGCAGAATGAACCTGCCAGAAAAATGACAGATCATTTGGCTCTCCGTATAAATAAAAACAATATGTAACAACAGAACTTTGTGGGAAACCAGTTAAAACCATTACAAAATGTGAGACCTTACCTTATGTGAGAACATTCTGCCCTTCCCAATTTGCATGGAAAACTAAAGATGGACCTAAGCTGTTTTTGTTGCAAACAAGTAAGAGGAAGAAAGATTCTGAATCTTTAGTTAAGGTATATGGATTAATATTTTAAATAACTAAAGAATCTTTGCTCTATCCAGAAAATGTTTCAAGACAGTAAGAACAATTGACCACACTTTGTATTAATCTATTTCCACTTAGCACATTAGGCCTTGCACTAAAGTTGTGTTTTGTTTTTTATTCTCACAGATCACTGCACTATAAGCTCCTTGAGGGCAGACAGGACATTTTTCTCATTTGAGTCCTCTATAGGATGAATTCACCATGGACTTTGCACATAATAAACACTGGATTAATAACTACATATTCTGTGAATTAATCAGTTTTATTGGTTATAACTTAAACCAATGATTTTCATGGTGTTTTCTATTTTTGTTAAGTGAAATGGGAAGGCCATATTGCCCTTTCCCATAGTGAAATATTATTCATAGAGTAAAATTAAGTTTGTAAATCCAAGTGAGCAGCTAAAATCTCTAGCAACCCTCATTGGGTTACATTTGTGACCTTTAAAAGTCGATGCCCTTCTTCTGAGGCAGGGAGCCAGGTGATCAGGCTCAGCAGGTCCCACCCCCCCAAGGGACAAACAAAACAGTGATTCAATACACTTGGGTTGAGAGTTTCACTGCGGTCACAGCTCAACCCAGGAAGGTGCAGCTTGGTGAGGAAGGGACGTCTGCCATTACTGAGGCATTCTGCCCCTATTAAGGTACACTCCCATTGCTGATGCAGCCTGCCATTGCTGAGGCAACCCTGCATAAAAGAGAGACAGAAGCCCACGGCAACAGGGCGGAGCCCACAACGGTAGGACAGAGCCCACAATGGCAGGGCAGAGCCCATGGCCACAGGGCACACCCAAAGGCAGCAGGGCAGAGCCTCGGCAGGCAAATAGTGACTAGACTGCCTCCTAGCTGGGCAGGACAGTGCAGCAGATACTCATAAAGAAAGCCCTAACTCCCAGAGACAGAGCATCTGAGAAAAAAAAGGGGGTTTAATGAGTTCTGCTGCAGCAGACTTAAACGTACATGCCTAACAGCCCTGAATGAACAACGGAGCTCACAACTCTGCATTTGGGCTCCTATAAAATACAGACCATCTGCTCAAGCAGCTCCCTGACCCCTGTATATCCAAAGAGTCACCTCAAAAAGGACTGATAAGACTGGCATTTGGCGGGCATCATTCTGGGATAAAGATAGCAGAAGAAGAAACTGGTAGCATCCCTCACTGTTCTGCAGCTGCTAAAGGTGTACCCCAGGCAAGCAGGGCCTGGACTGGACCTCAGCAATCTTAAAGCAGAGGAGTTAGACTGTTAGAAGAAAAACCAAGAAACAGAAATACTTCATGATCAACAATCTAGGTGTCCACTCTGAGATCCTATCAAAAAGTCAGCAACTACTCAGACGACAGGTGGATAAACCCAAAAAGATGGGAAGAAACCAGCACAAAAAGGAGAAAAACACCTGAAACCAAAACACCTCGCCTCCTACAAAGCACCAAAACTCCTCACTAGCAAGGGAACAAAGCTGGACAGAGAATGAGTGTGATGAAAAGATGGAATCAAACTTCAGAAGGTGGGTAATGAAAAACTTCTATGAGCTAAAAGAACATGTTCTAAATCAATGCAAAGAAACTAAGAACGTTGAAAAAAGATTTGGGGAAATCATAACAAGAATGGACAACTTAGAGAGGAATATGAAGGAATTGAAGGAGCTGAAAAACACAACATGAGAACTTCGCGAAGCATGCACAAGTTTCAACAGCCGAATAGACCAAGCAGAAGAAAGAATATCAGAAGTCGAAGATCAGCTCAATGAAATAAATGAGAAACTAAGATTAGAGAAAAAAGCGCAAAAAGGAATAAACAAAGTCTCCAAGAAATGTGGAATTATGTAAAGAGACCTAACCTTTGTTTGATAGGTGTAGCAGAATGTGACGAAGAGAATGAATCCAAGCTGGAAAATGCTCCTCAGGATATTCTCCAGAAATAATTCCCCAACCTAGCAAGTTAGGCCAATATTCAAGTCCAGGAAATACAGAGAACACCACAAAGATATTCCTCAAGAAGAGCAACACCAAGGCACATAATTGTCAGATTCACCAGGGTTGAAATGAAGGAGAAAATACTAAGGGCAGCCAAAGAGAAAGGTCGGGTCACATACAAAGGGAAGCCCATCAGATTTACAGCAGATCTCTTGGCAGAAACCCTACAAGCCAGAAGAGAGTGGGGGCTGATATTCAACATCCTTAAAGAGAAGAACTTTCAACCCAGAATTTCATATCCAGCCAAAATGAGCTTCATAAGTGAAGAAAAAATAAAATCCTTTGCAAACAAGCAAGTACTCAGAGATTTTGTCACCACCAGGCCCGCTTTACAAGAGCTCCTGAAAGAGGCACTACACATATATAGAAGCATCCAGTACCAACCATTCCAAAAACATACCAAATGCTAAAGAGCATCAACAAAATGAAGAATCTACATCAACTAATGGGCAAAACACCCACCTAGCATCAAAATGGCAGTAACAAATTCACATATAACAATATTAACCCTAAATGTAAATGGGCTAAATGCACGAATCAAAAGACACAGACTGGAAAATTGGATAAAAAAACAAAACCCATCAGTGTGCTGTATCCAGAAAACCCATATCACATGCAAGGTTACACAAAGGCTCAAAATAAAGGGATGGAGGAAGATTAACCAAGCAAATGGGGAGCAAAAAGGCAGGAGTTGCAATTCTCATCTATGATAAAATAGACTTTAAAGCAACAAAGATCAAAAGAGACAAAGAAGGTCACAACATAATGGGAAAAGGATTGATACAACAAGAACAGCACGACCCTAAATAGATATGGACCCAATACAGGAGCACCCAGATATATAAGGCAAGTTTTAAATGACTTACAAAGAGACTTAGACTCCCACACAATAATAGTGGGAGACATTAATACTCCACTGTCAATATTACACAGATCAACCAGACAGAAAATTAACAAGGATATCCAGGGCTTGAACTCAGACGTGGAACAAGCAAACCTGATAGACATTTACAGAACTCTCCACCCCAAATCCACAGAATATACATTCTTCTCAGCACCACATCACACCTACTCTAAAACTGACCACATAACTGGAAGTGAAGCACTCCTCAGCAAATGCAAAACAACTGACATAATAACAAGCAGTCTCTCAGACCACGGTGAAATCAAGTTATAACTCAGAATTCTGAAGCTAACTCAGAACAACACAGCTTCATGGAAACTGAACAACTAGCTCTTGAAAGTTGACTGGATAAACAATGAAATGAAGGCAGAAATAAAGAAGTTCTTCGAAACCAATGAGAACAAACGCACAACAAACCAGAATCTCTGGGACACATTTAAAGCAGTCTCCAGAGAAAAATATACAGCAATAAGTGCCCATATGAGAAGAGTGGAGAGTATCAAAATTGACACACTATCATCAAAATTAAAAGAGCTAGAGGAGCAAGATCAAAAAAACTCAAAACCTAGCACAAGACAAGAAATAACTAAGATCAGAGCAGAACTGAAAGAGATAGAAACATGAAAAAACCTTCAAAAAAATCAATAAATCCAAGAGCTGGTTTTTTGAAAAGATCAACAAAATGGACACACCACTAGCCAGACTGATAAAAAAAAGAAAAGAGAGAACAAGCAAATAGATGCAATAAAAAATGAAAAAGTGGAAATCACCACAGATTCCACAGAAATTCAAACCATTATCAGAGAATATTACAAACAAATCTATGCACATAAACTAGTAAACCTGTAAGAAATGGATGAATTTCTGGACACCTTTGTCCTCCCAAGCCTAAACCAGGAGGAAGACAAAACTATGAATAGAGTGAAAAGAAGGTCTGAAGTTGAGGCAGCAATTAAGAGCCTACCACACAAAAAAAGCCCAGGTCCAGATGGGTTCACAGCATAATTCTACCAGACACACAAAGAGGAGTTGGTACCACTCCTTCTGAAAGTATTCCAGATAATCCAAAAAGAGGGAATCCTTCCCAAATCATTTTATGAGACCAACACCATCCTGATACCAAAACCCAGCGGAGACTCAACAACAAAAGAAAACTTCAGGCCAATATCCATGATGAACATAGATGCGAAAATCTTCAATAAAATATTGGCAAGCTGATTGCAAGAGCACATCAAAAAACTTATCCATCACGATCAAATAGGATACATCCCGGGGATGCAAGGCTGGTTCAACATACGCAAGTGTATAAACGTAATTTACCACATAAACAGAACCAAAAACAAAAAAACACATGATTATCTCAATTGATGCAGAGAAGGCATTTGACAAAATCCAACAGCCCTTTTTGCTAAAAACCCTCAGTAAACTCAGTATTGATAGAACTTATCTCAAAGTAGTAAAAGCTATTTATGACAAACCAACAGCCAATATCATACTGAATAGTCAAAAACTGGAAGCATTCCCTTTGAAATCTGGCACTAGACAAGGATGCCCTCTTTCACCCCTCCTATTCAATATAATACTGGAAGTTCTAGCCAGAGCAATCAGGCAAGAAAAAGAAATAAAGGGTATTCAAATAGGAAAGGTGAACACCAAATTGTCTATTTGCAGACAACATGATAGTATACCTAGAAGACCCCATTGCCTCAGCCCAAAAACTCTGGAAACTGGTAAGAAACTTCAGCAAAGTCTCAGGATAAAAAATCAATGTGCAAAAACCACAAGCATTCCTATACACCAATAACAGACTAACAGAGAGCCAAATCAAGAACGAACTGTCATTCACAATTGCTACAAAGAAAATGAAATACCTAGGAATAAAACTTACAAGGAATGTAAGGGACCTCTTTAGGAAAACTACAAACCACTGCTCAGTGAACTAAGAGAGGACACAAACAGATGGAGAAACATTCCATGTTCATGGTTAGGAAGAATCCATATCATGAAAATGGCTATACTGCCCAAAGTAGTTTACAGACTCAATGATATCCCCATCAAGCTACCATTGACTTTCTTCACAGAACTGGAAAAAAACACCTTGAACTTCATATGGAAACAAAAGAGAGCCCGCATAGCCAAGTCAATTCTAGGCAAAAAGAACACAGCAGGAGGTATTACACTACTGGACTTCAAACTATACTACAAGGCTACAGTAATCAAAACAGCATGGTACTGGTATCAAAACAGATATATAGACCAATGGAAAAGAACAGAGGCATCGGAGGCAACACAACATATCTACAACCATACAATCTTCGATAAACCTGACAAAAACAAGCAATGGGGAAAGGATTCCCTGTTTAATAAATGGTGTTGGGAAAACTGGCTAGCCATGTGCAGAAAGCAGAAATTGGACCCCTTCCTGACATCTTACACTAAAATTAACTCCAGATGGATTAAAGACTTAAACATAAGACCCAACACCATAAAAACCCTAGAAGAAAATCTAGGCAAAACCATTCAGGACATAGAAGTAGGCAAGGACTTCATGACCAAAACACCAAAAGCATTGGCAACAAAAGCCAAAATAGACAAATGGGACCTAATTAAACTCCACAGCTTCTGCACAGTAAAAGAAACAGTCAGTAGAGTCAATCAGCAACCAACAGAATGGAAAAAAATGTTTGCAGTTTACCCATCTGTCAAAGGGCTGATATCCAGAATTTACAAAGAACTCAAACAGATTTACAAGAAAAAAACAAACAAGCCCATTCAAAAATGGGCAAAGGAGATGAACAGACACTTTACAAAAGAAGACATACATGAGGCCAACAAACATATGAAAAAATGCTCATCATCACTTGTCATTAGAGAGATGCAAATCAAAACCACATTGAGATACCATCTCACGTCAGTTAGAATGGCATTTACTAAAAAATCTGGAGACAACAGATGCTGGAGAGGATGTGGAGAAATAGGAACACTTGTACACTGTTGTGGGAGTGTAAATTAGTTCAACCATTGTGGAAGACAGTTTGGCTATTCCTCAAGGCCTTAGAAATAGAAATTCCATTTGACCCAGCAATCCTATTACCGGGTATATATCCAAAGGACTATAAATTGTTGTACTATAAGGACACATGCACACGAATGTTCACTGCAGCGCTGTTAACAATAGCAAAGACCTGGAACCAATCCAAATGGCCATTGATGATAGACTGGACTGGGAAAATGTGACACATATACACCATGAAATATTATGCAGCAATCAAAAATGATGAGTTTGTGTCCTTTGTAGGGACATGGATGAATCTGGAGAACATCATTCTCAGCAAACTGACCCAAGAACAGAAAATGAGATACTGCATATTCTCACTCATAGGTGGGTAATGAGAAATGAGAACACATGGACACCGGGAAGGGAGTACTACTCACTAGGGTCTATTGGGGAAAATAGGGGAGGGACAGTGAGGGGGGGAGCTGTGGAGGGATAGCCTGGGGAGAAATGCCAAATGTGGGTGAAGGGAAGGAAGGCAGCAAAACACACTGGCATGTGCGTACCTATGGAACTATCTTGCATGTTCTGCACATGTACCCCAAAACCTAAATTGCAATAAAAATAAAAATAAAAAAAAGAAAGGTTGTTCCACGCAATCCTTATTACAATTCATTTCATGGCTGTTGAAACAGTTTCAGTTACTTTTAGGAATTTGTCTAAGGTCATGAGGGATCTGAATCCCTAAGACCAACTGATAACAAAGCCGGTTACCTTCACTAACTTTTTCATAACAAAGTTATGAGAGGAGCATACTCCTCTCAAAGCCTTGTTTGAGGTTTTCTATACCTGAGAGAAATTCACCAAGTGGGGAAACTGGCCCTGAAAGAAATCATAAGATAAGGAATGATTTTTTAATAAGCTATTCACATTGTATGCAAAGGGATTGTAGCTTTAAATTAGAAACAGTTCAAAAATTCTTGATTACATAAAAAGAGACCAATGGCTTTTTTTTTTCAAAAGGATATTTGCTAGATGTACTTAGTTTCAGATCTCATGCTCATTTCTTCAATAGAGGGTACTCTTTGTTCTTTTTGATTCGTACTGAGAGTTATTAATACTTTATCAGAAAATGACCTGTTTTTCCTCTTTAACTCTGTCATTTTAAATGAGTTCCTGCATTATTAAGTGTGTGTTTTAAAATTTTCCATTTGGTCCCAATTCTTCCTATTATAGAAGTCATTTCTGTTTTTGTAATTTTTGAAAGGCATTGAAAACATGATGTGCTTAACAAATGTTCTTCGTGGTAAGGCACATTTTATTTAAAGTAAATATATTCAAATCACCAGTTAGGAGGACTGGATTCTATAGAACCATAAAATATTGGCATTGAAAGGGAAAGTAGAGGTCATTGAGACCGACCCTCCATCTGACTTATGAATCAGATTATTAACTACAACATCCCTGACATTTTTCTCATAAAAGTGTTCTTGTTTTTTGCTATAGCCTTAATGCAAGTTCTTCAACTCAGCAGTAGATTTAAGCTTCATTTTAGAAGGTACATAATAGTACAATTTAAAGCAATGACTCACATTTTTACTATTCAGGTTAATTTTGCATCTACATAAGAAAACTAAATAATGATTTCTTAAAATTTGCCAGAGCTAATTGAAGTAGATACTTGTGAAGTCATTTACTACTCAGTTGGCTAGTCATGAATATTGGTGAGTTACTTTTTGCCAGACTGTATTTAAAAAGAGAATGAAGGTGTTTTATCTTAACAAACATGACCAACTTATTCTGGAAATTTTTCCTTTACTAAAACATATATGATTATTTTAAAAAGACATTAATGTAAACTTTCAAATTGTTTACTTAGTGATAAGTATATGTGTAGTTACCATAATTTTAAATAAAAATCCAGTCCCTTTTCATCCAAACACTAAAAGTATTTTACTTAAATAAGTGAGTTTTTATCTTCAACTTTCTATTTGTTTGTACATTTGAAGAGAAAGACTAGTATTATATTTTATATATTTCAAAATTCTTCTAAATTCAAAATGAATTTGTCTAATGGGAAAAAATGTTCCGCCTTTATCTGTACAGGAAGTGTCTTGTATTAAAATCAAGATTCATCACTGTGGGTATCTTAATCCATGTGTTTATAAGGTTTCTAGTCATTTGCAGTGCCATTTTGCTGACAGGCTAAACAGCAAGATTGTATTGTTGAAGGACTGATCATTGACAAGTATTTTCTGAATGTCTGCTTTGCATCAAGTCCTCTGCAAGGGGTTGGAAATACAAGGATTATTTCACCCCAGAATGAGTTCCTAACCTTAAGTATAGTGGAGGAGCCAGAGATGTTTAAATGAAAGCAATAATGGTACAATATACAGAACGTAGAACACTAATTGACTACTTCTGCCTTAGGATGTCAGAGATGTCTTCACAAAGGAACTGACTTATGAATTAGACTGGTGGATAAAAAGGAGCTTACCAGTCAGAGAGAGTAGAAAGACATTCCAAGCAAAGAGAATAAAATGTGCAAACGTATAAGAGTACGACTGATCATGGCCTATTCGAGATATTTTAAGAAGGTTAGTATGATTAAAGGGCACGTGTTGAAATTAAGTGGAAGGAGATGAGGCTGAAAGAATAGATCAGAGAAGATGCTTTCCCTGTAGGCATTGAGATGCCATTAATGTTTTTTAGCAAGGGAAAAATAGGATCAATACAATATATTAATCATACAATATGTATAACAAGGAAAAATACAATAAAAATGCATTTTTTCAAAGATCACAACAGCTGTGCTATAAAAGATTAGAGTCAACAAGACAGAGTAGAGAAACTGGTAAGGCTTCTACAATGGTAAAGAATGAGGGTTTGACCTAGAGCAGTGGAAGTTATAACAAAAGGCAGAGTGGTATATTCACATGAGATTTTTTTTACACAAAGCAGATTTGGACCAGGGAGATAAAAGAGACAAGGGTGACTCAGATTTCCAGGGAATAGAAGGAATTGCATGGAAGGTAAAAAGTTCGCTTTGAGTGCCTGTAGAATAGCTGGGCAAAGAGAACATATTGGCATATTTATTTGGCTTGAAAACATATTCCACATAGTGTTACACCAAGATGCTTGTGGACATTTATGTCAAATTCTCTTTCAGCTTTGACTAGAACCAACTGTTGAAAAATCTCTCAGAGAAAGACAGAGCTACATACTCCAGTGTGAAGAAACTTTGTAAACCTTTGAGACTTGTTGATCTGATCTGCTGAGAACACTTTTCCAAGGTGTTTTACTCTAGGTAATTAGAAACTATCATTTATATACCACATGAGTCTCAGAAGGCATTCAGTGCACATATATTGATTCCCAGGTGCTTATCAGATAATTGCCTTCTTTTTTTCTTTTTAATTCTCAAATTTTTTTAAAAAAAATGTGTTTATTTATTTATTTTTGTATTGTACTATATGTTCTAGAGTACATGCGCAGATCATGCAGGATTGTTGCATAGGTACATACATGGCAATGTGGTGGCCTGTCTCCATCCCCCTGTAACCTGTATCTGGCATTTCTCCCCATGTTATTTCTCCCCATTATCCCCAACTTCTGCTGTCCCTCCTTTAGCCCCCCCAACAGACCCCAGTGTGTGATGCTCCCCTCCCTGTGTCCATGTGTTCTCATTGTTCAACACCACCTATGAGTGAGAACATGCAGTGTTTGATTTTCTGTTCTTGTGTCAGTTTGCTGAGAATGATGATTTCCAGATTCATTCATGTCCCTACAAAGGACACAAACTCATTGTTTTTTTAATGACTCCATAGTATTCCATAGTGTGTATGTGCCACATTTTCTTTGTCCAGTCTATCCTCGATGGGCATTTGGGTTGGTTCCAGGTGTTTGTTATTGTAAACAGAGCCACAATAAACTTATGTGTGTATGTGTCTTTCTAATAGAATGATTTCTAATTCTTTGGATATATACCCAATAATGGGATTGCTGGGTCAAATGGAATTTCTATTCTAGGTCCTTGAGGGATCTCTACACTGTCTTCCACAATGATTGAACTAATTTACACTCCCATCAACAGTGTAATAGTGTTCCTATTTCTCCACATCTTCTCGAGAATCTGTTGTCTCCAGATTTTTTGATGATCACTATTCTAACTGGCATGAGGTGGTATCTCAATGTGGATTTTATTTGCCTTTCTCTAATGACCAGTGAAAATGAGCATTTTTTTCATATGTTTGTTGGCTTCATAGATGTCTTCTTTTTAAAAGTGTCTGTTCATATACTTTGCCCACTTTTGAATGGGTTTCTTTGTTTTTTTCCTTATAAATCTGTTTTAGTTATTTGTAGATTCTAGATATTAGCCCTTGTCAGATGGGTAAATTGAAAAATTTTTTCCCATTCTGTTGTTTGCTGGTTCACTCAAATGATTGTTTCTTCTGCTGTACAGAAGCTCTGGAGTTTAATTAGATTCCATTTGTCTATTTTGGTATTTGTTGCCAATGCTTTTGGAGTTTTAGTCATAAAGTCCATGCCTATGTCCTGAATGGTTTTGCCTAGGTTTTCTTCCAGGGTTTTTATGGTGTTAGGTCTTATGTTTAAGTCTTTAATCCATCTGGAGTTAATTTTGGTGTAAGGTGTCAGGAAGGGGTCCGGTTTCTATTTTCTGCACATGGCTAGCCAGTTTTCCCAACACCATTTATTAAACAGGGAATCATTTCCCCATTGCTTGTTGTTGTCAGGTTTGTTAAAGATCAGATGGTTGTACATGTGTGGTGTTGCCTCCAAGGACTCTGTTCTGTTCTATTTGTCTATGTCTCTGTTCTAGTACCAATACCATGCTGTTTTGATTACTGTAGCCTTGTAGTGTAGTTTGAAGTCAGGTAGTATGTTGCCTCCAGCTTTATTCTTTTTGTTTAGGATTGTCTTGGCTATAAGGGCTCTTTTTTGGTTCCATATGAAGTTTAAGGTATTTTTTTCTTAAACTTCACCCCCATGTGAAGAGGGTCATTGGCAGCTTGATGGGAATACCATTGAATTTCACAATACTTATTCTTCCTAACCATGAACATGGAATGTTTTTACATCTGTTTGTGTCCTCTCTGATTTTCTTGAGCAGTGGTTTCTAGTTCTCCTTAAAGAGATCCTTTACTTCTTTTCTTAATGTATTTCTAGGCATTTTATTCTCTTTGTAACAATTGCGTATGGGAGTTTGCTTTTGACTTGGCTCTCTGTTAGTCTGTTATTGGTATAAAGGAATTCTTCTTCCTTATTTAGGCTTGAGAGGGTGCAAGTGTCTAGTAAGTTATCCATTTCTTCCAGGTTTACTGTTTTATGTGCATAGAGTTGTTTGTAGTAATATCTGATGGTAGTGTGTATTTGTGTGGAATTGGTGGTAATATCCCCTTTATTGTTTTTATTGCATCTATTTGATTCTTCTCTCCTTTCTTTTTTATTAATCTGGCTACTGGTCTGTCTATTTTGCAGATCTTTTATTAAAAAAGCTCCTGGATTTATTGATTTTTGAAGGGTTTTTCGTGTTTCTATCTCCTTAAGTTCTGCTCTGATCTTAGTTATTTCTTGTCTTCTGCATGCTTTTGAGGTTTTTTGATATTGCACCACTAGCTCTTTCAATTTTGATGACAGGGTGTCGATTTTAGATCTTTCCTCAATTCTTATGTGGATATTTATTGCTATAAATTTCCCTCCAGACACTGCTTTGGATGTGTCCCAGAGATTCTGGTAAATTGTGTATTCATTCTCATTGGTTTTGAAGAACGTCTTTATTTCTGCCTTCATTTCATTGTTTATCCACTTGACATTCAGGAGCCAGTTGTTCAGTTCCCATGAAGTTGTGCAATTCTAAGTTAGTTTCTTAGTCCTGAGTTCTAATGTGATTGCCCTGTGGTCTGAGAGACTGTTTGTTATGATTTCCATCCTTCTGCATTTGCTGAGGAGTGATTTACTTCCAATTATGTGGTCAATTTTAGAGTAGGTGTGATGTGATGCTGAGAAGAATGTATATTCTGTGGATTTGGGATGGAGAGTTCTCTAAATGTCTATTAGGTCTGCTTGGTCCAGATCTGAGTTCAAGTCTTGCATATCCTTGTTAATTTTATGTCTTGTTGATTTGTATAATATTGAGAGTGGAGTGTTAAGATCTCCCACTATTATTGTGGGAGTCTAAGTCTCTTTGTGGGTCTTTAAGAACTTGCTTTATGTATCTGGATGCTCCTGTATTGGGTGTGTATATTTAGAATCATTAGCTCTTCTTGCTGCATTGATCCTTTTACCATTAAGTAATGTCATTCTTTGTCTCTTTTGGTCTTTGTTGGTTTAAAGTCCATTGTATCAGAGACTAAGATTGCAACTTCTGCTTTTTTGTGCTCTCCATTTTCTTGAAATATCTTTCTCTATCACTTTATTTTGAGCCTATGTTTGTCCTTGCACCTGAGATGGATTTGCTGAATACAGTACGCTGATGGGTCTTGACTTTTTATCCAATTTGCCAGTCTGTGTCTTTTTAGGGTTTCTGGAATGTAAGATCATGTCATCTGTGTCATCCAGGAGCTGCTTTTTTGAAAAGATCAACAAAATAGATATACTTCTAGCCAAACTAATAAAGAAGAAACGAGATAAGAATCAAATAGATGCAATGATAAAGGGGATATCACCACCAATCCCATAAAAATACATACTATCATCTGAGAATACTATAAAAACCTTTATGCAAATAAACCAGAAAATCTATAAGAAATGGATAAGTTCCTGGATGCTTACACACTTCCAAGACTAAACCAGGAAGACATTGAATCGCTGAATAAACCAATAACAAGGTCTGAAATTGAGGCAGCAATTAATAGCCTACCAACCCAAAAAATGTCCAGGACCAGACAGGTTTACAGTTGAATTCCACCAGAAGTACAAAGAGAAACTGGTACCACTCCTTCTGAAACAACTCCAAACAATACAGAAAGAGGCAGTCCTTCCCAAATCATTTTATAAGACCAATGTCATCCTGATACCAAAACCTGGAAGAGACAACTAAAAAAGGAAATTTCAGTCCAATATTTGCGATTAACATCAATGCAAAAATCTTCAATAAAGAACTGGCAAACTGAATCCAACAGCACAACAAAAAGCTTATTTATCATGATCAAGTCATCTTCATCTCTGGAATGCAAGGCTGGTGCAACATATGCAAATCTATAAATGTAATCCATCACATAAACAGAACCAAAGACAAAAACCACATGATTATCTCAAAAGATTCAGAGAAGGACTTCGACAAATTTCAACACCCCTTCATGGTCAAAACTCTCAATAAACTAGGTATTGATGGAACATATCTCAAAATAATAAGACATATTTGTTACAAACCCACAGCCAATTTCATAGTAAATGAGCAAAAACTGGAAGCATTCCCTTTGAAAACTGGCACAAGACAAGGATGCCCTCTCTCACCACTCCTATTCAACATAATATTGGAAGTTCTGGCCAATGAAATCCGGCAAGAAAAAGAAATAAATGATATTCAATTAGGGAAAGCAGAAGTCAAATTGTTTCTATTTGCAGACAACATGATTGTATATTTAGAAGACCCCCATCATCTCCTTAATCAGATAAGCAAATTCAGCAAAGTCTCAGAATACAAAATCAGTGTGCAAAAATCAAAAGCATTCCTATACAGCAACAACAGACTTAGAGGGAGCCAAATCAAGAACAAATTGCCATTCACAATTGCTACAAAGAGAATAAAATATATAGGAATACAATTTACAGGAGATGTTAAGGAACTCTTCAAGGAGAATTACAAACAACTGTTTAAGGAAATAAGAGAAGACACAAACAGATTGAAAAACATTCCATGCTCATGGATAGAAAGAATGAATATCAAGAAAATGGCCACACTGCCAAAAGTAATTTATAAATTCAATGCTATCCACATCAAGCTAACCATTTTCTTTCTTCACATAATTGGAAAAAACTACCTTAAATTTCATATGTAACCAAAAAAAGAGCTGGCATAGCCAAGACAGTAATAAGCAAAAAACACAAACAAACCTGGAGGAATCATGCTACCTGACTTCAAACTACACTCCAAGGCTGCAGTAATCAAAAGAGCATGGTATTCGTATCAAACTGATATAAACCAATGGAACAGAACAGAGGCCTCAGAGATAACACCACACTTCTACAACCATCTGATCTTTGACAAATCTGACAAAAACAAGCAATGGGGAAAGGATTCCCTAGTTAATGAATGGTGGGAAAACTGGCTAGCCACATTCAGAAAACTGAAACTAAATCCCTTCCTTACACCTTATACAAAAATTAACTCAAGATGGATTAAAGTTTTAAACATAAGACCTAAAACTATGGCAACACTAGAAGAAAACCGAGGCAATAACATTCAGGACATAGGCATGGGCAAGGACTTCATAACAAAAACACCAAAAGCAATGGCAACAAAAGCCAAAATTGACAAATGGGATCTAATTAAACTAAAGAGCTTCTGCACAGCAAAATAAACTATAATCAGAGTCAACAGGTAACCTATAGAATGGGAGAAAATTTTTGCAATCTATCCATCTGGCAAAGGGCTAATATCCAGAATCTACAAAGAATTTAAACAAATTTACAAGAAACAAACAAACCCATCAAAAAGTGGGTGAAGGATATGAACAGACACTTTTCAAAAGGAGACATTTATGCAGCCAGCAAACATGAAAAAAAGCTCATTGTCACTGGTCATTAGGGAAACACAAATCAAAATCACAATGTTAAAATGCCAGTTAGAATGGCAATCATTAAAATATCAGGAAAGAGCAGATGCTGAAGAGGATGTGGAGAAATAGGAACGCTTTTACACTGTTTGTGGGGGTGTAAATTTGTTCAAGCATTGTAGAAGACAGTGTGGTGATTTCTCAAAAAATTTCGAACTAGAAATACCATTTGACCCAGCAATTTCATTACCGGGTATATACCCAAAAGATTATAAATCATTCTATTATAATGAAACATGCACACTTATGCTTATTGTGGCACAGTTCAGAATAGCAAAGATTTGGAACCAACCCAAATGCCCATCAATGATAGGCTGGATAAAGAAAATGTGGCACATATGCACCATGGAATACTATGCAGGCACAGAAAAGACGAGTTTATGTCTTTGCAGGGACATGGATGAAGCTGGAAACCATCATTCTCAGCAAACCGACACAAGAACAGAAAACCAAACACCACATGTTCTTACACATAAGTGGAAGTTGAGTAATGAGAACACATAGACAGTGGGAGGGGAACATCACACACTGGGGTCTGTTGGGGCAGTAGGGGAGGAATAGCAAGGGAGTGGGTGGCTAGGGGAGGGATAGCATTAGGAGAAATATCTCGTGTAGATGACGGGGTGATGGACACAGCAAACCGTCATGGCATGGGTATACCTATGCAACAAACCTACACATTCTGCTCATGTACCCCAGAAATTAAAGTATAATAATAATAAAAATTTACAAACTGATCCTAAAATTTATTAGAAAATTCAAGAATCTGAAACATTCTTAAAAAAGAAAAATGTTGGGGGAAGGAGGAAGATGGCGCTCTAGAAGCAACTCACGACTGCAGCTCTCAGTCAAGACACAGACAGTGAGTAAACACCGCATTTACAGACGGATCTTTATAGCCCACAGAGCAGGGAAAAGCCCAGGTGTAAGAGGCATGCAGGACTCAAGCGCAGCGCTCTCAGCTGGCACGACCAGGCAGCCAGCACCGCAGCGCAGCAGCATGGCCATGAAACACACCGGTCTGGGTGCCCTGTTAAACAAGCAATTTAAGACTTGGGAGGGCAGATTGCTAGGTTCATCTGATTGAACGGGTTTTGGATGGTGAACCAGACCAGGAGATTTCTGGGAGGTGAATTGTGAACCAGTGCAGCGGGTGGCTGCACGGGAAATCAGACCGATCCCAGGTACCTTTCGGCCAGCGTCTGAGGAACCTGGCAGAGAGTCAACCCTACAACTTAAAAAAAAAAGCAAAAAGACTCAGAGGCAGGGAGCCAAGTGATCAGGCTTGATGGGTCCCACCCCCACAGGGACAAGCAATAAGGCGATTCAGAGTGCCAGGGGTTGAGAATTCCACTGTGGGAACAGCTGAACACATGACTGTGCAGCTCGGTGGGGGAGGGGCGTCCGCCATTGCCCAGAGCTTCGGCCCCTACTGAGGTACCCGCCCACTGCTGATGCAGTCAGCCATTGATGAGGCAACCCACAATAAAAGAGAGATTCCACCAGCAGGTCAGAGTCCACATCAGCAGGGTGGAACCTACATCAGTAGGGCGAAGCCCAAAACAGCAGGACGGAGCCCACAGCAAAAGGGCGCACCTCACGCCAGCAGGGTGGAGCCTCGGCAGCCAAATAGTGACTAGACTGCCTCCTATCTGGGCAGGACAGCGCAACGGATACTCACAAATAAAGCCCTAATTCCCTGAGACAGAGCTTCTGAGGAAAAAATCCTGGTTCATGAGTTCTGCCACAACAGACTTAAACGTACTTGCCTAGCAACACTGAATGAACAACGGAGCTCACAGAACAGCACTTGAGCTCCTATAAAGTACAGAGCATCTCCTCAAGCAGCTCCCTGACCCCCAGATAACCAAAGAATCACCTCAAAAAGGACTGATCAGACTGACATTAGGTGGGCATCATTCTGGGACAAAGTTAGAAGAAGAAACTGGTAGCATACCTCACTGTTCCACAGCTGCTACAGGTGGACCCCAGGCAAGCAGGGCCCAGAGTGCACCTCAGCAGTCTTACAGCAGAGGGGTAGACTATTAGAACGAAAACTAAGAAACAGAAATACTCCATCATTAACAATCTGGGCCTCTACTCAGAGACCCAATTAAAAATCAGCAACTACTCAGACGACAGGTGGATGAATCCACAAAGATGGGGAGAAACCAGCACAAAAAAGGAGGAAAACACACGAAACCAGAACACCTCACCGCCTACAAAATACCAAAACTCCTCACCAGCAAGGGAACAAAGCTGGACAGAGAATGAGAGTGATGAAATGATGAAATCAGACTTCAGAAGGTGGGTAATGAGAAACTTCTGTGAGCTAAAATAACATGTTCTAAATCAGTGCAAAGAAACTAAGAACCTTGAAAAAAGATTTGAAAAAAGATTTGAGGAAATGATAAAAAGAATGGACAAATTAGAGAGGAATATGAATGAATTGAAGGAACTGAAAAACACAACACGAGAACTACGTGAAGCATGCCCAAGTTTCAACAGCCGAATAGAC
>CM052670.1:60950921-61002964 GCA_028533165.1 Leontopithecus rosalia | reverse complement strand
GAAATTCCATTTGACCCAGCAATCCCATTACTAGGTATATATCCAAAGTACTATAAATCGTTCTACTATAAGGACACATGCACACGAATGTTCATTGCAGCACTGTTTACAATAGCAAAGACCTGGAATCAACCCAAATGCCCATCCATGATAGACTGGACTGGGACAATGTGGCACATACACACCATGGAATATTATGCAGCAATCAAAAATGAAGAGTTCGTGTCCTTTGTAGGGACATGGATGAATCTGGAGAACATCATTCTCAGCAAATTGACACAAAAACAGATAAGGAAACACCATATATACTCACTCATAGGCGGGTGATGAACAGTGAGAACACATGGACACAGGCTTGGGAGTACCACAAACTGAGCTCTATTGGGGTAAATAGTGGAGGGACAGCGGTGGGGGAGCGGGGGAGGGATGGCATGGGGAGAAATGCCAAATATGGGAGAAGGGGCAGAAAGCAGCAAAACACACTGCCACGTGTGTACCTATGTAAGTATCTTTCATGTTCTGCACATGTACCCCAAAACCCAAAATGCAATAAAAATTTAAAAAAAATAAATAATATATAGTATACCTATACAATGGAATATTATTCATTAGTAAAGAGGAATGAAGCTCTGGTAACACAAAAAAGAGATATGTCATATAAATGGATTATACAATATTATGACTGTCTTCAAAATGACATATCCAGAATAGACAAATCTATAGATTTGGAAAGTAGATTATTAGTTGCCTAGGCTTGGAGAGGGAATGTTGAGAATAAATGGAATGTTACTGCTAGTGAGTACTGGGTTTCTTGTTTATTTCCTTTTTTGTTTTGAGACAGAGTCTTTCTCTGTTGCCAAGGCAGGAGTGAAGTGGCACAATCTTGGCTCACTGCAACCTCTGCCGCCTCCCAAGTTCAAGCAATTCTCCTGTCTCGGCATCCTGAGTAGCTGAGATTTCAGATGCACACCACCACTCCCAGCTAATTTTTTGTATTTTTCATAGAGATGGGATTTCACCATATTGGACAGGCTGATCTTGAACTACCAACTTTGTGATCCTTCTAACTCAGGCTCCAAAAACGCCCAGCCTGTTTCTTTTGGAGGTGAGCCATTGCACCCAGCCTTCTTGTTTCTTTTGGAGGTGATAACAGTGTTCTAAAATTGATTGTAGTAATGGCCATGCCACTGTGCATAAACCAAAAATCATTGAATTATATACTTTAAAATGGTGTTTTGCTTAGTAGGTAAATTATATCTCAATAAATCTGTTATATTTAACTAAAAGTAACATAACCAATTGGAAGGATGGAGAGTCCGAGATGTGCGTGTTGCTGAAAATTCCTGGAGTGACCATGGCATTGAGGCTAGGTGATCCTGGTGATTACAAGAGAGAGAATATGTTAGAGTTGGTAAAGTTCTATTCTACAAAGTAAATTACTGGACAAAGATTAGAGTACCATAACCTAATTCTTTCCAAGCATTTGCTGGGAAACATGTTCACAAGCACAGCTCTCTCAGCTGAAGTTTGTCTTCCACCGTTTTCTTCTTCCCTGTAGTGTTTAGGTGCCAGCCTCTGGTTTCACAGAGATGCTTCTGTCACTGCGCTCGCCACTGTCACCACTGCCAAAGATGGCGCTGCCCCTGGGAACTAATGTTGGGGGCTTTATTGTCTGCATTGTGGATCTTCCTTTGAGCCAGGCTGTGCCATCATTTTTAGGCTATAGGTAAAAAGAAAGCTCCCAAAGCAGGTCTGCCTCATGTTTCTTAAATCTGCTTTTCTTGGTAGGAGAGCTTTCCTTGTTTTTCCTCCTGTCATACTGTCTTTAAAGCTCAGGCTTGAGTGCCCCAAGATCTGGGCCAAAGAAAAAGTTGAGTGATAGAAATGGTACCAGTGCCCTGTTGGGTTTTACCTTTCTCTTTCATGCTGTTCACCTCTGTACTGCTGTTGATCCAACCTTGTGAGGCTCCACTCTTTTTTTTGTTGTTCTTACTGGATTCTTTCCCAGAAGGCTTCTCCATCCTTCATCTAACCAGATCCCTTAGGAGACCATCCCATCAGTCCTCTAAACATGTCTGAATCTTACGCTAACCAGTATGTACTCAAGCTAAGACCACCCTGCTGCCTGAGTGCCATTCCTTAACTGACACAATCTGTATTTAATAATTCATACCTTATTTAATAAGCACCTATGGCCCTATTCCAGGCACTGAGAGGTAAACCCAAAGTAATCTCTGCCCTCATGGAGCTTCTGTCTTGAATCAGGTAGACAACAAGAAATTAAATGACTTATTATTTAATTGTGCTCTATAGGAAAAACGTATAGGCTTTTCTGACAAGATATGATAGAAGGATCCAACCAAGGATAAGGCAACAGGAAAGTGTCCTTGAGGAAGCGATATTTCAGCTGTATTCTGGAGGCTGTGAAGGAGTTAACCAGGTGAAGGAGGTTGAGGCAGATAAATGAGCTTTATAGGTAGAGCAAACAACCTCCATTCATTCATTCCTTCGTTTGTTCAAGAAATATTTATTAAGCATCTATCATATATTAGGCATTGTCCCAAGCGATGAGGGTATAGTAGTGTAAAATAAATGAAATTCATATACTTATATTGCTTACATTTTAATGGGGGAAGAGGCTGAATATAAAAAATGTATAAAACAATTGGTATGCTAGGTGGTGGTAAGTGCTATGGAGATTTTTTTTAAAGCAACAAAAGGTGATACAGAGGGCTGATGATAGGTGTGGGGAGTGGGTAAGGAGTGCAGTTTGCAAAGGTCTAAAGTAGGATGACTTCTAATACTTTCCAGATGATGAAAGTAGGCAAGCATGGCTGTGGGACCGAGAGTTGATCCTTGTCCTGCTGTTTCTACTAGTACTATCTTCTATTTATATGGCATTTTGTTTTCATAGACATTATTTCATACACTGCCCAGTCTTGCCCAATCCTTGCCAGCACAGCATAGTCGACCCTTCTTTACCAAAAGCTTTTGATTCACCGTGTTGTGGGAACAGTTGCCATGGGAACACGCCTGCAACTTTACAATGAAAGTCAATAGAGAATTAGAGAATTAGGATTCTCTTTACGGAAATATGTTTTTAGCCAACTTTGCTGTGTCAAAAGTGTGTTTGTGGAAATTAATATCTTAGAGCTTTAAATTCTAGCTAATTAGGTCAGACAAAAGGTAAAAGCAATTTGCCAGAATGACCAAATGTGCAAAGGAAGAACTCTGATTTCCAAGAAAAGGCAATGTTAAGTGACTTCTGCAAAGCAGGGAAGCAATAGATCTGGCTTTCATAGGAGGTAATATGTAGGCTAGTGTTCAAAAGCAAGCATTCAGATGAACAAGAAGGCAATTCAAAGCCCATCCAGAATGTTTGCTGAGAATGAGGCTATATTGCATTTTCAGAATGAGTTCCTGGCACACCTAACACAGTGCGGCATTCAAGGAAAAGCACTGAGAAATAGTCTAAGTGTCAGGGTTTAAAGTGGAGAAGTAGAAAGAGGCATTACATATAGTTACAAGCAAACATATTTTCTTCTGGCCCTGTCAAATGCTACCTATATGAGCTTGAACAATTGTAAGTTTCAGTTTTTTCATCTGTAAAATGAGACTGAGAATATACATTTCACAGATTATTGTAAGAAATAAATGAGACAATGAATTTGAAAAGTATTTCTGGATACTGAAATAGCTGATTTTTATTGAGATCTTACTATCTTCCAGATACATATTTAAGCATTATAGTTTTAAGTATAAATTAACTCATTTAATCTTCACAACAACTCTAGGGAACTGATACTATTATTATCCTCCCACTTTACAGATGGAGAAACAGGCTCACAAATGTCAGATAATTTATTCAGTGTCACACAGTAAATGGAAGAGCCAGGATTAAAACTCTAGAGATCATGCTCTTGCACTACACTGCTAGGTAACAATTCTAGGGTAGGGGAGCTAATTTCTCAGAATGTGGATATGAAATCAAACTAGTAAATAGCAGAAAAAAGAATTCAAATGAAGTCTGACTCCAAAGACTGCTTTTATTCACTACACAGCATTCTGATAGCACAGTAATAATAGTAGCTATCATTTGTTGACTGCCTATTTACCAAACACTTTATGTAATGTACCACGAATCTTCATAAGATTGATAACCCTACAAGGTAAATATTGTTTTCATTTGACAGGAAAGGAAAATAAGCCCCAGAGAGTTGTTCCTTGATCAAAGTCACACAGCTCAGGATTTGAATCCACATCTGCCTCACACCAGACCCTATGTCTACTGCACCTTGCTACTATTCTTGTGGAATGTAAAGGTTACACATGTTTGTCGTTGGTATCGTATCGGTCAGAGTGTATGACTATAAGCATCAGCTATATGCCTGTGGAAACTCAGTGATATGATTTTACATGAAAATGATACCAATTGGCTGTCATCTTCCAACTGCTACAATGTCTCCCATGTGATTTAAGGTGGCACATCTGCCTCTTTCTGGTATGCCCTCCCTTCTAGCTCTTTCTCTCTTTCCCATCTCTCCCTCCTTGTCTCCTTTTTCTGTTTTTCTCTACTCTCTTTTTATTCTCTTCTCATTTATCCTCCAAACTTCTCTCTACTCTAGAACCATCTGAGGTCAGGCAGGAGAACATGAGGGCATCTTCAGGTTTCTTCAGGGTCATACCAATCCTGGAACTGAATGAATCCCTTGCAGAGACAGTGGTCCTGGTTAGGGTCACCCAATATTAGATGAGGAGCCTGACAATTGGCTCAACTTCATCCAGATTTTGATGAACATGTTGACCAAGCCAGTCTCAAAAAAGACCCCACTGTTTATTGAAGACATGTCTTAGGTGCAAACATCTGTGGGGCCATAGCTGGTGTAAGAGTGTGCATAAAATCTTCAGCTCATTCACTTATTAAGACATTTTATTCTTCAAATGTAAGTACCTGGCACTACCTGAAGAATAAAGAGATAAAAAGAAGGCAACAAGGTCCCTACCCTCCAAGACCTAGAAATTCTCAGTAAATTGTGGAAGCAGACACATGCCCAAATACATATAATACACAAAGATAAGTGTTTTAATAAAGATTTGTAAAAGATTCATAAAAGACCAGAAAAAATAGCTACTCATTCTTCTTGGGAGGGTAGGAAGTCAAGGAGGACTTCAGTGAGGAGGTGGCATTCAAGCTAGGCCTTGGAAGGTGAGGGGCAGATCACCAGAGAAGGAGGAAAGGACATTCTAGGAAGGACAAAGAACTTGTGCAAAGGAACAGAGGCATGAAAAAAATGTACAGCTTCTGAAGATAGCAGGTAGTTTCGTATTTCCAGTAAAGGCTTAACTCCATCACTTACCAACTTTCTGACTGAGGCCAAGTCACTTGCCCCTATTGGTTTGCTTTCTCCTCTGTTAGTATAATAGTAATCACAATTTTATCCACACATGTATCTCATTAAGATTGTAAGAGGAGGAAATGAAATGGTTAACATGGAATCCCAGCATCACGTGAGGGTGTGGATTTAGCCATTCTAACCTTTAAAGGCTATGTGAGAGTAGTAATTTTGTAAATTGTAAAGCATCATATACGTGTGCATTGGTAATATTGTAAAATCTCATGGGCTAAAACCACATCCCCACAGGGAAGCTTAAGAGTTAATTCCTTTTTAGCCATAGTTTTTTGCCACAGGGCTCTAACTCCTCACCACCTAGTTTGGTGCTGGGACTTCCCACTCCATCCCTTCAACCTCATAATGGCTTTTCATCAGTTTATGTAGGATGATATGTAAGCAATACTATTTCCCTATACCTGCCTACTCAACCTATTCTTACCTTTTCATTTTTCTGTCTCTGGGCCCCAAATAAGGACATATATCCTTCAATTTTCCCTTCCTCACTCCACCCTCCCTCACTTTATTCTAAGAGTTTCAGGAAACCTTCTATTCTCTTTTATTCAGGCATCTTAATTTCAGTATCTTGGACCCTAATTGTCAGTTATAAAGTTCTATTCACAGTGTTTCCTGGGGTTTGGAGTGGTGTAGTGTATATATCAGGCAGACATTATGCAAATAAACCTCCTCACAATCTGCCTTAACTTCTCAGGGTTTCAATATAGAATGAAGAGTTGGGTTGCTCTTGTGTTGGAAGAGTTAGTGATAGAATTTGGTAAGGAGGCATGTTTTATTCTGATCCATGAAATGGGCAGAGAATATGTGCCCCGAGCAATTAGTGTTGTATCACAGGAAACCCAAAGAACATGAATGTTTCAGAAGAGAAACGTGGCAGACTTTCCTGGCCAAGTTCATGGTTCTAAGTTCTATTGAGCCAATAGGTTCTCTAACTTATCCTAACTCATCCAGTAGTCCATCAGTTGTGCCTACTGGCAGATGATCATATCTGGCCCCATAACTGTCATGTGTATATGCTTTTTCCTTTTGGATACCTCTAAGCTTGTAAAGGACAATGTCTATTCCTTATGGATGTATGTATATATTTATGCCTAGCCTAGTGTTTGGCATACAGGGGCTCAGTTGATTGCATTATAGACACTTGAGTAAATCACTATATAAGCTTGGAAGACATGATGGCTTGATTTGGGGTTCTCAAAATACCACTACTGCTTGGACTATAATAATATAAGGAGTTACAATTGCCTCCTGGTAATAGGGTAAGTGATACTTTCCCAGGGGCAGGCACTTATTCTAAATTATAACTCTGAAGGTTAGGTAGTACATTGTTGCTCTCAGCCTACCTTTCATAGCCATTTCCCTCAATCCTGGAATTGGAATGTAAATCAGCCATGTAAAATATTTGACAATCATTAATTGAACACCTAGTATATGTTAGGCACTGGGATAAGCAATAAGTTCCATAGAAATGAATAAGACATAGTTCCTGCTCTTGAAGAGCTTGCCCTCCGGTCAGAGAGACAGACTTGTATTCACATACCTATAATATAGAAGGGAAAATAAAGCCATGCTCTTATGAACAAAAATATGTGCTATGTAATGTCAAAAGAAGGGTACATTAATTTAGTCTGGAAGGATGCAATGTGTTGAATGGTGACTCATAAAAAAATGTGTCCAAGTCCCAACCTCTGCTATCTGTGGATATAATCTTATTTAGAAAAGGAGTCTTTTCAGTGTAATTAGGTGACAGGTATTGAGATGAAATCATCCTACACTAGCACAGTAGGACCTAAATCCAATGACAAGTCCCTACATAACAAGATGAGAAATACAGAGACACAGGGTAGGTCATTTGAAGATGAAGGCAGAGATTGTAGTTATGCTTCCACAAGCCAGGAAATGCCAGGAACTACCAGAATCTGAAAGAGATAAGTCAGGATTGTCCTAGAGAACCCTTGGAAGGAGTATGGCTGTGTTGACACCTCGATTTCAAACTTCTGGCCTCTAAAACTTTGAAAGCATATGTTTTTGTTGTTTTAAGCCAACAAGTTTGTGATAATTTGTTGCAGCAGCCCTGGGAAAATAACACAGGGGGATTAAAGAAAGACCTTAGAAAGGTTATGACATTTCAACTGGACCTTAAAAGAAGAGAAGGATTTTGATTATGGAGGCACACATAGGGCATTCCATGCTGGGGCAACATCCTGAGAAAATACATAGGGATATAAAATAGAGAGTGTCCATATGTTGTTTATCAAAGGTGAAGACACTCCTGGACTGTTCTGAACAGATAGTCACACTGGGTGTATGTTGTCTCTACACTTTCTAGATGCCAATGGATTGGTTTGTATGTAGCCAAAAAAGATACTCAGGAAGCATTTGTTGTAGATGAATGAAAACATCTCTTTTCCTGGCTTGTTATGCATTCACTTTTGAAATACATCCTCCATTCTGGGTAGAAGCTTCTTAGGATGCATTTTGCTGAATAATCTTCTGTGCAATGTTCTTAGAGATTTGGCATGAATTCCTATGTAAATGGACTCAAAGAGGCTAGTTCGGGAAAGATCAGACCTTCAAACCAGCAAGAGCTTCTGTTTCCTTCCTAAGGTATTCGTCTTCTCTCACTCTCTTTTACCCATACTATTTATTCTATGGTCTCAGCCAGCAATTATTATTCACATTATAATATCACTGTCACCATCATTGTCAACATCAGCAGGAACAGCAGTTATTAACAGGGTTAAAAAAAAGAATATCATAGGAATGCTAGTATTTATAGAAGGAAACATACCTCCATCAATGTACTAGGAAAGGCTTCTTGCAGGATGGGAGATTTTAGGAACTTTTGGAATATATGCATGAATAGGCACACTTATTATATACCTCTATATATAAGCCTTTTGCAGGTGTTTTCATACACCTTAACTCATGAACTGCTCACATATTCTCTGTAAGATATAGATTATTACCTTTGCCCCCTCTTTGTTTTTACGGATTAGAATACTATGAATTTATTTCTTTTGATTTTTATAGATATGGGGGTCTCACTCTGATTTCCAGGTTCGTCTCAAACCCCTGGCCTCAAGCGACCCTTCTACCTCAGCCTCTCAAAGTGCTGAGATTTCAGGCGTGAGCTACCGCACCCAGGATCACATTAGTAAAGGGTGGAGCCCCATGTTATTTAATTCCACTTCTAGTGTTTTTCTACTACAATACAGCTCAATCCTACACCCCTTTACCTGGATTGGTGGGGATAGGGGAGTGAGGTACACACTGAGATACTGGATTTCACAAGAAGACGAGTGCTTTGAGGTCATTTTCTTAAGGGAGCAGAGGTTTCCACGTCCAGGAAACCCTGGACCAGATGTTTCTGAAGCTAAGTGAGTTCAGTTTGTGTCTCCACTTCAAACCATGAGACTACATTGAAATTTTCAGCAGTGCACATTTGGCACTAATATTTCCCATAGTGAATAAGGCCTGTAAGTCTGTGTTTGAGAGAGAGCTCACACTGTACACGGTACCCTGGTGATATTAAACTTTGAGAACACCAAGACCCACATCACGCACTCCATACATTACCCACAGAACTGCAGTGTCACCCAGGCATGCAGCCACATGATGGAAGGCTGCCCTTCACTGTGGGACCGGTTTAAGATGCTGATCTCTGTCCATGGTCCTGTCCTAAGGCATCGCAGCTCCCACCTTGCTCAGTGCTGCCAAACCCACAAACATCTTTGGCTTGTGGCTAGAACTGTGTAACAGGGCCTTTTGTGCTGGGCTGTTTGGCCTGGCTTCATCTGGGGCTTCTCCAATGGCTGTTGGCAACTAAAGATGGAAGCGGTTTTCTCTAGACCTCAGTTCCCTAACTTCGAGTCACCCAAGCCTATCCCAGCATGTTTCAAAGGCTCACCCCGAGAGGGGAAGTACTCAAGTGGCAGGAGCTGTCCTTGTCCAGGTTAGCTTTGAATATAGTAGGCAAGGCACCTGAACATGTTGGGGCAGGACCCCAGACACTCTGGATTGGAACCAGCACTTTGTTCATCTGGGCTCTATTTGCGAGCCCTACTATTTACCTTCTCTCTCAACAACTCAGATCCACCTGCATAGGACACTGAGCTCAATCAACAAGTTAAGTTTTTTGTTTGCTATAAGGCTTCAAGAAAGTAGTAGGAAAGGGAATATCTGCTGTGTGCCACTCTGTTAGAATAGATTGTCATGAACAAAAGACATGATGTGTGTGAATGTAGATCATAAATCATAAATGTCCATCACTGTCTATCCTCTGAACCCCAAGGGTCACTTTCTCAGCTATCTACCTATCTAGCATGTGACCATGACCTTCCTTTTCCACATTTATAAAGTAGGCAGTGAGAAGTTTAGGTTAATATATCCTAGAGTTTCAAAGGCTTTCATGACTGGCCCCAATCAAGCCTTTCAAATTTTGCTTGCTCCACAGAACAAACCCTTAGCTTCAGACACGTTGTACATATCAACCGACTCCCAAATACATTGCTCATTATTCTGCCTCAGCACTTCCTCAGCTCATGCTCTTCCTCATACTCGATATGCTCTTCTTCTTACTGCCTAGTAGTTATACTTCTATTCCAGGGCTACCACACCTGGGGCATGCCCCAGGACCCCCAAACTCCTCTGGTACCCTAAAGCCCTGACTTTTTCTCACCTCTCTCTCAGCCCTGAATCTGCACAGCCTGGGAGTGTTGTCTTCCTGTGTTTCCATTTCTCCTTATAGACTATAGAGTCCTTTGAGTCAAAAAAAATGTGTCTTTAATTGTCTATTTTCTCCTTCTGAGACCTAATACAGGGCCTAAATCAAACACTAGCTGAACAACTTATAGAATAGGCATACTCTTGCCCCTCCAAGGGCTGCTGTAAGGAGAATAAAATGAGACATCTGTCTATTGTCAGGAAAGCTATAGTTTTCTAATCCTGTTTAGGACAAAACAGAGAAGTATTGAGCCAGCTCAATAAATTAAGATATATTTAACTTAAATGTCGGTTCCATCGTATTTATTTGGAGCCCTCAACATGCTGGGTGCTGCCCCTCAAACAAGAGGAACAGCCGATGCTAGTTTTGATTTATTGGCCACTCAATTCTGGAACCCCCCTCTTCAGTTCTTTTGGGCCAATCTTTAACATTCACCAGGGAAATGCATTATAAAATTCCCACCAGAGGCCATTAGTATAATTAGTATATAGTCTCGGGGCACAATAGTGGTACATTATATGAAAAGTAATATGGTAGTTTCTTTCATAAGTAATATGATAGTTTTTGCATATGCATGATATCATAATGTTATTTCTGTCATTCACCTTCTTTTAGCCTTCTTGGCTAAGATAAAAACGTACATTTGGGCTGAAAGACATCCTGTGTCTGGCCTCAGCATGATAGAAACTTTCTGGGTCCATCTCCAGAATGGCAACATCTCTTATATCCCAGAAATATACAGACACTGTAGCTCCCTTCACTGGGAGCAGGCTGAGTTTTGGGACTGAAAGGGAGATGATATGGCAGGTCAAAAACTACACCACCCTTGGCTTTTGGCTGGAATCTGAAAGAATGTAGCCATTTTGTGATACCAGTTCCAGAGGCTGAGAATCATGTAGGCATGTAACATGGAAGTAATGGGGGAATTAAATGTTTTTCCCAAAGAGAAACTCCAGTAAACTCTCTTTAATCTTTGTTATCTAATCTATCAGCCAGTGGAGAGATTATGTTCTCCATGTCCCCTGTGGAGAAACTACAGTTGAGAGAGGTTTGATAATTTTCTAAAAACCATACAGTTTGCTTATGGCCAAATTAAGGTTAACACCCGATATTCTAGGTTCTAGTCCCATACTTCATTACTCTACTTTCATCTAATGGATATGCTGTTAAATAGCAGAGGCCAATTATTCCCAAATGGCACCTTCTTACATTGAAGTCTCACAGTGATTCTCTTCTTTAGATCTGCCTTAGAGGGAGGATCACTCTATAAGAGAGTCTCTGTTACGTTTTAAATCAATAAGACCCCAGGGAAAGAGATGATGGAGGCTAAGACAGGCCTGACTTTAGTACCACTCTAGATGAAGCAAGGAATGTACTGAATCCAATCAGAGTTTTACATCCTATCTGTGTTTTTGTATTGAGTGCTTCTGTTGTGCTGGGCACTGTGCTCAGACATGGGCATCAAAGTTGAAAGTATCTGCTCTACTTTCTATAAATGAACAGTCTAGAAAGGGAAGAAAACACATACCCAGACAGTGTCAGTATCATATACCAAGTGTAATTATTGCAGTAAACACAAATGCTATGGGAGCACAAAGAGGATGCCAAGGCTAGTCTTAAGGTAGGAATGGGTCCTCAAAAGTTTTTATGGAGTAACTACAGTTAATATCTGTGCCTTCCCATTGAAAATATTCAGTAAAAGTTAGCTTTTATCACTATGACAGTAAACATTGTCCCTGCCCTCAAGGAGCTCATGGTCTAGCAAAGGAAAACATACCAATATATAACTATAATAATATGCAATTCAGGCTATATGGTCTCTTGGAGAAAACAGACATGAATAATAACTCACATTGAGTGAATACTGCCTATGTGCCAAGCACTATTCTGAGGACATTATATTTATTCCTTCATTTAGTTCCCACAACAAACCTACGGTTAATACAATTGTTCTCAATTATTAACATAAATGAGGAAACTGAAGCACAGACAAGTAAAGTAATTTCCCCAAAGTCATACAACTAATGGATATTGTTAAGTAGTCACACTTAAACCTGTCTGAAAGAAGAAAAGCCATCTGGAAGATGACCTGGCACTCACAGGTAGGCCATGGATGGTCTTCTGATGGACATAAGTACTCTTACAAAATGCTGACATCAGACAATCTTACACTGACAACAGGACAAAAAGAAACAAAACAAGACCCCTTCATAATTTTGTCTAAGCACAGATTAAAAACCCCACAAAAGCCTTATCTCCACTTTAGTCACCTCCCTATAGATAAGATTGATTAAGATGCCCAGTCATAGAATTTCCCTTGCTTTCTGACAGCATTCAATGTATAATTAATTCCCATTTTCTTAAACCCACCCCCAACTATCCAACCAAAACCCAAATCCAATATAAATCCTTTTTACCACCCTTTATCTGAGATATCCCATTCCTGTTTTGTTAGTTTGCTCTGGCTGCCGTAACAAAATATTACAGACTAAGTGATTAAAACAACTTGAAATTTAATTTCTCACAGTTCTGGGGGTTAAGAATCCAAGATCAAGGTGTTAGTAGGTCTTGCTTCTCCTGAGATCACTATCTCCTTAGCTTGCAGTTGGTCTTTTTATGTTGTCTGTGTCCTAATTTTCTCTTCTTACAAGGACCTCATTCATATTAGATTAGGGCCCATCCTCAGGGCCTTATTTTAACTTAGTTGCCTCTTTAAAGGCCCTATCTCCAAACACTGTCACATTCTGGGGTACTAGGAATAGCCAGAGCTTCAAAATATGAATTTTTGGGGAAACACAAATCAGCCCATAACAGCCATGGTGTGTGTTATCCCTCACTCTAACAAGCAGTAAATCCAAATTGTTCAACTACAGTTTTGTTTCTGGTAGTTTATGGCTGGAGTGCATTGGCAAAAATTATAACTGGCAACTAATAATCAATTAACTTTATAAAGGAAGAGTAGCATATGTGGTTAATACAGATGAAAACCATGTGCTTTCTGACAACTGAAAAAGAACAATTCATTCTGGACCTTGAGATCCAGCCAATAGATGGATGGCATTTTGCATGGTTAACCTTTTTTGCTTCTTTCTTTGTTTTTGCTTTTGAGAGCAGAAGCCAAATTTTATTTGTCTTTTTATTTATTCCAGTGCCTGAAAGATGCAAATATATTTGTGCAGTGTCTCACAAATGCAAGACAAATAAGATATCCCTATCCTCAGGACCATATACCTGACTTCCTTGTGACTCAATTTTCTCACTTGTAAAACTGACATAGTAAAATTGTGTTTGTTGTGAAGATCAAATAATTCATGTAGATTGCTTAGCACAGTGTCTGGCATGTAGTAAGGACTCAATAAGTGTGATTATTTCAGGCTGAGATAACATTTGTGGATGAATTTCATAGATATAAAATTAGAGGGAGAAATAACAAAAGTGTTTTAAGCAAGTGGAATGACAGAAACAAAGGCACAGAGATGAGGAGCTGTAAAAGCCATACAGACACTTTATGGTCCAGGAATGAAAGACCCATGATAGATAGCCTCAAACTTGGTAAACGGACCCAGACCTTATTGTCAATGGGATATTTGGAACATTTGTCTCCCGTACGTTTCCAGGGAAAAGAAAATATACCCCCCCACCTCTGTGCTGTTTCTGGGGAGGGGTTGTATGACAAATTATGGTGAGAAGTTGCACATATCAGATCTCAAAGCCTAAGCCCTGGTAGCCATATGAGACCATAGCTGTGGCAGCAGAGAAATCTGAAATTGGGCCCTGCCTAACTCAAGAAGCTGTGATTTGACAATGATGTTGGAGCAAGGGCATACAAAGTAGCTAGTTTTACCCCTTCTGTTCCAGTATCAACATTTTCATCTCTTGCCTTGGCTCCTAGTGGTGACAACTCCCAAGGCTCAGGCCCAACCTTTCACCCAGGGCTCCAGAAGTACTAAATGGTTCCTCCTGAGTTGCTCTCCAATCGTTTTGCTGTTTACTGTTGAGTTCCCAGGACGTCTGAAGGAAAATGACCACCTGAGAGATTTTTCAATAACAGTCATCAGGCAGATCTATTTTCCTTCCTAGCCATATTCAATTTTCCTTCTTTCCTTTATTCCCAAAACATCCCTCCCCAATTGTGTGCCTTCATCCAACGCTTCAAACAGGACCCACATTCCTGGGGGCCCAGACCCTGAAGTTAAGAGTAGGTAAAGGTTGAATGGTTAGTGGCTTGGTGGATGAAGCCATTCACATATTCTTCCCTAAACTTCAGAGTACCCCTCTCCGCACACACAACTGCCCCCAAAGGCGTGGGAGAGTGGTGTCTAGTTGCATGTCTGCCGGGGGAAGAATGCACCAGTGGCGTGGTGGATTGGAAGGGCAGCAGGAACGCGAGTGGGGGGCGGGGTGGAAGTGGGGAAGGGGGGTGCGCGCCCTTTATGACAGGTGGCCGCGCAGTGCGCGCTCCCGGAGGCTTAAGGGGAGGAAGGGACAGACGGACAGAGTTGGGGGGGGCACATAAGGAAGGGACCTTAGAGAGGGCAAGGAGAGCGAAAGGGAAACGGAGGGCTGTGGTGGGGAAGGAGGGTAGAGGGGGGGAAGGCGTCCAGCAAGAACAGCCGTGTTGGAGGAAACAATGGCAGGGCAATAGCGATGGTGGCAGCAGAGGCAGCCCCACTCTAGGCACCTTTCTGAATGGGCAGAGACAGCTCTGAGAGAAGAGGGGACCAGGCAGTGCCTGCAGAGGCTCTGAGAAAAGCGGCAGAGGGAGGAGAAGAGGGAGGAGGAGGAGAAAGAGGAGGAGGAGTAGGAGGAGGAGGAGGTAAGGGGAGGAGGGGGGACGAAGCAGGGGAAGAACCTGGGAAGGAAAACCAGTAGCATCAGCAGCAGCAGCAGCAGCAGCCGCCACAGCAGTAGCATTAGCGGCAGTAGCAGCATTTAGCAATAGCTTTAACAGCTATAGCGACAGTAGCAGCCGCCCTCCTCTTTCCCTCTCGCGGACGGCTGCAGCCACCGCACAGAGCGGGCTCCAGGCGCCGAGCGTGCAGCCCGCTAGCTAGGTAGCTCCAGCCGGGGCGAGAGGTAGTGCAGGCGAAGCAAGGACCCTTAGAGCAGCCAGGCAGCCGCGGAAGCTCTGAGTTTCAGGGCCAGAGCCGGACAGCTCTGACTCCATCTAGCGTGGCGGCGGCGGAGCCTGAGGGAGCGAGCGAGGAGAGAGGCGCGTCCACCTGGCGGGCCCTGCGCATGGAGCTGAGGCAGAGGCGGCGGCGGCGGCGGCAGCAGTAGCAGTAGCAGCGGCGGTGGCGGCGAAGACAGCTCGAACAGCTGAGGCGACGGCGGCAGCCCAGCCTTGACTGCGACCGCGCTAGCTACAGCGCCTGCTGCCTGAGCCCGCCAGCGACGTGCGCCTCAGGAGTCGGCCTGTGAGGTGAGTACGAGCGCTGCCATAAAGCCCCCTGGCCTTCTCGCAGGCTCCCCGGCTGGCTAGGGGTGGCGGCGGCAGGGGATGGAACGAACCGGGGGAAGTCGAACAAGAAGAGAAGGAAGGGAAAACGGAAGAGAGGACGACTGTGTGCGAATGTGTGCGTCTATGTATGAGGTAGCGAGGCCGCGAGGGCGAGAGATCCCGGCTCGCCGTGACAGGCACTGCAATCTAGGAAAGGCCTCTGTGCTTGCGCCGTAGGAAGGGGACTGCGGGGGGAGGGGAAGCGAGCGGACCGGAGCCGCTGCGTTTATACGCACATAGCCTGGCAGAGTGCCGCTTCCTTTCGGATTGGTGCAGGGTAGAGCCTGGCCAGGGAACGGGGCATGGGCATGGCACGCTTCGGCGAGAGCGGGAAAACCCACGCGGTGGCCGAGGCCGGGTGCTCAGACCAAAGCCGCAAAGGTGCGAAGCCCGGAGGCGGTGGTGACCACAGAGCGCCCCCAGGACAGGGGCCACTCGGCCGAGGCTGCGGACAGGTTTAAGTTGGGGGCCAGACCGAGCCTCGCCCAGTTCGTCACCTTTGCGGAAACTGGCTGGTGGCCCCTTCCCGCTCTCGGTGGCGGTCGAATTGACGCTTTCATGTGTGGCTTCTGGTGCTTCTCTCTGCCGCTCTCCGCAGCACACGTCGGCTCGCGTGTCGTACACCCTGCAGGGCGGGAAGGCAGTGAGCTGGCGCCGGGAGTGGAGACCCGCTCCGGGAAAGTGTGGAAACCGCGCAGATGAGTTGGCGCCGTTCCGCTGAGGAATTCAGCGATTTCAGCATGACTGCTTCTGTCTGTCTGATTCGTGAGGGACCGAATCACCCGCGCAAGGTTTTCTGTCTTTTTCGAAGTTAAAAAAAAAAAATTGGCATCCCCATTTCGACAACAGCACTCTTGATTTTTGCTAAGCTTCTCGTTGCATTTTGGAATAAGCGGTCTCATATTTTGCTTCTGGGTTTTGGCTCCCAGCGTATTGTTGAATTCTGTGCACAGCACTACACTTAGCTATGTGGCCTTTTTCTAATGTTGCATTTTCTAGACTGTTATCTGAAAAGACATGATTTGTGTTGTAGGGCTGGCAGGGCTGTTTTTATAAAATGTCTAAAGCACTCTAATCCCGGGATTTGAATATATCCTTGGTTGTTTTTGGTGGAGGAGTTCCTGGAATATTTTACTTGGTGAGAAAAGGTGCTATAATGATCTTCTCTGAACTCCTTACGACCATTTGTGTTTGTGGGGGGGGGGTGAATCTCCCTTACATCTTTTACGCTTGAGGTAACATGAGCAAATGTTTTATTTACAGCACTGACGTTCTTATGGCTGAGGAGAATTTACACTTATTGAAAAAATATTTTTAGAAGGGAACAAAAAAGTCCTAAGTAACTGTCATTTTACATATTAACTGGGAAACCGGCTAATCAAATAAAACTGGCTGTGTCTGAAACTCTATCTCAGTGAAATATGTGGCTGTGAATATAATTAACCATCTGTCTAGTGAGCAATTTAAATTTGGGCTGGTACATTTTTATTACAGTGTCTAATTTCTGGAAGACGTACATTTTGCCCAGCAGTAACAACAAAAACGTATTTGCTTACTAGGTCAAAAATTTACTTGGTGTGGTGATGGTATTTCCCTCTCTTCCCCCGTGTGTTTCATAGTCCCCACACTGCTTAACCGAGGAGGTCAAAATGAGCCTCTTGTTTTTGCAAATAGCGTTTTTACAATACAGGAACTGAAACCAGCCCTGGTGGCTAGTGATTAGAAATTTTTGTTTTTTAAAATACTTTCCAATATTTTAGCTCCCCACAAATCTAGATAGATTGCATGCATGCAAGTTTAAAAATATAATTTTTGGTGCACATGTGTTCAAATGAGGTAGGGTGATTGAAATTTGTAAGACTTGAAATTTCTCTATTTACTTTCTTTTATTCTGATGAGTTCTCTACCTGGCTCTCCCAACTGGCACCCCCCCAGGCATAAACTCATACAAAAACACATCCTTTTGTCCTTTTAGCCAGTTTGTAAGGTTAATGGTGTTCAGATCTGTGATTTTAACAATATACTGATAAACTGCTTTTTTTGTAAATCGTAAGTGTAAAATACTATGACATAAAAAGACATTGTACATATATATAAAGTTTCCCCTATGGTGTGATTTTAGCGAGTAATTTATTACTAGGAAAAAAGAGGGTTAAAGTTTGAATAGAGATGAAATGGTTCTGGAAAGATTAGATTTGAGAGACCTCCACCAAATAGCTATTGTTAACAACATAATTTAAATGAACCATAGATTGATTGTGCAGTAAGCTAGAGAAAGTCATTTAAAGGAAAACACTTTTAAAGCAAATATTTGCCTAAATAAGAGCTCTGATAAATTGGTAGCAATTATGTAAGTACATGGCAGAATTTGACATATGTCAAGTCTGTTAAATAAATCAACCTGTTCAGTGAATAAAGTGAATAAATCTTTGATGCATCAATGCTTTTTCACACACACACATACACACACGCACACGCACATGCACACACAAACTTATAACACCCCGTTGCCAAAGTCAAACAACGGCAACACTGCCACTTTCTGTTTTACTTCAACCTGTCTCTTATCCCTCTTTTTCTTTTTTCTGCAATCTTCTGATTACCTGTAAGCTACCCAGTGAGCAGAGAGAACTAAAAGTGTGGTGGTGTTGCCTGTGTTTAGGAGGTGGGAGAAAGATAAGAAAAGTGCTAAGTGCTGGGGCACTCAAAGGTCTGCTTATGGATCCCTGACATGGTCACTATGGAGGTCCAGGTCTCACGGACCACCATCGTGTATTTGCATAGGAGGACTGGCCTATCCAAAGAAGCATTGGTTGCAGTTTCTCTTTTCCTAAATCCAGTTTTAGTAAATAATTTTTTTCTTCTGTAAGTCCCTTAGTAAGGGGAGAAAAAAAATTCTATTTGGCATTTGACTGTTACATTACCTTTAAGCTTTTATCTGATGGCACATATATTAAGTGTTCCTGGTAAGAGTAAGCAAAAGGAGAAAAGGGCCAAAGTGGGTGAAAGGGAAGAGGAATGGTTCACCAAAGAGTAGGTCATTTGGCTTCCTTTTCCCATCTTTAGAGATTTTAGGTTTTCTTTTACTTCAGAGGATGTAAAAGAAAAAGAAAAGAAAAATCATTTAGGTTCTTTATGCCACTTCTCCAAGGCTTGTTGAAAACAATAAAAAATATATACACCTATTATGTATCCATAAAAATAAAAACAAAGAGCACCAAACGAGATTGATTACTTGGAGCTACCTTTAAGTTCACACCATTTCTCTTGCCCAGAAAATTTCTTTTTAGGCAAAGATGAACATTTCTCTTTTCTCAAATGACAGTGGCTCTGTTTGTAAGTACATCACAACCTTGGGAAATCTGGTCTGGGGTGTGGTCAACTGGGAAAGTGGAAGGTTCGGAGAAGCTGCTTTTAGTGATGACAGGGCTTTTTATGGGAGAGCTACAGGTAGGCATGAGGACCTTCTTTGTCTCTGTTCCCTTCAGTCCCTCCTTGCCCACAGTGATTCACAGGCCTCTGCTAGGGAATGTGCTCATTTTGGTCTTTATCTGTAGGTAAGTGCTGTGATCTGATTTCTTTCCCTATCATCTTCTCTGGTGGAAAAGAAGCTGAAGTCTGCATGACCAGCTATGAATACTATGCACACAATTATTACTTTTCCAAAGAGCACTTCAATATGTAACCTTATTTATCCCCAGTGTGATAATTTTGATACAAACAATTATCTACTGTTTTCTCTAGGACCCCCAAGCCCCATTAAAAATTTTTTCAGCTTCTCATCCTCAGTAGCCCATTTTAAGTGTTATACCATTAGCCTAAACAAGATGCTCCTCCTGATATTTACTCTGAAGGGATTTAGAGGTTTGAGACCAAGATTAATTATACCTTGGGCCTGACTGCTAAAGTGGTGCCAAGTCATCCTCCGTCAAGAACAGGTGTAGAGATTCATTTTATTTGGGCGAAGTTAAAACATTTCCTCTATGGAGGACTATAAGTAGAGTGGCCATATGTTGTGGTTTACGCCTGTTGTCCCAGCATACTTATTTTACCCTTGAAAATGTCCCAGTTTGGAAAAGAATTTTGTATCACCTTACTATAAGCCACCTTCTAAAGAAACCATGCGGCCCAGCGCGGTGGCTCAAGCCTGTAATCCCAGCACTTTGGGAGGCCGAGGTGGGTGGATCACGAGGTCAAGAGATCGAGACCATCCTGGTCAATATGGTGAAATCCTGTCTCTACTAAAAATACAAAAAATTAGCTGGGCATGGTGGCGCGTGCCTGTAATCCCAGCTACTCAGGAGGCTGAGGCAGGAGAATTGCCTGAACCCAGGAGGCAGAGGTTGCAGTGAGCCGAGATCGCACCATTGCACTCCAGCCTGGGTACAAGAGTGAAACTCCGTCTCCAAAAAAAAAGAAAGAAAGAAAAAGAAAGAAACCATGCTTCTCAATTTGGGGAGGTGATTATATTTGCAAAACTTGAGTGGTTAATGAGCTTTGGAGACGTTATAATCCCCTAACCCAGCTCAGCCTATCTTTTTCCTAGCTAAAAGGTCTTTCTGGAGAAGACCCCCTGAAATGATTCAGGCTTTGGGCCCAACAGAACTGGATTATTGACTACAAAGGCATCTCTCCAAAATGCCTGTGTGTATTTGCACATACACATGCACATAAAGAGGTAGTATCTGCATGTTGCAAAATGGCTGCTCTAACTTTCATGAAAGACTGGTAAAAGTTAATAAGTTTGAAGTTTATCAGAAGAAAGTTAAGTTTAAAAATAACATCCTGACCATGGTAGTTGTAAGATACAAGGGCATAGCACCAAGAGAAGTGTTCGTACTTTTCAGAATAGGTTTGAGAAGTGCACAGGCAACTTTCTGTTTCAGATAGTTTGCATGTGGTCTTGATTCTTGTGTATATAGTTTTTCAGTTTGCCTTTTCCATAATAAACACGATGATCTTTTCAACTGCCTTCTAGTCCTCCCAGTATCCATGACTGGCTTTCATCGATCCAGGGCAGGAGTTAAAAGAAACTTTGGCCCACAGACCAAATCTGGCCTGCTATGGAAAAAGAAATAATGCAGACAAGAAGAAAACATGGAACCATTTAGAGTTGCTTCTGCAAACATTTTTAAGCTTCCTCTTCTTAATTGAGCTTCACTTAGTTCAATGTTAGAATGAGTCCACATTTTGTGATTATATTTCAGCTCATATCAAGGGTTTGGAGATTGTCCAGAGCCTGATAGAGTGGTAGAGGGTGACCCGAAAAGTGAAATCCACAAATGAATTTTTTGTTTGAGTCAAAATGTCAATAGCTATTTTTTCTTTCCTGCCTTGGTGAATAATCCAAATTTTGTTGTGCCACTAAATGCTTTATGCCTTCCTCCCCAATATTTACAGTGTTATTCCATGCATGCCTGTGATTACTTGAATAGGAACCTACTTTGTCTTTAGTTACTAAATAACTAGAACACATTCAGAAGATGTGCTGTTTTACTAAGTAGGGGAGTAGAAAAAATGGGCCATCACCATCTAGCCAATGGTCCCTAATCTTGGCACGAACCCCTGTGAAAATTCAATGAATGCCAAGGATGCTGTTTTCAGAAAAGTGCGTATTTACACATACATTTTCAGGAAGCCCAACCATGCATTGTGAGTTTAAAGCCTCAGTACTAACCTTTCTCTAGTTGTTACAGAATTTTCGTTGTATGGCTGTCATGGTCATGGTAGCTTGAAATGGAAGCCATGAAATGACTCTCTCAAAAAAGTATGTTATTGGCATATTTATGGTCCACAGCCCTCAGCTACTCTTACAAGCATTTTTCTGATTAGTCTTCGCAGGCATTTTTTATTATGAAAAAGAGCCACTTAGCATTCACTTTTACATTACCATTCTCACCAAAAACAAGTCAAGACTAGTTTCCCCAAATTATTCACTTGTCAACTCTCTAATTCTTCAAAATGCCTGTCCAGCTTCCACACCCCCCAACGCAAGTTCATCACAAACATATAAAATATATTCCATAAACGCTCACTCATATTTCATCTGCCCCTACCTCTCTCTCTTTCATCTGTCTCTCTATTTCTCTTAGCCAAGGGTCTGACAAATATGGGGAACTCTTTCTAGCACCAATCATTAGGTATAGTGATGGAGTCAGAGAGGGGGATGGGGACCCTTAAGATACATGAGCCTTTTGGAGTATTAACCATCTTGGAGAGAGTTAATGTATTTCATCCTGGATATCTAACATTATATATTAATGGCAAAGCTCCTTAAGATCTGCAAACACGAATATATGCCACATATGTACCTTGCAGTTTGGATGGTAGTAATAGGTGGTGTATTAGTCTGTTCTCGTACTGCTATAAATAAATTCCTGAAACTGAGTAATTTAAAAAGAAAAGAGGTTTAATTTGCTCATGGTCCCACAGGCTGTACAGGAAGCATGGCTGGGGAGGCTTCAGGAAAATTTCAATATGATAGAAGTGGAAGCAAGCATGTCTTACATGGCCAGAGCAGGAGGAAGAGAAGAACACAGGAGGAGGTACTACACACTTTTAGATAACCAAAGCTCATGAGAACTCACTCACTACCATGAGAACAGCAAGGAGGAAATCTGCCCCCATGATCCAGTTACCTCCCACCAGACCTGTCCTACAACATTGGGGATTACAGTTCAACATGGGATATGGGCAGGGACACAAATCCAAACCATATCAAGTGGTATTCAGATTCATGAATAAATGTTTATTTTTTCCTGTCTTGGTAGTTTAGACTATTGCAGAGCATGTGGGTTAATCGAACCCTAAGACTGGAGGGGTTCATTAATGATAATTGATAATTAAATTCAGCAAACAGTTATTGAACATCTACTATGTGCTAAGCCCTGGGATACTGGGGACAGAGAAAAGAACAAAATGAGTTTTCCTGTCTTATAGGGAATTAGCTTTGCTCCTGGCTGGGTCTTTTTACCATCTGCATGAATTTACCCTACCGTTTTTCTAATTCAATGTATTCTTCTATTGTTTCTATGTTCTACCCCTTGGTAGTCTGTTTCCTCTTGCTTATAATGGAATGCCTGAAACTGAGTAATTTATAAAGAAAAGAAATTTATTTCTTATGGAGGCTGAGAAGTCCAAGGTAGAGGGGATGCATCTGGTGAGGGCCTTCTTGCTGGTGAATTATCTGTAGGGTCCTGAAGCGGTACCAGGACATCATATGGCAAGGGGGCTGAATGTGCTACTTCAGGTCTTTCTTCCTCTTCTTATAAAGCCACCAGTCCCACTACCATGATAACCCATTTATCCATTAACCTATTAATCCATTAATTTATGAATGGATTAATCCATTCACCTCTCAATACTACCACATCAGAGATTAAATTTCAAAATGAGTTTTGGAGGAGACAAATATTCAAACCATAGCAAAAAATAAGTATAGATGTCCTGTTTTTCTGACATGGGGTTTCTTTGGCAAATAGATAACCTCTAGCTGGGTTAAGACAAGATTTCCAGCCCCTATGGCGAAATGCTTCTGTTCTTATCCCTGAATTAGTTTAGCAGGCCCCATTTAATAGGGAATAATGTGATTGTTTCCCTGCGATTCTGAGGCAACATTTCTATCACTGCTATCATTGGTGAAGTGGAGTTGCAAATATTATTAGCCATGATGTATTGACTATTGTCTTAAAACTATAGTATGGAATTATTGATTCTGACTAATGAATTGAATGTACTCTGCAAAAAGCCAGCTGTCCATCTTTGAATGGGTTGGTTTTTAAACCCTATTTCATAGCTTTATCAGTTTTCTACTATGGTTGCTGTAACAAATTTCCAAAATCTTAGTGGTTTTAAATAACAAATTTATAATTTTACAGTTTTGAAGGTCAGAGATTAAGTGTCTGAACTAGGCATTCGCCAGGCTATAATCAAGGTGTAGGCAGGGCTATCTTTTTTTCTGGAGGCTCTGGGTGTAGACTCCATTTCCTTGTTTCTCTGGCTTCTAGAGGCTGATGGAATTTTTTGGCTCATGGCCCCATTCCATATTAAAAGCTAGTGATGGGGCATTGTTTCCTCACACTGCATCACTTCAATCTTGCTTCTGTCATTATATTTTCTTCTCTGACTCTTATACCACCCTCTTCTGCTTATAATGATCCCTATAATTATATTTGGTCTACGTGGATGGATAATCCGAGATAATCTTTCCATCTCACGGTTTGTTGATTTGCAACCTTAATTCTATCTGCAACTTTTAATTCCTCTTGTGCCATTTAACCTAACGTATTCACAGATTCTGGGAGTTGGATGTGGACATGTTTGGAAGGCTATTATTCTGCCTACCACAGTGACTTGATCTTTTTTGTTGTTACTTTTTATTTAGGAATAATGATAGATTCACAGAAAGTTGCAAGGACACTTTATCACATGTGTATATTTGTGTTTTTTATTTACTTTTATTTTTATAGAAACTTGGTTTTACTGTGTTGACCAGGCTGGTCTTGAACACCTGGATTTAAGAAATCCTCCTGTTTGGCCTCACAAATTGCTTGGATTACTGGTGTGAGCCACTGTGACGGGCCAGAACATGTGTATATTTGTGCAACCATCATCATAATCAAGATAAAATATTATTTCATCACTGCTAGAGATCTCTTTTGTGCTACACCTTTATAGTTTTTGTAGTCACATTCACCGCCACTCCTTTGCCATTTCAAACTCCTTGCAATCACCAATATATTTTCCATATCTAAAGTTTTACTATTTCAAGATTTTTATATAAATGGAATCATAGAGTATGTGACTTTGGGGGGTTGGCTTTTGTTCACTCAGCATAATTCCCTTGAGATCCATCCCAGTTGTTTTGTGTATAAATAATTCACTTCTTTTTACAGTATTCCATGGTATGACTGTGTCACAGTTCATTTAATCATTCACCTGTAGGGAGAAATTTTGGTTGTCTCCATTTTTTGGTCATTACAAGTAAAGCTGCTGTGAACATTAGCATACACGTTTTTTTTTTTTTCTTTCTTTCTTTTAGTGGAGGGCGGTAGAGTGGGATGGAGACCCGCTCTGTTGCCCATGCTGGAGTGTAGTACTGCAATCTCGGCCCACTGCAATCTTCACCTCCTAGGTTCGAGCAATTCTCTCACTTAAGCTTCCCAAGTAGCTGGGACTACAGGAGCATGCCACCATGCCCAGCTAATTTTTCTAATTTTTGTATTTTTAGTGAAGACGGGGTTTCACCATGTTGGCCAGGCTGGTCTTAAACTCCTGACCTCAGGTGATCCACCTGCCTTAGCCTCTGATTACAGAGTTGGGATTACAGTGCTGGGATCACAGGCATGAGCCGTTGCACCCGGCCTAGCATTTTTGTGTGAATGTAAATTTTCATTTCTCTGGGAGGAGATCCCAGGAGTTCAATGGCTGCATTCTATGGTAAGTGTATGCATAGTTTTTTAAACTAAAAGCTAATTTTGCAGTTTTTTTCAGAAACTGAAAATCTGTTTTCTGAAATGTCTGTAAATACATAATTTATTATTGGCTACTAGTATCACTTTACTTGTTTGAGTAAATTATAGAAACCTTACCCCTCTTTATATTCCTTTAACTTTCCCCACTTACAATTGCCTTACTTGCTCTGCATATATTTAGAACTACATTAAACAATGCTATAATTTTTGCTTTAACCCTCAAACATAATTGAGAAACCCAATGGGAGAAGCAAAGGCAATTATATTTACCCTTACTTTTATTCTTTCTGTTGTTCTTTGTTCCTTTCTGAGGTTTCAAGATTCCTTCTTTTATATTTTCCTTTCTGTTAGAGATCTTCCTTTAGTTATTCTTTTAATGCAGGTTTGCTAGCAACAGATTATATTAGTTTTCCTTCTTCGGAGAATTTATTGATTTCCTGTTCATTCCTGAAGGATATTTGCACCTAATGTAGGATTCCTGGTTGAGAGGTTGTTGTTGTTGTTGTTTCCCGAAAGCACTTGAAAAAAATGTGCCATTTCTTTCTGGTCTTCATGGGTTCTGATGAAAAATCTGCTTTTATTTGAATTGTTTTACACTTGTAGTTAAAGTGTCATTTCTCTCTTGCTACTTTTCAGTTCTTTTTTTCTTTAGTCTTTAGAAGTTTGACTATGATGTGCCTTGGCATAGATTTCTTTGGGTTCATCTGGTTTCGGATATGCTAAACTTCTTATGTCTGTAGGTTTATGTCTTTTGCCAAGTTTGGGAAGTTTTCAAGTATTATTCCTTCAAATAATGTTTCTGTCCTGTCTTCTACTCTTCCTTGTTCTTCTGATGACAGAAAAGTTAGATCTTGTTTCTGTAGTTCTGCGGGTCCCCAAGGCCTGTGCTTTTTTCTCAGTCTATTTTTTCCCTTGTTCAGACTAGATAGTTTATATCATTTTATCTTCAAGTTAAGTGATTCTCTTCTCAATCTTCTTCATTCTGCTGTAAAGATCATACATTGAGTTTCTATGCTTTGGTTATTATATTTGTCATTTCTAAAATTTCTACTTGGTTTGTCTACATGTCCTCTTTCTTTTATGATACTTTCTATTTTTCATTTGTTTCCAGAGTGTTTCTAATTGCTTATTGAAACAGTTTTGTGATCGTTGGTTTAAAATCTTTGTCATGTAATTCTAATATCTTTTTCTTCTTGGTTTTGCCACCTATTGGTTGTCTTTTTTCATTCAGTTTGAGATCTTTCTGGTCATTGGTATGATAAGTGATTTTTACAGAAATATGGACATTTTGTGATTTGTTATGAGACTGGATCTTACTTAAACTTTCTGTTTTACCTGGCTGTCTCTGGCCCTGCTCTAACTCCAGGAGCTGCAACTCCTGGGGAAGGGAATTGCTGTCTTGTCACTGCCAGATGGAAGTCGAAGTCCGGATTTCCCACTCTTGCTTGTTGACAGTTGGAGGGCAGCACTTCTCATTATTGCTTGTTAGGGGTTGGAACTCAGCCACATTTTAAGTGCTTGGTAGCCACGTATGTTTAGCAGCTACCATATTGGACAACATATATGTGGAACATTTCTATCACTATTCTAGGAAGAATAAGGTTGGTGGAGTGAGCAGTCAAAGAGCTTGGCACTACAGGAATTGGGGTTGGGATTACTATGGCCGACGTGGAATAAGACAAGGACCTAGTTATTGGATCTGAGGTCCCTGACTAAGGTTTGGTTCCAAAACCTGAGGTGCTGTGAGTTCTATTTACAGAAAAAATATGGGCATAGATAACTCATCTGCTTAATATGGATCCAGTAGAGCAGAGTTAGTATCCATAGTATTAGCCAAGTTTTTTCCTCTCAGCCATTGTAAAAGACATGGAGTGGCATGCTGCAGATCCTAGTACCACTCCATTTGAGTAGAGGGAATGTTTTCCCTATTAGAGGGCAGTTAGTTTGCTTATTTATAGCAACAAACTCTACCTCCATGACTGAAGTAACCATTGATTGAGGAAACATTAACAGAAAAGGGCAAATTATGAAAAGGGTATTCATTTAGTTTATAGGATCTAGGGTTTATTTGGCATCTTGGTGGCCTTAATGTTCTAATCCTTGAGGCTTCCAGCATGCTCAGCCAGATGGGGAGCATTTGTGTAAGAGCTCTGTCCTTCACTGAACTCTCTGTTGACTTGTTGGCACTTTTTGTCCAAGTCCCAGAGAGTTAGTAGACCTTGTTACATAGCTTCTTTGTACACTAAAATAACTGTTTCCTTCTCAAGTCTCCTTTGCTTAGATTAGTGGGGGTGTACTCAATGTAGATTCAGTGTTTTCAGTCTCCCTTTGGGGCAGTTTGTTATATTTTCTCTTACTGGCTCTATTTGTGTATATATCTAATGTGCTTGTATTTATGGGCTGCCTGTGTACTGTATCTCTTGGCAAGGGAAGAGGAATACCCGGTGTCTATTGAATATGTATTGTATGTATGGGATATAGGTCACATGGCTTTTTCCCATAGCAATACCTATATGTGCAAAGCTGTGGCTTTGGCATGTTAAGACATTTCATAACACAGTCAAATCCACTTGGCTAAATAGGTGAAAGAAAAAGGGAATTGAGCCAAGGTTATAGTGGGATTTTCAGATCTATGTGGTTTGACTTGAAACAAAAATACACACTCATTTGAGAAAGAAGAGCTGTTTCAGAGTTAGGCTGTAAAGAGAAAATAAACATGCTTTATAACCCAAAGTCAAGGTGTTGGTTGTAAAACCCTAGACCACAGCTCACCAAGATCCTTCCAGTATGTGTATAAGGCTCTTAAGAGCCTTCTCTTAAGAAGGCTCCAAATATGCCACATACTTTTGAAGACAGTAGTCACTTGTCCTGAGGGGACAAAGGGTCAGAATACTGCTGTACAAATCTAGGAAGAGAACCTGGAATCAGCCTTTCTTGCCATTGATCTTACCATTTACCTATAAATCACTGTATTTGTTTGTTTTAATGCTGCTAATAAAGACATAGGAAGAAAAAGAGGTTTAATTGGACTTACAGTTCCACATGGCTGGGGAGGCCTCAAAATCATGGCGGATGATGAAAAACACTTCTTGCATGGTGGCTGCAAGAGAAAATGAGGGAGATGCAAAAGAAGAAACCCCTGGTTAAACCATCAGATCTCTCGAGACTTATTCACTACCATGACAACAGTATGGGGGAACTGCCCCCATGATTCAAATTATCTCCCACCAGGTCCCTCCCACAGCCTGAGTGAATTATGGGAATACAATTCAAGATGAGATTTGAGTTAGGATGCAAAGCCAAACCATATCATTACACCCCTTGCCCCTCCAAATCTCATGTCCTCACATTTCAAAACCAATCATGGTTTCCCAATAGTCTCCCAAAGTCTTAACTCATTTCAGCATTAACCCAAAAGTCCAAAGTCTCATCTGAGACAAGGCAAGTCCCTGCTGCCTATGAGTTCTAAAATCAAAAGCAAGCTAGTTACTTCCCAGATACAATGGGGGAATACAGCCATCCAAATGGGAGAAATTGGCCAAAACAGAGAGGTTACAGAGCTCATGCAAGTCCAAAATGCAGCATGGCAGTCAAATTCCAAAGCTCTAAAATTATCTCCTTCAATTCCATATCTCCCATACAGGTCGTGCTGATGCAAGAGGTAGTTTCCCATAGCCTTGGGCAGTTCCATCCCTGTGGCTTTGCAGGATATAGCACCCCTAGGATGCTTTCACAGGCTGGCATTGAATGTCTGTGGCTTTCCTTGGCACATGTTGCAAGCTTTCAATTGATCCACCATTCTGGGGTCTGGAGGATGGTGGGCCTCTTCTCACAGCTCTACTAGGCAGTGCCTCAGAAGGGACTCTGTGTGGGGCCTCTGAACCCACATTTTTCTTCTGCACTGCCCTAGAAGAGGTTCTGCATGAGGACTCTGCCCCTGCAGCAAACTTTTGCCTGGGTATCCAGGCGTTTCCATGCATCTTCTGAAATCCAAGTAGAGGTTCCCAAACCTCACTTCTTGACATCTGTGCATCGACAGGCTCAACACCATGTAGAAGCTGCCAAGGTTTGGGGCTTGCACTGTCTGAAACCATGGGCTGAGCTGTACCTTGGCCCCATTTAGCAACAGCTGGAGCAGCTGGGACACAAGGCTCCAAGTCCCTAAGCTGCACACAGCATGGGGACCTTGGGCCCAGCCCGTGCAACCATTTTTCCTTTTCTTTTTTTTTTTACCATTTTAATCAGTTTTATTGATTCATGCTTCCAGTTCTTATTCAGTTTAAAACAAGGCACATTAAATACATCCTCTTATTGCTCTATAAACGCATGCAGCTCATTCTGTATATCAAAAGTAATAAATAATGGCCATAAAACACCAAGACAGTTATAAAAATGACAACCCAGCCTCAAACATAGTATTTAACAGTCCAATCTAGAATAATAACCCAACACAATACATAAAAGTGCCACATATAAAAACATGCAGTGTATATATCCACTCTAGTATTGAGCTTACACTTGCTATTCTTTAAAAACATAGTAGGGCTTTTTCACTCCTTAAAAAAGTTTGACATGATGCAAACATTGCAAGTTACAGCATTATTGACTTTAATATTACATTCATATGCCAAGAATCTTTACAGATACATAAGAGAAAAATAAAATCAATGATGACTTTTATAGCATATTTAGTAAAAGTGAGAATGAGTTTTCTGTTGTACAAAAGAGGAAGCTACAAATTTTGAAACAGACAAAGCAAAGCTAGAAACTGAAGCAGAATAGGGAGCATGCATTTAATAGCAGAAATCCTAAAGTTACACTCAGTATAAATTGATTGAAAGCAAGAATATTGCAAACAGCATGATGGATATGAGGCAGACAACCTTGGCTTAACAAATAATCCAGCATTATAATGATTGTTATGGCTGTGGTGGGGGCTATTTTTTCCTCTTAGGTTCCCGGGTCTGTGATGGGAATGCTGTCATGCAGGGGAGGGATGGCATGGGGAGAAATGCCAAATATAGGTGAGGGGGCAGAAGGCAGCAAAACACACTGCCACGTGTGTACCTATGCAACTATCTTGCATATTCTGCACATGTACCCCAAATCCTAAAATGCAATAAAAATTTAAAAAAAAAATAAAATAAAAAATAAAATAAAATAAAAAATTAAAAAAAAGACCTGCGACATGCCCTGAAAACATTTTATCCATTGTCTTGGGGATTAACATTTGGCTCCTTGTTACTTATGCAAATTTCTGCAGCCAGCTTGAATTTCTCCTCAAAAACTGGGTTTTTCTTTGCTACTGCATCATCAGGCTACACATTTTCTGCACTTTTATACTCTGTCTTCCTTTTAAAAGGGAATTATTTTAGCAGCACCCAAGTCACTTCTTGAATGCTTTGCTTCTTAGAAATTTCTTCTGCCAGATACCCTAAATCATCTTTCTCAAGTTCAGAGTTCCACAAATCACTAGAGCAGGGGCAAAATGCCACCAGTCTCTTTGCTAAAACATAACAAGAGTCACCTTTTCTCCATTTCCTAACAAGTTCCTCATCTCCATCTGAGATCACCTGAGCCTGGACCTTATTGTTCATACGCTGTCAGCATTTTTGTCAAAGCCATTCAACAAGTCTAGGAGGTTCCAAACATTCCCACATTTTCCTGTCTTTTCTGAGCCCTCCAAACTCTTCCAACCTCTGTCTGATACCCAGTTCCAAAGTCTGTCTGATACCCAGTTCCACATTTTCAGGTATCTTTTCAGCAACGCCCCACTCTACTGGTACCAATTTACTGTATTAGTTCGTTTTCATGCTGCTGATAAAGACATACTTGAGAATGGGAAGGAAAAGAAGTTTAATTGGACTTACAGTTATACATGGCTGGGGAGGCCTTAGAATCATGGCGGGAGGTGAAAGGCATTTCTTACATGGCAGTGGCAAGAGAAAATGAGGGAGATGCAAAAGTTGAAACCCTGGATAAAACTATCAGATCTCACGAAACGTATTCACTACCACAATAACAGTATGAGGGAAATTGCCCTCATTATTCAAATTATCTGCCACCGAGTTCCTGCCACAACATGTGGGAATTATGGGAGTATAATTCAAGATGAGATTTGGTGGGGACACAGAGCCAAACCGTATCAGCCACTGTGGGGTGTGTGTATGTGTGTGTGTGTGTGTGTGTGTGTACATGCACGCACATGTTATGTTTTTCCCTAGTTCAATAATGCTTTGCTTCCTACACTTACATGGATTTAGCACCTGAATGAACAGAAAAACCCATGTGTTTATTGTCCAAATAAAGTGGGGATGCCATGACATTGCTAACTCACATGATTCATGATTCATTAAGGCCAGGATACTTCTAGACAATCACTGAAAGATGAAAAGCAGGTAAGTGAATTCATCTCTTCCCTTTTGAATTTCACCTTTAATATTATACCTTTATATATGACTTCAATATCTTCCAATACTGAGTACCATTGGTTAAGGGAAGGCCAGAGTGGATGCAGTTAACACCAGTAATGGAATTCCTTTTATTTTCTGAAAATTCAGTTTATAGTTCATTAGATGGAAGAATTCACAGGCCTGCCTGAGACAACCAGGTCATATACCAGACAAGAGCACTCTGATTACACTTTGAAATGAAAGCCTATTTTGGCATAATATTCACTGAAAGGAAAAGTGTGCTCCTAGGTATGCTCTTTACTTTGCCTTTTGGACTGTCCTCTTGGGTTTCACCAGCCTTTCTCTGATCTGTATGGCTCTGGCCCCATTCCCAATAACCCTCTAGGAGGCCCTGCTCCATGTCATGTATTTATGGCACTGAAATACCAGGTGTCACATGGTATAAGGTAGCAATGACCACAAGGGGCCCAGAGGAGGATGTTTGCAGAGGGGAGCAGCCTTTTTCCAGATCCTCAAATAGAGAGAGTGTTCAAGCAGCTGAGTCAACCTGAGGTGGGAGAAGAAGCAGTGGATGAAAGGCCAGAGCTGCTATCTCCCTTGGTTGTTGAGATGGCCAGCTGAGGGACAGTTGTTTGCTCATTGGTCCTGAGGAATTAAAATCATATATTGGTGTTTCTTCTTTTAGGAGACAGACTGATGTTAATGGACCATAGGCATTTAGGCTGCCAATAATAATACCTTATCATCCTATAGCTCCTTTCTTCTAAAGGATTCAAAGGATTCCTATGTTTTATTTCATTTGGCCTCACAAACATCTTCATGGAAAGGGGTTAATATTGATGACCATGTAGGACAAGCTGCTCTCTCTCCCTGGACCTCAAAATTTTCAAATTGTGAAATGGAGGCTTGGTCTAGAGATGATGATCTCTAAGGTCTTTTCCCACAGTAACAGCTTCTATGGTGGCAACGTTTTCCAGGTGGAGGAATTAAGTCTCAGACACTTTAAAGTGAGTTGCACACAACTACACTGTCTATCAGGTACAGAGTGATGATTACAGGCCCAGGCTGTGGTCTCTTCCCTTAGCTTGCCCTGTCAGTGGTCTCTTTGAACAGTGAGGTAAGAGGGGGGCTCTTGCTTCTGAACACACAAAGGCTGTACTTATTCATTGCATTTAACTCTCTTCCCTCACCTGACCACCTTCCCAAACTACCTCTTGTCACTTAGCAGCAGGGCCTTCAAACTTTCCCTTGATGTTCTTCTGGATTCATATCTTGTTTGACTGCAACTGTTTTCCTGGCATATTGTGTGACTGGATGCAAGGTCATTGCTACCCTTAGAGTGTAAAGTCTTGAGCCAGTACTTCAGTTACATCAGGAAAGAGAGGCTGTGCCTCCTGGGTGTGGCAGGGGGTCAAAGTGAGAAAAGATATTCAAAAACATCATATTATAAGGTGCCCTGAAAAAGCAAGGAGGGCCTATAGATTAGGGCTGGGGAAAAGGACCTGGCCAAAGGTACAACGGGGGGAAATCTGCAGATAGTGAGTTGATGAAAGCAAATACATTCAGTGATCAATTAATATGCAGCAAAGAGGCTAGGATGCCTGAGATTTCTTTGGAGTTGGAGGATAAACATGGCATTTATGACTGTGACAGTGAATTATCTTGGGAGAGGGCAATAGGGGGAAAATGAAAACCTTTATTTGTCAGCAAGTTCAGCTTTAGTAGTAAGACATTTAGCTTAAGAAATGCAAGCTAAGTACTTTGAGGAAATAAATCCAGAGAACCATATTCCCCATATGACTCCTAGAAGCCAGTAGGAATTTGGCTCAAGAAGGGATGGCAGAAGGTGATTTGTAGTGTTACAACAGCCACCTTGGAAGCCAAGATGGAAAATTTGTCCCTGAAAGGCTATTCGGTTGGAGGAGACCCATTGGAAGTTTCTGTCCAGAGAAAATAAATGAAACAGAGAAGAGCTTAAAAACACATGGTGGAGAGTGAAATCTGGGACACCCGGAACCCATATCTTGTAATAGGTTCATTTGTTAAACTCCTGGCTTATGATCTAGAACAGGATTTTGTTCATTTCCTTGGGACAAAAAGGTCTCTAGGCTCCAGAGCCTCTCTCTATCTTATGCCAGTCCACACCCTCTTGCCCCTTCTTTCATTTCTCTTTTCCTTTTTTTTTAAGACATGGGGTCTTGCTCTGTCACCCAAGCTGGAGTACAATGGCACAATTACAGTTTACTGTAGTCTTAATTCCTGGTCTCAAGACATCCTCCTGCCTCAGCTTCCCAAGTAGCTGGGATTACAGGTGTGTGCCACCATGCCTGGCTAATTTTTTAAAATGAATTTTTTATAGAGACGGAGTCTTGTCATCTTGCCCAGGTTGGTCTTAAACTCCTAGGCTCAAGCAATCCTTCCACATCAGCCTTCCAAAGTGCTGGGATTACAGGCATGAGCCACCCTGCTCAGCTTTTTTTCCTGTTTCTCTCATTTTAAGAATAAATTCATTGATCATTAATCAAAATAATCTGTGAACTTTTCACAAATATAGAAAAATAGAGAAAATAAATAATTCAATCTTTTGTTTTTAGAAATTATTTATGTCTTTATTTTTATTTTTGTTTTGTTTAATTTTGTTTTTGAGGCAGACGGAGTCTCACTCCATCTAGTCTCACTCCAGCCTAGGCTGGAGTGCAGTGGCACAGTCTCAGCTCAATGCAGCCTCCACCTCCCTGGTTCAAGCAATTCTCATGCCTCAACCTCCCAGGTAGTTGGGATTACAGGTGCCTACCATGACACCTGGCGAATCTTTGTACTTTTAGTAGAGACGAGGTTTCATCATGTTGGCCAGGCTGGTCTTTAACTCCTGACCTCAAGTGATCTGACCACTTCAACCTCCCAAAGTGCTAGGATTACAGGTGTGAGCCACTGTGCCCAACCTTTGTCTTTATTTTGAATAATTATAAAAGTACTTAAAAGACTGGGAATAATATAAGAAACACACTTGGATCTCTACTCAGAGAAATAAATCATTACAGACAAGTTAAATTCTGTCCCCTATTTTCAGTCACATTCCTCTCCATTCATTTTCAGAACCAAGCACTAAGATAAACTTGGTATGTATTCTTCTGTTTTGTTTTATACTTTTGTATGAAAGTATGCATCTCCTCTCCCCTCTTCCCATAAATAATGTATAAAACTTGTCCATGTGTTTTTAAAATTTATATAAGTAATATCTTAATGTATGTGTCATTCTGCAACAAGCTTTTGTTTGTTTTTATTTTTACTCAACGTCTTGTTTTGGAATTTATTCTATTTTCTTTTACAACCCCCTTTTCTACTCAAACTGTGCCCTGAGGTGTCAGGATGGCCGAGTGGTCTAAGGCGCCAGACTCAAACTGTGCCCTGAAGCTGTACATTACTTTTTCATGACATTTTTTATGATAATAATATATAATCACATTGCCAGTAAATTGGAAAGTCCAACCAATTGATGGCTGTTAGGACAAGAGAGCTCAGTGTCCTGCTATAGACTTCTATTTGCAAAGGTTCTAGGCAGCTAGGCAACCCTAGTGATTCTGCATATAAAATACTGAAGAGCAAAATTGGAAGGGTCTCTAGGGACACTTTCTTTCTTGTCTGTTACCCCATTTCATAAAGTAGTTGAACTTGAAACCTTTCCAAGGAAAAAGAAAGAGAGAGAAGTGGGGAAAGAGAGGGAGAGAGGGAAGGAAACCTAAAACTGCAGGTTTTCATTGTAAAAATCATCCATTTTAATAAAGTGTGGGAAATACAGAAAAATAGAAAAATGAAGATATCAGGGATTGCCATTTTCCTATTTGGAACTTCTGATCTTTTTTCTTACACAATTTTTACTTCTCTGATTGTACCTTGTCTTGATTTTCTTCACTTAAGTTTATAATGTCATAACGTACTTTTTTTTCAAAAAGCAGACTTCTACATTGAAATCTTGACAGTAAATATTTTTAAGGCACATAATTGCTATTTAACCATTTTAAATGGTATAGGAAGGGACTTGTGTAGAAAAGAAAACAATGATGTGGTATATTTTCTAGCAAGCTTGTTCCTGTCCTTTGGCGAGATCTTTTTCTTCTAAAACAAAACAACAATAACACTAAGACCTAGGTAGACATTTCTAGGATTCCTGCTATTGAAGTATTTATTCAGAGAAGTTTCATTACTCTCTCAAATGGCTTAAGGTGTGACCAAGGGTCACTCTAATATACTCCCCTCCACTTATAAGGCGAGGGCAAGTATTGCCCTTGGGGCCCAACAGGAATCAATTCTAGAGCTACCTGGGTCATGGAAGCTGACCCTGAGGAAAAGACTGTGGTCATTTTCCCCAGTCTATACAGTGAGGTGGGGTGCTCAATTTTTCCAGAGCCTGAGCACAAAGACAGTTACAGTCATTAAAACTTCTTCAGCACTTACAATGAGAAGCAAGACATTCATCCCCCCAAAGCCACACCACTTCACACACACACACACACACACACACACACATACACACACACACACACACAAAATTAGAATTATTGCCTACAGTTTTGGTTGCATTGTGTAATTGTAATTTGTGCAAAAGTGCATTTAACTATGAAGGCCTGGTGGGAGAAAGGAAGGTGATGGTTTATTATTCTAGTCAGTTCAGCATGTTTGAAACAGTGATGCAACAAGAGATTAAGATGCTCACTCAAAGTCACACAGCAAAAAGTATGATTCTGAGATTAATAAAAAATGAAAGCACCCTTATTCTTGGTCTTGGGTCTTGAAAGCTGGGCCTTAGCCCGCTGAAGCTCACTGTACTTCTGCTTTAATCAGTTTAATTTGTTGCTAGCGTGCCCTTGCCACCTTTGATTGTCTTTGTGTCCGCCAAATATCAGTTCACAGTAGTTGTTTTTAAATGCCTGACAGTTTCAATTTTCCAATTCCAGGCTCTATTTATTCTCACAGGGCTAGAAAGCCACCAGTCATAGGGTGTTCTTGCTTCCAGGTTGTAGAAGCCAATGTTGGAACAAGTCCCACTGTGTTTACCTCCAGATAGTGGCTAGCTGTGTCTCTGACCCAAACTTGCTCAGGTCTGGGGTTTTCTGTGTGTGTGTGTGTTTGTGTGTGTGTGTGCGTGCACGTGCATGCGTGTCTGTGTGTGCACACACACGCACACATGCCCCTGAGAATCAGTGAGGACTCCAGGACTGGAAATGTTCAAGGTTTTGAACATAAATAATTGAACAAATTCCTCTAAAAAGAAACCTTCTCCCCTGCCATAAGATTTTCTTCTTAATGATACTTACTTCTGCAGTTCATTGATATTTAGAAATAGAGTGAAGCCTTCCTGAACATCTACTTGCTAGGCCACAGGGTGCTCTTGCTTCCAGGTTGTAGGAGCCAATGTTGGAACAAGTTCCAGCTGTGTTTACCTCCAGATTCAAGTTTCAATTCTGGGGAACTCCTTCCCACACCCTTTTCCCTTCCTACTAGCAAAGGCAGCTGAGGTAAAGCTGCCTTTAATAAGGAGTGGCCTTTGGCACTGCAGTAGCTTTTACCCTTTAAACTGGGCAGACAACTTCTCTGTGGGGAGTCTGAGCCTGTCACCCCTATCACACAGGTATTGGGAAATATGAAGTGGCACTTACTACAATCTAACCTCCAAAGAACTTGCCTGCATGCTGACCAGTTGGAGTATGGGACACCTTGCCATTTTTTGCTTATCCAAAGGCCCCCACCTAAACAGGACTGAATGGTCTGAATGCAAATGCATGGGTGAAAGAGGTAAGTGGGGGCCACCACAGAAAGCTCACAACTGTCCTCAGACTCTAGGTACCTCATGTATGTGGAATCATACCGTATTTGTCTTTTTGTAACTGACTTATTTCATTTAATGTTCTTCACCATAATGTTCTTCAGGTTCATCCATGTTGTAGCATGTGTCAGAATTTACTTTTTTTAGGCTGAATAATATTCCATTTGTGTATATACCACCACATTTTACTTGTCCATTCATCCATCAATGGACACTTGATTACCTTCTACCTTTTGGGTATTGTGAATAATGCTGCTATGACAATGAGTGTACAAATAACTCTTCAATACCCTGCCTTCAGTACTTTTGAGTATATACCCAGAAGTGTGCTTGCTGGGTCATATGGTGACTATTTTTAATTTTTTGAAGAATTTCCATACTGTTTTCCATAGTGGTTGCACCATTTTTTCAGATCCTCACCAACATTTGTTGTTTTCTGTTTTTTCAATAATAGCCATCCTAATGGATGTGAAGTATCTCATTGTGATTCTGATGTGTATTTTCCTAATAACTAGAGATGTTAATTATCTGCTCATGTGCTTATTTGCCATTCATATATCTTCTTTAGAGAGATGTTTATTTAAGACCTTTGTTCATTTTAAAACTTAGGATGTTTGGGTTTTTGTTATTGAGTTATAGGAGCTCTTTATATACTCTGGATATTAATACTTTATCATATATATGATTTGCAAGTATTTTCTTTTTGTACATTGCCCTTTTACAATGTTAGTTCACAATAGTGTTATTCAATGCACAGAAGTCTTTGATTTTGATATAGTCCAATTTATTTATTTTTTCTTTTGCTGCCTGTGCTTTGTTCTTTTTCCTCAAGATTGCTTTGGTTATTCAGGGTCTTTTGTCTCCTTTAATTTCATTCATCAACATTTTGTACTTTTCCATGTACAAGTCTTTCTTCCCCTTGGTTAAATTTACTCCTAAGTATTCTTTGTGATGTTACTGTAAATGGAATTGATTTCTTCATTTCTTTTTCTGATTGTTCCTTGTTAGCATATAGAAGTGCAACTAAATTTCACATGCTGATTTCGTATCCTGCAACTTTGCTTAATTTGTTATTATTTACAACAGCTTTTTGTAGAATTATTGGTTTTCCTATTTAAAAAAAATATTTTAGAATAGTTTTACATTTATGGAGTTATTGTGATGATAATACAGAAAATTCCCACATGCCTCACACCAGCTTCTCCTGTTATTAACACTTTCCGAGAGTGTGGTACATTTGCTACAATTAATGAACTGATATTGATATAATTAACTAAAGTCTATGTTTCCTCATTTTTCTTCTAATGTTCTTTTTCTGTTCCAAGATCCCATCCAGGATATCATGTGACATTTAGCTATCATGTTTCCTTAGGGTCCTCTTCACTGTGACAGTTTCTCAGGCTTTCCTTGTTTCTGATGACCTTGATAGCTTTGAGGATTCATGGTGTAGAATGTCCCTTAATTGGGTTCAACTGATGTTTTTCTCATGATTAGACTGGGGTAATATGTTTTGAAGAAGACCACAGGGAAAAAGTACCCTTATCATTACATTGTATTAAGGACACATGATATCCATATGACTTAACACTGCTGATGTTGACTGTAATCATCTTGCTAAGGTAGTGTTTATCAGGCTTCTCTAGGGTAAAGTTACATTTTTCTCATTTCCATAATGTGCTCTCTGGAAAGAATCACTTTGGGCAATTCACACTTTAAGATTGGGGAGTTATTTGCCACCTCCTTGAGGATGGAGTATCCACATACATTATTTGGAATTCTTGTGCACTGGAGATGTGTCTATTCTTGCTCATTTATTTATTTCTTCAATCATTTATTTATGTAAGTATGGACACATGCATATCATGCATATTTATTTTAAACTTTGTAGTCCAGTACTTCTTTATTTTGTTTATTTGTTTCTCAAATTGTTTCAGCTTTGGCCATTGGGAGCTTGTTTGGTTGACTCCTGTGTCCTTTTGACATATTTTCACCATGTGGTTTAATTTTTTTCTTTTGAGATTAATTTTTGTTCTGCCTCTGCCATGAAAAACTTAATCCTCTTCAGCATGTGACAGCCTTTCAGAGTTATAAAAACATCCACCATTACCCCCCTAGTCTTCTCCAGACTAAACATTTTCCACTAATTCCTTTACATGTTCCTCATGTGACAGATTTATTGACCCCTTATTCTTCTAGCAGCTTTCTTCTGGAAACGTTCCACTTTGTTAGTTACCTGAAATACCTCCTTTCACTCTCCTAACCCTCCACAACAATTGTAAAATTTAAGAGAAATCAAAGGCAGTTCTTCTACTGGAAACTATGTATGATAGCAAATAGTATCCAGACTGTGTCACTGAATGAAGAAATAATCCCTGTATTAGAATGAAGACTGCCTAGAAATTAGAGGAGAAATATATGTTTCCATTTTGTGCAGAGCTTACTATTTTTTCAAATCTATTTAGGAACCTACTAGTTTGACTCTCCTGACCCATTTGTGAGGTAGGTAGGGCAGTTAGTGATATGCCCAGAAAGCCAAAGCTCAGAGAAGATGCCTTATTCAAAGTCACCATATGAGTTAGACAGACTGGGTTCTCTTGACTCTTATTCCAGTAACCTTAACATTTTGTTTAAACTTTAACTGTGTCGGCAAATTTTTGTTTGTCAGACCTTCAACCATTAATCAGAATTGCCAGTACAATTGCTTTTGAGCTGAACTTAGCCTTCCAATATAATATGAGATATGAAAGGTAAGTCTGAAATGCAAACATTTAAGAAATGTTTCTAGAAATCAAAATCATTTTTGTATGCTAGTAAATATCAATTAGGTGATCAAGCCAGAACTTAGAAAGCATATGGTTTGGCTTTGGGAATAGAAGTGTCAATAGAACAAAAATGAATGTTTTCTAATTGTCCTTGCTTGCTGCGGGTATTAGGCAGCTAACTTTGTGTCTTTTTCACCACTTATCAAATTCTAATGGAAAGGTGCCGAGGTGTGGCTAATCCCAAACAGTGTATAATCCCCAAATAATTTATACAGTAGTATCCTGTCACACATACACACTCCAGTGCCCAGTCTCTGCTCTTCTATTTTGGAGGTTGCAGAAACTGCACTAGATTTGGCAGATGGCACCAACTTTTATTCCTGGGCTGTCTCTGCTCATTCACACGCAGGGTCAGGAATTAGTGGAAGCCTTGTCATGTATTCTTTTATATCATTTATTAAGAGAGAAAAGAAAGAGCTAGAAAACTTTTCTCTCTTACTACCTGACCACTCCTTCAATCTTAAAACCAGTTCATGCAAACCAGAAATTTTGGTAGGTACAGAATATTTCAAGTCACAACTTTCTGGAATGAATGGTTTCCATACCCAAAGAGCCTTCTGCCTTTAAGGAATGATCAGTTGAAAAGAAATAGCCAGGTATCTGTGGCACTACCTACTGGCCAGAGTGGGATGGAGAAAGTGGTCTGAAGTTTTCAGTTAACAAATGTTGAATTTCAGGGTTGAGGAAGGGGAAGTATGGTATCTAGAGGAGGAAGGCAGCAAAGGGGCTAAGAGCTTTTCAACTTTGGTGACAAGGCTAGGGAGGAGTTAAGTGAGAACAGACACTATCCTTACTTGGAGAGTGGTGGTTTTTGAGGAGGAGGACTTATTCGTTTATATTGAAGCTTAGCATTAATATTTTCTGGATCTCTGAGATGGAGAGTTGATAGAAGAACCTAGGAAGCATGACTAAGTAGTTGAATCTACTATGAAAAAAGGGGAAATGGGGTACTTATTTGAACCTACGTACTTTGTTTCTTTGCCACCTAAAAGAAGTTCTGGGATGAATTGAATGAAGAATATGAATTGAGCCAATAAGTTTCCTTTTACCGAAGAAAAACTAAGTTCTTTGGAAACTTGAACTTTTCTCTATTCAAATTCATTTCTAGGACTTACTCATTCATTCCGATTATGTTTTTCTTACACAGTAACCATCCCCCCTCCCTACTACCCTTCCCAGACTCTGGTAACTATACTGGCTATCTCCATGACTTTAATTGTTTTGATTTTTAAATCCCCGGAATAAGTGAGAGCATGTGATATTTGTCTCTCTGTGCTTGGCTTACTTCGCTTAACATGATGACTTCCAGTTCCATCTATGTTGTTGCAAATGACTGAATCTCATTATTTTTTTATGGCTGAATAGTACTCCATTGTGTATAAGTGCCACTTTTTTTATCCATTTATCTGTTGGTGGACACTTAGGTTGCTTTCAAGTGTTAGATATTGTAAACAGTGCTGCAACAAACATGGGAGTGCAAATATCTCTAAGATAATACTGATTTCCTGTGTTTCGGGTATATGCTCAGCTGTGGGATTGCTAGATCACATGGTAGCTCTATTTTTAGTTTTTTTTCAGGAACCTCTAAAGTGTTTTCCATAGTGGTAGTATGAATTTATACTCTCTCCAACAGTGTGTGAGGGTTCCCTTTTCTCCACATCCTTGACAACATTTGTTATTGACTGTCTTTTGGATATAAGCCATCTCAACTGGAGTGAGAAGATATCTCACTATAGTTTTGGTTTACATTTCTTAGATTATCAGTGATGTTGAGCATCTTTTCATTGATGTTTGCTATTTGTATGTCTTCTTTTGAGAAACGTATATTCAGATATTTTGCCAGTTTTTAAATTGGATTATTACACTTTTTCTTATAGGTTGTTTGAGCTCCTTATATACTCTGGTTATCAATCCCTTGTCAGATGGATAGTTTGCAAATATTTTCTTCTATTCTGTGGGTTGTTGCTTCACTTTGTTGATTGTTTCCTTTGCTGTGAATAAGTTTTTTTAACTTGATATGAGCTCATATGTTCATTTTTGCTTGGGTTGCCTATGCTTGTTGGGAATTATTCAAGATATGTTTGCCCAGACCGATGTGCTGGACAGTTTCCTCAGTGTTTTATTGTAATATTTCATGGTTTGAGGTCTTAGATATAAGTCTTTAAGCCATTTTGATTTTATTTTTGTATATGGCAAGAGTTAGGGGTCTGCTTTGATTCTTCTGCACATGGATATCCAGTTTCCTCAGCACCATTTACAGAAGAGGCTGTTTTTTCCCCAGCATATGTTCTTGGTAACTTTGTTAGAAATGAGTTCACTGTAGGTATGTGGAATTGTGTCTGGGTTTTGTATTCTGTTCCATTTGGTCTATGTGCCTGATTTTTATGTCAGTACCATGCCCTTTTGGTTACTATAGTTCTGTAGTATAATTTGAAGTCAGGGAATGTGATTCCTACAGCTTTGTTTTTTTGCTCAGGATTGTTTTGGCTATTCTGGGGCTTTTGTGGTTCCATATACATTTTAGGATTTTTTTTCTATTTCTGTGAATAATGTCATTGATATTTTGATAGAGATTGTATTGAATCTGTAGACTGCATTGAGTAGTATGGACATTTTAACAGTATTGATTTTTCAACCCATAAACATGGAATATCTTTCCATTTTTGGTGTTCTCTTTAATTTTTCTTATGAGTGCTTTATATTTTTCACTGTAGAGAACTTTCACTTATTTGATTAATTCCTATGTATTTAATTTTATTTCTGGCCATTGTAAGTGGACTACTTTTTAAATTCTTTGTCAGATTATTCACTGTTGGCATATAGAAATGCTATTTTTTTTGTATGTTGATTTTTGTCTCCTGTAACAGCACCACATTTGTTTACTAGTTCTAATAGTTTTCTATAGGTTTTTCCAAATATAAGATCATATCTTCTGCAAACAGGGATAATTTGACTTCTTCCTTTCCAATTTGGATCCCCCTTCTAACTTTCTCTTGTCTGATTACTCTAGTTAGGGCTGCCAGTGCTATGTTGAATAACAGTGATGTCAGTGAGCATCCTTGTCTTAGAGGAAAGCCTTTCCATTTCTCCCAATTCAGTATGATTCTAGCTGTGTATCTGTCATAGACAGTTTTTATTAAGTTGAGGTATATTCCTCCTTTGACAGTTTTTATTGTGAAGGAATGTTGAATGATCATATTGTTGATATGTTGACATCATTTTGTTGATATGATGTATCACATTGATTAATGTTGGACCATCCTTTCATCCCAGGGATAAATCCCACTTAGTCATGATAAATGATCTTTCTAATGTATTGCTGAATTTGGTTTGCTAGTATTTTCTTGAGGATTTTTGCATCAATATTAATCAGAGATATTGGCCTATGGTTTTCTTTTTTATGTGTTTTTGTCTGGTTCCAGTATCAGGGTTTTACTGACCTCATAGAATAAGTTTGGAAGTATTCCTTCCTCCTCTATTTTTTGGGATAGTCTGAGTAGGATTGATATTAATTCTTCTTTAAATGTTTGGTAGAATTCAGCAGTGAAGCCATCAGGTCCTTGCCTTTTCTTTAGCAGGAGACTGTTACAGCTTCAATCTTGTTACTTGTTATTGGTCTGTTCAGGTTTTTTAGTTCTCGATTTAATCTTTGTAGGGCATATATCTAGGAGTTTGTCTATTTCTTTTAGATTTTCCAATTTATTGGCATATAGTTGCTCATAGTAGCTACTAATGATCCTTTTGATTTCTGCAGTATCAGTTGTAGTTGTAATGTCTCCTTTTTCAGTTCTGATTATATTTATTTTGATCTTCTTTTTATCTTTTTTTTTTTGAGAAAGGGTCTTGCTCTGTCACTCATGCTGGAGTGCAGTGGTGTGATCTCAGCTCACTGCAACCTCTGCCTCCCAGGCTCAAATGATCCTCTCCTTCAGCCTCCTATGTAGCTGGTACTGCATATGCCACCATGCCCAGCTATTTTTTTGTACTTTTAGAAGAGAAAGGGTTTCACTATTTGGCCAGGCTGGTCTTGTGATCTGCCTGCAGTAGCCTCCTAAAGTTCTGGGATTACAGGTGTGAGCCACCATGCCTAGCCCTTTTTATCTCAGTTAGTCCGGCTAAAGGTTTGTCTATTTTCCTTAACTTTTCAAAAGTCAACTGTTTTGGAAACTTGAACTTTTTAATCTTCCCTCAACTACAAAAGGATTATTCATTGTAAATTGGATTAACATACTCTTCCCTAGATAGGGGTATATCTAAGTTAATGGGAGAGCCAGGTCATGACTCCAGGTCCAAATGGCCCTGTCTGATCCTTGTGGTTGGGCAACTTAGCATAAATTTAGGACACTGTAATTTATGCAAGAGTCTTATGAGCCCAAGATTAGACTTTCAGAAAAAACTTCCACATCATCCAGGCACTGTGTGTACATGTGTGCTGAATATTTTTAAAATCTTCCAACTTGCCTAAATAGAATTTTTTCCATCTCCATCTTGGGTGCTGAATCGCCTCATCTTCTCTTTCATTTCTTCTTTCTCTCCATTGTTTGTTGAGTGTACAAGATTAAATATAATAATTTTACCATTGTACACAAAATAAAATCGCTTGTTTAGCTGTGAATTTAAGGCCACGCATGGGATGGTCTATACAGATCTTACCTCCCTCATCAGAGGAACCCTTGAAGTCTTTTAAAAAGGTGAGGATGAAAAACAAGGACACCTTTTTAAATTTTCAGCTATTTGTTCTGTAGCATGAGGACTAAGAAGTAGGTGACAAAGATAGACAGTAAACTAGAAGGAAACAAAACAAGGTCATTTTCCTCCTTGTACCTTAGCTTCTTGAATGATAAAATGAGATACCTTCAATTTTCTGTTATCTGAAGTCATCTGCTTGGTGGATTACTTAGACTCTCGTTTCTTTATCCTTTAACTGTTTGGTGTCACTTCTTCCACAGCTTTTTAAAATATATTTTCTGATTCCACTGGAAGAGTAGTCACAGGGTTTAGGGATGTAGGAGGAAACAGAAAAATTTTAGGGACAGAAATCAGTCTATATTCTAATACTCATTCCTTAAGACCTAAGTCAGCATGCTTATTTTTAAACACTACTGTCTAGCTCCCGGTCCTTGCCCATTTCTTTTTCTATACATACATATTCCCTCTCTCTGTGTCCTTTCCTCCTCAGCAAGTCTTGTGGAAAGACTAGTCTGATGCCTCAAAAATACTCTAATTCATAGAAAGAAAGTAAATTCTGCCTCTGACATTCCATTCCCCCTGTGGTTTTAATTAGGTGTAAATTCTCCTATGCTCGCTTTGAAACATGCCTCAGGATCTTAGGGAGATGGCAGGCAGATGGGGTATTAATGCAGGGTGATGTTTCTCACTTCATGGTGCCCATGCAACATTTATTGTCATTAAAATAGTGTCGTTCAAATGAAGTGGCTGATGTTAGAAAATGAATGCAAAGTTGATCATTGTTCTGTGGATCTAAGCTTTGATGAAGTGATTGAATTAGAGGCAGCATTTCAACTCTATTTAAGCAATATGTATATATGTATCTATAACTCTGTAGTGAAACCTTTCAGATTGACAGGAGGACAAGGCCTCTAGGACTATATTAGAGTTATGGACATAAAATACGTGCCTCTCCTGCTTTACCAGGCTGTGGGGAGAATGAGGAAAATAATATGTGTACAGTGACCTGAGTACCTGGAAAGAAAAATTTAGATGTTTTATTAGACCTATGTAAGATCTTTGGTTAGTTCCCCAGAGCCCTGTAAAGTCCTGGAAGCCCTGTAACAAATTTCTGTTTTCCCTCCTCAGGTTTTTGTTTTCCCCTGATGCCCAGGTTAAAGGGAAATTGATTTCTTTCCATCTTGTGTTCAGCTTTTGTCCCTCTGCATTGAGGCTTTGAATTGAGAATATTTATTTGAGTCTGTGGGGCTGTCTGATGATAGGTTTAAACATTAAGCAAACTTACAGAACTGATTAGGCTTTATTGCCTGTGGCCAAGTCAAAGAATTTTGCTTTATAAAATTTCTGAGAGAAAAAAAAATATTTAGGACTTGGTACAACTTTTCTTAAAATGTCTCCTTGTAAATGCCAGTATTGCTGACTGTGTGGAAATTTTTTGTGGTGGCCCAGCTTGAGAACATCACCCATATTTCTGCATTGTATTCTTTATTACTTCCCTCCAGGTTGAGCTGTGAAAAGGTAAAGGAAAAGGAGCCCTATTAGAGAAATAGAAGAGACTGAATCAAATGTCTAGAGAACACAGCTTGATTAATTCAAAACTGAAGCCCTGGCCTCTCCATTCTGATGTTCCACAGCAATAATTTCTTCTTGGCCAGAGGCTTAAGCATCTGTGTCCAAATCTCATACTCTTTCCTAAATGGATTCATCAAGTCAGACTTTGAGTTGCTTGGGTTTTTTCTGAACCATCCCCTAATTTAAGTTAAACTTAAAAATGGGAGCTATTAAATTGCAAAACAAACAAATACAACAATAATAACAGGACATTATGTCCTGGCCCTCAGAGGTCAATTTAATGTGATTAGCAGCATAAAACTTCACAAAGGCTTTCACTGGAGGATTACCAGAAGCAGCATCATTCAGTATGTTGCCATGCACTGCCATTCTTTCACTTTGCCATTATTTATTGATTGTAGCAGAAGCACAATATTTGTACCTATTAAGCATTTTAGTTTCCTTTAGGCTTTTCTCTAATAAATGTGGAACTGCACTATTTTCTTAAACTGTTCCGAAGGCTAAAAAAAAAAAAACCCTCCTGAATATTGTTTACATCCCTGGTTACAAAGGCCAGTACTGAGGCGTAGCTGCTCTTCCTGCTTTGATTCTTATCAAGGGCAACACTGGGTGTGTGTGTGCATATGTATGTGTGTGTGTTCACACAGGAGAGGGTAGCAAGTGGAGCAAGAGTTTTAAGGAAGGAGTGGGGCTGGAAGGAAAAAACTTTCAATGAATTGAAACTGCATAATGAAAAGATTCTGAAATTTAATTACAAAAATGGCTCTGTTTTTTCTCTCACCTCCTCCTCTCTCCCTTTCCTCCTCTCCATCCTCTCCAAAAGCACTGAAGTAAAATGAGACTGTCAGATCAAAGCCACACACCCACTCTAGGTCTGTTTTGAGAAAGGGATTTTTTTTCTCCCCTTATTTACTTTGTAGCAGTGGCAGCATGTCTACTGCAGGATGCAGTGACAGTGTGGAGCCTTGTCACTGTTTTGCTTGGTCCCTTCCCGTGTGCCACTCCCTGGTCTGTTGAGCAGAGTCAAAGTTTCAAATGATGACCGTGGCCACAGTTCTCACCATCTCTTGTGTTTTCACACTTGGCCATTCAGTATTTAGACAATGTCTCTCTGACATATGTCCTGAAAGAGTTGGAGATTTATTTTCTGAGTTTGGAAATGCCCAAGTGTGGCTGTGGAGGGTGTATTTGCCCTTGTGGCTGTGGGTTCTGTTGAGTATTTTTTCAAAAATATTAAAATGTCTACTTAGGAATTAAGAATGTGTTTGGTGATATGTACATAATTCATAATGCATTTTAGGGTGTACCTGCATTATTTAATATTGGATTTTCTCTTTTTAAGTTTTTTTTATTTTTGTCTAGGACTCTTTAAAGTGCCTGTATCTGGGTTCCTTAATATTTTTTTCAGACCAGTTTTCAATTTCCAAGTGCCTTAAAATAGAGCTTTTGAGTTTTTTTGGCCTTTTCTGGCCCTCATTCTCTTCTAGTTTATGGTTTTTCCTCAAAATAACATTGTACCCAATTAATAAAGGTAGATAGGTATTCAATTTTAATAATGTGTATAAAGCGTGACTCATACTTTCTCTGTTAGGAACATCTTCCTTACATTGAATGCAAATTTCTCTTGTAGTTGGTTGAGAGAGACTTGTAGGTCTAGGATCAAAGCCCTAGAACAGGATCAGAGTCATTCGAAATGCAACCAAAATAGGGTTAGAGGCTCATGGGACAAGAACTGGAATGTGTGTTATACTGAGCTGTGGGGAGAAGGGAGAAACTAAGTACAGTTTTTTTTTGGGGGGGGGAGAGAGAGAGAGAGAGAGAGAGAGAGAGGAGGTCAAGAAGGACCTGAAACATCAGACAAAGAGGAGAAAACTAAGCAGACTCAAGAGCAGTGTGTATTTGGTGTCCATTCATCTCACTGTGATGTTCAGTTTCAAAACATAATAAGTTGCTTTCCCATCCCATTCCATTTGTTTCTACCATTCTACTTTGGTCTTGGAAATTAAAATATTGCATCCTGTCCCTCACAGCTTATTTCTGCCTCTCAATTTTTCAGATCTGGGCATTAATGGAAATAATAAACATTTTATAATGTTATAGTGCTTTATCATTTTCAATGTATTTTCACATCCATATCTTGGATGATCCTCTCCACACCTCACTATATAAGCAGGGCATGGATTATTACCCCATTCTAGCTCAAGATCATAGAGCTAACTAAGGGCAGAGCCAATAAAGTTTCTAGATTAATCTGTTTCACTACACTTCATCTACCATCAGTTCCCTGGCCTAATTTTTTCCCACTATTTTTTTTTAAACTGAGTATATATAGGAATTTTCTTAGCAAATATGAAAGTTTGCTGAGAGAGGAAATGTGAGAAATTGTTCAGCAGGAAATCACACATGGAGGGGCTCAACTGGGTCACTTGGTGTTTGAACACTACATGGGAGACTATGTTGAAAAGAAAGCCAAGACAATCCGAGATTAGGCCATCACAGAAAAGACTCATTACTAGGTGGCAGAAACTCTTTCCTGTTGCTCAGAGACTTCTAGTCATGAAAACCCATAACCTTCTTGACTGTATACTAAAAGGACTGCTAAGTGTAACTAGTTAATCCTGCATCTATCTTTGTAATGTGGCAATTTACATGCTGATTGGAGCCAGGCTGTGGGAATGTTGATGGTCTGAGGCCGTGCTTCTCAAGGTCGGAAATTTTGCCATTTAGGACATTTGGCAATGCCTGGAGACATTTTCAGTCACAACTAGGCTGGGGGTTGCTACTGGCTTCTAGTGGGTAGAGACCACAGATACTTCCAAATTCCCTACAATTCATCGGGCAGCTCTTCCCTACACCACACATACAAAAAAAGTACCTGACCCAAGATGTCAACAGTATCTAGATTGAGAAACACTGATTTAAGTGAAGAAGGGTGGATCCCAGAGAAGTTATTTTTATTTAGTTTCTACCTTTTACCCTGTACTTTCTCTCTCTCTTTCTCTCTCTCTCTCTCTCTCTCTCTCTCTCTGTGTGTGTGTGTGTGTGTGTGTGTGTTGGAATTTATCCATTTAAGTAAGTGTAGGAAAGCCCTCCGAGCACCTTAAGAGTATCACTGTGCTACAAAGAAATAATTGTGCTTTACAGTGAACTTGAGGGGAGATTCACTTGGGGTACCAGGCTCCCGAAAGGTTGTAGGTTCAGCACACAACATGCCTGAAAACACAGAAACATCTGCCAACACTCACCTGGGTGTGTCTTTTCGTCTCTATCTTTCTTCTGACTCTCAAGCAATTCCCAAACTTTATAGGCCTCAATCCTTACTTGAGAATTTACTGTCAGTTTTACGGCATACATCTGGTGAGAAGTGCCTGGAAGCTGTCTGCAGAAGTGCTTTTGGGGCTAGAGATGGCTTGGGTTCTTTCTCTTAGTTAGGTAGAGCTGAGATGAGGGGTGAGGGATGGTGTTCATGATGGTTGTTTCGGCTCATCTCCAACTGTTGTACTCCTTATGTGTCAGAGGATACTGTGACAAACCCAGTCACTGAAGCTGGGAATGTGAGGGATCTAAAAAGAGAGCAGTGTATATGGAAAGAAGAAGTATAGTCATTTGATGTGCAGAAGGAATGCCTAAGCATCTGGGTATGTGTTTACAGTTTTGTATTTGGGCTCCAATTTAAGCCCCTTTCATTTTGTATGAGAATAATTTTTTTTCCTACTCCTAATTTCCATTGAATAATAGTGATTAATCTTTTCAACTTTGACATGAGAGACAGCAAACGATGCTCATTCCATTAGGCTTTACCAAAATGCTGCTATTTGAATAGAAACAAAGGCTGGGATAACAATTGCTTGCATTCATTGTGGCCCTAAAGTAATTATGAACCTTTGTAAAGCCTCTACCTGTGGTGTACAGAATTTTAAGGTTTTTAATGTAGGACCCAGGCTCTGGGAATTACCAAATGTTATAACCAAGGGCAAGTATTGGCAATGTCTTAGAAAACTGGCCCCAGTTTTCTCCTTCCCTCTTCTCTTAGGCCATCACAGGAAATTCATGAATGGCACAATGCTGAGCTATGATTTCCATTGCTGGTGAAAGAGGGTGGTTCAGTCTGCCTGTGGAAGTTATATTTGATTTCCACTTCTCCTTCTTTGCTCTGCCCTCTGAGTTTGTGTGGTGTTGCTCCACTGGGGAGTAGAGAGTGTTTATCCACAATGAGTGTAAGGTAAGGTGATATGGAAATGAGTAGTCCTCTAATTATAGAGTGACTTACATAAAAACTATGCCATTGGAAATACATGCATTTAAGTTCTTAAAGTTCAAGAGTTATGGTTGAGCCTGGCAGGCATTAGCAAATGTGATACAGTTCAATGGTGAGTACTTATGAGTTTATACATGCATATATAATGTTGGGGATATGTTATTGCTATGTTAATGAGAGATCTGTTTGAGTATCAATGGATGATCATTTCCCCATTATTCATGACAATGGAGAAAAGCAGTAGTACAAATAATCCCAAGCACTGGGAGACTTTAAAATATTTTCTATCAAGTTTCAGAATGGATTATTATGACTTTTTAAGTGAGGTTCACCTATACATGTCAAGAGACCATGGAAAGTCATAATGAGGTTAAAAAGAAAATATCAAATAATTATATCAAATAATCCACAAAGGGAAACATTCTGAAAAGCTAATAGTTCAATTATGTGGCCTACAAATGTTAAGACCAGTGTTTGGCAATAGCTCAATATGAGACCCCTATTCCAAATGTCAGTACATTCTTGAAACGGCAGTGGTCTTTACTATGTATGCTTTGTACAGCTTTCCTGAAATTTGCTTCCAGGTGTTCTCATATACTAAATACCACAGCCTTGATCTTTAAATGATGAATAATTGTCCAAGTGTATTAACTTTTCCCCTTTATTTTTCTCTTCACTTTATTCTCACTAACCTCTTTAATCTTACATTATCATATAAATGAAATAATTTCAGATGAATTCATCATAGATATATAATGTATTTAGGTGTGGATCTCTGAATCTACCCTACTTGGAATTTGTTGAGCTCCTTGGATGTACAGATTAATGATTGTCATCAAATTTTGAAAGTTTTGGCTATTATTCCATATAGTCACACATCACATAAAAATAGGGATACTTTCTGAGAAATGTGTTCTTAGGAAATTTAAGCCTTGTACCAACATCATATAATGTACTTGCACAAAGTACAAGTATAGATGATATAGCCTACTACACACTTAGGCTGTATGGTATAACCTATTGTTCCTAGGCTACAAACCTCACAGCATGTTACTGTACTGGATACTGTAGAAAATTGCAACACAGTGGTATTTCTGTGTACAAACGTATCTAAACAGAGAAAAAATAAAGCATTGCACTACAGCATTATGGCAGCTAGAGTGTCACTAGGTGATGGGTATTTTTCTACTCTGTTATAATCTTTTTAAAATTATTGTTTATTTTTTTTTTGAATTTTTATTGCATTTTAGGTTTTGGGGTACATGTGCAGAACATGCAAGATAGTTGCATAGGTACATACGTGGCAGTGTGTTTTGCTGCCTTCTGCCCCCTCACCCATATTTGGCATTTCTCCCCAT
>CM052670.1:60935184-60950421 GCA_028533165.1 Leontopithecus rosalia | reverse complement strand
TGCGTGCCTTTTACACCTGGGCTTTTCCCCCGCTCTGTGGGCTATAAGGATCCGTCTGAAAATGCGGTGTTTGATTACCCTCTGCGTCTTGACTGAGAGCTGCAGTGGTGAGTTGTTTCTAGAGCGCCATCTTCCTCCCAATCTATTGTTTATTTTTAATTTTTGTTGATGCATAGTAGGTGCATATATTTATGGTTACATGAGATATCTTAATACAGGAATGCAATGGGTAATAACCACATCAGGGTAAATGGGGTAGCTGTTACCTCAAGCATTAATCCTTTGTGTTACAATTTAATTATTTTTTTTACTTATTTTACAATTATGTATATTAAAATATAGTAAATATTGTGACTATAGCAAATTATATAGTGAACTATGTTTTACTACAGTTACAGCATTTTCTATATTTACTAAGTGGCTGTAGTAAATTATGTTTTACTATAGTCAGTTCAATGGGCTAGCAAATACTAGACCTTACTCATTCTTTCTGTTTTTTTTCTGTAACCATTAACCATCCTCATTTCCCCCACATCCCCCAACCCACACACTACTCTTAACATCCTCTAGTAACCATCCTTCTACTGTCTATTTCCATGTATTAAATTGTTTTTATTTTTAGCTTCCACAAATAAGTGACAGCATGTGAAGTTTGTCTTTCTATGCCTGGCTTATTTCACTTAATATAATGACCTCCAGTTCCATCCATGTTGTTGCAAATGACAGGATCTCATTTTTTTATGGCTGAATAGCACTCCATTATGTAAATGTACCACATTTTCTGTATCTATTTATCTACTTATGGACAGGTAGGTTCCTTCCAAATCCTGGCTATTGTGAATAATGCTGCAATAAATCTAAGAGTGCCAATATCTCTTCAGTGTACTGGTTTCCTTTGTTTTGGGTATATACCCAGCAGTGGGATTGCTAGATGTATTGCTAAAGATAGCTAATTGCTATCTTTAGTTTTTTGAGGAACCTACAAACTGTTCTGCATAGTGATTGTACTAATACATAATAAATTTCCACCAACAGTGTAGGAGGATTCCCTTTTTTCCATATTCTCACCAGCATTTGTTATTGCCTGTCTTTTAGATAAAAGCCACTTTAACTTGGGTGAGATGATATCTCATTGTAGTTTGATTCACATTTCTCTAATGATTGATGATGTTGAGCCATTGTACCTGTTTGCCATTTGTATGTCTTGTTTTGAGAAGTGTCTATTCAGATCTATGCCCCATTTTTTATTTGGATTATTAGATTTCTACTTGTAAAGTTGGTTGAGCTCCTTATATTTTCTGGTTATTAATCCCTTGTCAGATGGGTATTTTGCAAATATTTTCTCCTATTCTGTGGATTGTCTCCTCACTTTGTTGATTGTTTACTTTGCTTTACAGAAGCGTTTTAGCTTGATATGACCCCATTTGTCCATTTTTGTTTTGGTTGCCAGTGCTTGTGGAGTGTTACTTTAGAAATCCTTGCACAGACTGATGTCCTGGAGAGTTTCCTTGAGGTTTTCTGTTAGTAGATTCATAGCTTGAGATCTTAGATTTCAGTCTTTAATCTGTTTTGATTTGATTTTTGTATATGGCAAGAGATGGGGGGTCAAGTTTCATTTTTCTAGATATGGATATCGAGTTTCCCAGCACCGTTTATTGAAGAGACTCTCCTTTCTCCAATGTATATTCTTGGCACTTTTGTCCAAAATGAGTTCACTGTGGATGTATGGATTTTCTCTAGGTTCTCTCTTCTATTCCACTGATATATATATCTGTTTTTTGTGACAACACAATGCTCTTTTGGTTACTATAGCTCTATAGTATAATTTGAGAAATTAATAATAATGTAATTCCTTCAGATTTGTTCTTTTTGCTCAGGATAGCTTTTGCTATTCTAGATCTGTAGTAGTTCCAGATAAAGTTTAGGATTTTTTTTTCTATTTCTGTGAATAACATCATTGATATTTTGATAGGGATTACATTGAATCTGTAGATTTATTTGGGTAGTATGGACATTTTAACAATATTGATTTTTGCAATCCATTAAAACAGAATATTTTTCCATTTTTTGGAAATGGAAAGATATTTTTCTATTCAATTTTTTTGCATCAATGTTGTATAGTTTTCATTACACAGATATTTTACTTCTTTGGTTAAGCTAATTCCTAGGTATTTAATTTTATTTATAGTATTATAAATGGGAATTATTTTCTTGATTTTATTTTCAGATTGTTATTGGCATATAAAAATACTACTGATTTCTGTATGTTGATAGCATATCCTGCAACTTTAGTGAATTTGTTTTTCAGCTCTAATAGTTTTTTTGTGGAGTCTTTAGTTTTTCCAAATATAAGACCATATCATCTGCAAATAAGGATAATTTGACTTCTGCATTTCCAATTTTGATGTCCTTTAGTTCTTTCTTTTGTCTGATTGCTCTAGCTAGGACTCCTGGTAATATGTTGAATAACAGTGGTGATAGTGGGCATCCTTGTTATGTTTCAGATCTTAGAGGAAATGCTTTTTATTTTTCCTCCATCTGTATGATACTAACTTTTGGTTTGTCATAGATGACTTTTATTATGTTGAGGTATTTTCCTTCTATCCCCAGTTTTTTGAGGATTTTTATCATGAAGGAATGTTGAATTTTATTCAATGCTTTTTAAGCATCCATGGAAATGACCACACAGTTTTTGTCCTTTATTCTATTGATATAATGTATGATATTGATTGACTTTCATATGTTGAACCATCCTTTCATCCCTGGGATAAATCTCACTTACTTATGATGAATGCTCTTGTGAATGTGTTTTGAATTTTGTTTGTTAGTATATTGTTGAGGGTTTTTGCATCAATATTCATCAGTCATATTGGGATATAGTTTTCTTTTTTGATGTGTCATTGCCTGGTTTTGGTATCAAGGTAATAATACTGGCCTTGTAGAATGAGATTGAAAGTATTTTCTTCTCCTCTATTTATTGGAATAGTTGTAGTAGTATTGGTATTAGCTCTTCTTTAAATGTTTGGTAGAACTCACAATCATGGTGGAAGGTGAAGGAGGAGCAAAGGCAGATCTGACATGGCAGCATACCAGAGCACATGTTCAGGGGAATGGCCTTTTATAAAACCATCGGACCTTTTCAGAGTTACTCACTATTATGAGAACAGTATGGTAAAAACCCACTCCCATGATTCAATTACATCTCAACAGGTACCTCCCACCACATATGGTGATTATGGGAGCTACATTTCAAGATGAGATTTAGGTAAGGACAAAACTAAACCATATCATTACACCCTTGGCCCCTTCCACGTCTCATGTTCTCACATTTTGAAACCAATAATGCCTTCCCAACAGTCTCCCAAAGTCCTAACTCATTCTAGCATTAACTAACAAATCTGCAGTCCAAAGTCTCATCTGAAACAAGTCCCTTCCACCTATGAGCCTGTAAAATCAGAAGTAAATGAGTTACTTCCTAGATACAATGGGGGTACAGGCATTGGACAAATACACCCCTTCCAAATGGGTGTATTTGGAAGCCAAAACAAAGAGGCTACAGGCTCCATGGAAGTCCAAAATCCAATAGGGCTGTTATAAACCTTAAAGTTCCAATATGATCTCCTTTGACCCCATGTCTCACATCCAGTTCATGCTGATGCAAACAGTGGGATCCCATGGTCTTAGACAGCTCCATGTCTGTGGCTTGGAAGCATATAGCCCCCTTCAGCTGCTTTCATTGGTTAGTTTTGAGTTTCTGCAGCATTTCTAGGTACATGGTGAAAGCTGTCAGTGGATCTACCATTCTGAGTTCTGAAGGAGAGGGGCCCTCTTCTCACATCTCCACTAGGCAGTGCCCCAGTGGAGACTCTGTGTGAGGTCTCCCCCTCTACATTTGCCTTCCACACTGCTCTAGCAGAGGTTCTCCATGAGGGCCCCACCCCTGCAGCAAACTTCTGCCTGAACATCCAGATATTTCCATACATCCACTGAAATCTATGCAGAGGTTCCCTAACCTCAATTCTTGAACTGCTGTGTAACCACAAGCTCAACAGCACATGGAAGCTGCCAGGGCTTGGGGCTTGCACCCTCTGAAGCCACAGCCCAAGCTGTACCTTGGCCCCTTTTAGCCATGGTTAAAGAGGCTGGGACACAGGTCTCCAAGTCCCTAGGCTGCACACAGCAGGGGAGCCCTGGACCTGACCTAGGAAACCATTTTTCCCTCCTAGGCCTCTGGGCCTGTGATGGGAGGGTATGCCATGAAGGTCTCTGACATGGCCTCCAGATGTTTTCCCCATTGTCTTGGTGATTAACGTTCAGCTTCTTGTTACTTACTCAAATTTCTACAGCAGGCTTGAATTTCTCCCCAGAAAATGGGTTTTTCTTTTCTGTTGCATTGTCAGGCTGCAAATTTTTCAAACGTTTATGCTCCGCTTCCTTTTGAATGTTTTACAGAATAGAAATTTCTTCTGCCAGATACCCTAAATCATCTCTCTCAACTTCAAAGTTACACACTTCTCTAGGGCAGAGGCAAAATGCCACCCATCTCTTTGTTAAAGCATAACAAGAGTCACCTTTACTCCAGTTCCCAACAAATTCCTTATCTCCATCAAGACCACCTTATTGTCCGTATCACTATTAGCATTTTGGTCAAAACCATTTAATAAGTCTCTAGGAAGTTTCGAACTTTCCCATATTTTCCTACCTTCTTATGAGCCCTCAAAACTGTTGCAACCTCCACTTATTACCCATACAAAATTTGCTTCCACATTTTCAGGTATCATAATAGCAGTACCCGCTCTACTCATACCAATTGACTGTATTAATCTATTTTCATATTGCTGTGAAGAAACACCTGATGGCCAGGTGTGGTTGTTCAGCTCATGCCTGTAATACCAGCACTTTGGAAGGCCAAGGTGGGCATATTACCTGAGGTCAGGAGTTTGAGACTAGTCTGGCCAACATGGTGAAACCCAGTCTCTACTAAAAATTAGCTGGGCATGGTGATGCGTGCCTATAGTCTCAGCTACTCAGGAATCTGAGGCATGAGAATTGCTTGAACCCAGGTGGCTGAGGTTACAGTGAGTTAAGATCATGCCACTACACTCCAGCCTGGGCAACAAGAGCAAAATTCCATATCAGAAAAAACAAAGAAATGCCTGAGCCTGGGTAATTTATAAAGGAAAAAGATTTAATGGCCTCACAGTTCCACCTGGCTAGGAAGACCTCACAATCATAGTGGAAGGCAAAAGAGGAGTAAAGGCATGTTTTACATGGTAGCAGGTAAGAGCACGTGTGTAGTGGACCCACCCTTTATAAAACCATCAGTTCTCTTGAGACTTACTCACTATCATAAGAACAGGATGGGAAAAACCTGTCCCCATAATTCAGTTACCTCCAATGGGGGGATTATGAAAGCTACCATTCAAGATGAGGTTTGGGTGGAGACACAGCCAAACCATATCATTGAGACTTTGCTGAAGTTGCTTATTAGCTTAAGAAGCTTTTGGGCTGAGATGATGGGATTTTCTAGATATAGTATTATGTCATCTGCAAACAGAAACAGTTTAGCTTCATCTCTTCCTATTTGAATACCCTGTATTTCTTTCTCTTGCCCGATTGACCTGGCCAAAACTTCCAATTGAATAGGAGTGATGAGACAGGACATCCTTGTCTTGTGCCAGTTTTCAAAGGGAATGCTTCCAGCTTTCATGAATGGCTCTTATTATATTGATGCAGTTCTTTCAATACCTAGTTTATTGAGAGTTTTTAACATAAAGAAATGTTTAATTTTATTCAAGGCCTTTTCTGTGTTTATTGAGATAATCATGTGGTTTTTGTCTTTAGTTCTGTGTATGTGATCAATTAGGTTGATTGATTTGCCTGTGTTGAACCAGCCTTTCATCCAAGGTATAAGCTGACTTGATTGTGGTGAATTAGCTTTTTGATGTGCTGCTGGATTTTCTTTGCCAGTATATTACTGAGGATTTTTGCATTGATATTCATCAGGGATATTGGCCTGAAGTTTTCTTTTTTTGTTGTATCCTTGCCAGGTTTTGGTATCAGGACGATGCTGGCCTCATGAAATGAGTTATGGAGAAGTCTCTCCTTTTCAATTGTTTAGAATAGTTTCAGAAGAAAAGGTAACAGCTCCTCTTTGTGCCTCTGTTGGAATTCAGCTCTAAATCCATCTGGTCCTGGACTTTTTTTGGTTGATAGGCTATTTATTACTGCCTCAGTTTCAGAACTTGTTACTGTTCTATTCAGGGATTAAACTTCTTTGTTCAATCTTGGGAAGGTGTATTTGTCCAGGAATTTATTAATTTATTCTAGATTTTTTAGTTTATTTGCAGGGAGGTGTTTATATTAAACAGCATTTTCTGATGGTTCTTTGTATTTCTGTGGGGGTCAATGGTGATATCTCCCTTATCATTTTTTATTGTATCTATTTGATTCTTCTCTTCTTCTTTATTAGTCTCGCTAGCGGTCTATCTACTTTATTAATTTTTTAGGAATTCAGCTCCTGGATTGATTGTTTTCAACAGTTTTTTATGTCTCTACCTACTTCAGTTCCACTCTGATCTTGGTTATTTATCGTCTTCTGCTAGCTTTGGAGTTTGCTTGATCTTAGTTCTCTAGTTCTTTTAGTTGTGATATTATGGTGCTGGTTGGAGATCTTTCTAGCTTTTTTTTTTGAGATGGAGTCCTGCTTTGTCACCAGGCTGGTGTGCAGTGGCACAATCTCCACTCACTGTAACCACTCTGTTGGGGTGTCTCACCCAGTCAGAAGATACAGGATCCAGGACATGATTAACAAAGCACTCTGGCTGCCCCTTGGTGAAGGACGTGCATTCCACTGGGGGGGAATCCTCGTCTGGACTACCCAGATTCCTCAGAGCCAGCAGGGAGAAAGACTAATTATGCTGATCCATGGAGACTGTGGCCACCCTTCCACACAGGGGCTCAGTCCCAGGGAGATCAGAGTTCTGGGCCTAAATCCCTGGCTGGTGTGGCTGAAATTCTGGCAGAGAGTCTCCACCCATTGAGGAGAGATGTGTCAGAGCCTGGCCTAAAGAGAAAGTCTGGGTTGAGCACGGTGTCTCATGCCTGTAATCTCAGCACTTTGGGAGGCTGAGGCAGGTGGATTGCTTGAGGTCAAGAATTTGAGTCCAGCCTGTCCAACATGGTAAAACCCCATCTCTACTAAAAATACAAAAATTTGTCATGCATAGTGGCAGGCACCTGTAATCCCAGCTACTCGGGAGACTGAGGCAGGAGAATTTCAAATCCAGGAGGTAGAGGTTGCAGTGAGCTGAGATCACATCATTGCACTCCAGTGAGACTCTGTCTCAAAAAAAAAAAAAAAATCACGTGGTCTGGCCAGGATCTGCCACAGTCATTGTACTGTGCTGTGAGGAATTCCTCCAGGGTCCAAGCCATCCTGTCTCCCCAACACCAGCAGGGGAAAAAAGGCAGACTGGAGCTTCAGTGATGGCTGCTACCCCTCCCCTCAGTAGACCAGTTGTCTTAGGTAGCCACCCCTCCCCCAGGAGCTCAGTCATCTTAGGCAGCAGGCAGCCAGTGATGATGGCTGCCCCTCCCCCATAAACTCGGTAGTCTTAGGCAGTCTCCAGCTGAGTGACAGCTGAGAATCTACACAGCTCTGTGCTTAGGACACAAGATCCTGGTAGTGGGCTTATGAGGGGGATCTGATCCACAGATTGCACAGATCCATGTAAAAAGCATGGTTTCTTGGGCAGGGTAGCACAATCACTCATTTATTTCTTTGGCTAGAGGTGGGAGCTTCCCTTGCCCCCTCTAGCTCCCAGGTCCGCAGTCACACCACCCTGCTTTTCCTCACTCTCTGTGAGTAACGCCAAACACCTAGTCAGTCCCTTCATTACTTGTTATTGATCTGTTCAGGGTTTTGAATTCTTCACAGCTCAATCCTGGTAGGTTGTATGTATCTAGGAATTTATCAATTTCATCTAGGTTTTTCAATTTATTGGCATACAGTTGCTTATGGTAGCCACTAATAATCATTTGAATTTCTGTGGCATCAGTTTTGGTGTCTCCTATTTAATTTCTGATTTTGTTTATTTGTGCATTCTCTCTTTTTCTGAGAAAATGTTCTGAGTAAAAGTTTCTAACTAAGGGTTTGTCAATTTCATTTATCTTTTCAAATAACCAAGTTTTGGTTTTGTTGATCTTTTGTTATTGTTCTCTTTAATTCAGTTTCATTTTTTTCTGCTCTGATCTTTGTTATTTATCTTCTGCTAATTTGGGGTTTGGTTTGCTCTTTTCTAGTTTAAGATTCATTGTTAGGTTGTTTATTTAAAGTTGTTCTTCTTTATGGATGTACACACTTATAGCTACACGTTTCCCTCTTAGTACTGCTTTGGCTATCTCTCATTGGTTTTTTGTATGTTGTATTTCCATAATCATTTGTTTCACAATATATTTTAATTTTTTTGTTAATTTATTTATTGACCATTGGCATTTCAGGAGCATGTTGTTTAATTTATATGTGTTCATACAGTTTCAAAAATTCTTCTTATTTATTTCTAGTTTTATTCTATTGTGGTAGAGAAGATGCATGACATTATTTTAATTTTTTTGAGTGTTTTTAGACTTATTTTGTGACCTAACTTATGGTCTCTTTGAGAATGATTCATGTGCTAAGGAAAAGAATATATATTCTGCAGCCATTGCATGAAATGTTCTGTAAATATCTGCTGGATCCATTTTGTCTATTGTGCAGAATAAGTGAGATGTTTCTTTGTTGGTTTTCTGTTTGGAAGATATGTTCAATGCTGAAAGTGAGTTGTTGAAGTCTCCAGATTTTATTGTATTGGGGTCTATCTCTGTCTTTAGCTGTAATAACATCTGTTTTATATATCTGAGTGCTCCAGTGTTGAGTGGATATATATTTAAAATTGGTATATCCTCTTGTAGAATTGACCCTTTATCATTATATAGTGACTTTCTTCATCTCTCATTATACATTTTGTTTGGAAATCTACTTTCTCTTATATAAGATAGCTATTTCTGCTCTTTTTTGGTTTCCATTGGCATGGAATACTTTTTACCACTTTTATTTTCAGTCTATCTGCATCTTTATGGGTGAAGTATGTTTCTTTTAGGCCACAGATCACTGGACCTTTTTAAAATTTATTCAGCCACTTTTTATCTTCTGACTGGAGAGGTTGGTCCATTTACATTCAATGATATTAGTAATAAGTAGGAACTTACCCTACCATTTTGCTACTTGTCTGCTGGTTGTTTTGTGGCCTTCTCTTTCTTTCTTCTTCCTGTCTTGCTTTTGGTAAAGGTAATTTTCTTAGATGCTATGATTTAATTCCTCTCATTTATTTCTTGTGTATCAAGTGTATGTTATTTGATTTGAGGTTACCATGAGACTTTTTAAGCTGATGACAACTTATCATTGTTTCAATAAACAAGCAAGCAAAATGTCAACTAATAAACATTCTACCCCTTAACTTCATTCTCCTGCTTTTTAACTTTTTGTTGTTTCTTTTCTATCTTACTGTATTATGTCTTGAAAAGTTGTTATAGTTATTATTTTTTTGAGTGTACAGTCTTATTTTTTTAAGATAAAATAGTCATGAGAATCTTCCAAAATGCCTATGGAAATTCTATCATTTCCATTGACTTGCATGTATAAAAACCAACTAAGACTGGGTGTGGTGGCTTACACCTGTAATCCCAGCACTTTGGGACGCCAAGGCAGATGCATTATGAGGTCAGGAGATCAAGACCATCCTGGCCATGGTGAAACCCCATCTCTACTAAAATACAAAAAATTAGCCAGGTGTGGTGGCACACACCTGTAGTCCCAGCTACTCAGGAGGCTGAGGCAGGGGAATTGCTTGAATCCAGGAGACGGAGGTTGCAGTGAGCCAACATCATACCACTGCACTCTAGCCTGGCAAAAGAGCAAGACTCCATCAAAAAAACAAACAAACAACAACAAAAAAAACCTAAAAGGTGGTTAACTTCAGATTCTTGTAGAAATCTGTATTTGCCTTCAAATGTCTCTAAGACTTCCTTCGTTGACGTACACTCAGTCCCCATCCAGCTTATGCAGGCCTGATACTACTAGAACGAGACCTATTTTTCTATACCTAAGCAAATATATTCATAGTATTTTTAAATTTCTTTTTTTGCTTCATTTTTATTACTACTATACTTTAAATTCTAAGCTACATGTGCAGAACATGCAGGTTTGTTACATAGGTATACATGTGCCATGGTGGTTTGCTGCACCCATCAACTCGTAATCTATATTAGGTATTTCTCCTAATTCTATCCCTCCCCTAGCCCCCCAACCCCGACAGGCCCCAGTGTGTGATGTTCCCCTCCTGTGTCCATGTGTTCTCATTATTCAACTCCCACATATGAGTGAGAACATTCAGTGTTTGGTTTTCTGTTCTTGTGTTAATTTGCTGAGAATGATGATTTTCAACTTCATCCATGTTCCTGAAAAGGACATGAACTCATCCTTTTTTATAACTGCATAGTACACCATGTTGTATATGTGCCACATTTTCTTTATCCAGTCTATCATTGATGGGCATTTGAGTTGGTTCCAAGTCTTTGCTATTGTGAACAGTGCTGCAATAAACATATGTGTGCATTTGACTTTATAGTAGAATGATTTATAATCCTTTGGGTATACACACAGTAATGAGATTGCTGGGTCAGATGGTATTTCTGGTTCTAGATCCTTGAGGAATCGTCACACTGTGTTCCACAATGGTTGAAGTAACTTACACTCCCACAGTGTAAAAGCATTCCTATTTCTTCACATGTTCTCCAGCATCTGCTGTCTCCTGACATTTTAATGATCGCCATTCTAATTGCTGGTGAGACGGTATCTCATTGTGGCTTTGATTTGCATTTCTCTAATGACCAGTGATGATTAGCTTTCTTTCATAAGTTTGTTGGCCGCATAGATGTCTTCTTTTGAGAAGTGTCTGTTCATATCCTTCACCCATTTTTGATGAGGTCATTTGTTTTTTCTTGTACATTTTTAAAATTTTTTTGTAGATTCTGGATATTAGCCCTTTGTCAGATGGATAGATTGCAAAAATTTGTTCCTACTGTGTAGGTTGCCTGTTTACTCTGATTATAGTTTCTTTTGCTATGCAGAAGCTCTTTAGTTTAATTAAGTCCCATTTGTCAATTTTGCTTTTTTGCCATTGCTTTTGGCAATGAAGTCTTTGCCCGTACCTGTGTCCTGAATGCTATTACCTCTGTTTTCTTCTAGGGTTTTTATAGTTTTAGGTCTTACATTTAAGTCTTTAATACATCTTGAGTTAATTTCTATATAAAGTGTAAGGAAGGGATCCAGTTTCTGTTTTCTGCATATGTCTAACTGTTTTTTCCAACACCATTTATTAAATAGGGAATCCTTTCCCCATTGCTTGTTTTTGTCAAATTTGTCAAAGATCAGATGCTTATAGGTGTGTGGTGTTATTTATGAGGCCTCTGTTCTGCTCCATTGGTCTATATATCTGTTTTGGTACCAGTACCATGCTCTTTTGGTTTCTGTATCCTTTTAGTATAGTTTGAAGTCAGGTAGTGTGATGCCTCCAGCTTTGTTCATTTTGCTTAGGAATTTCTTGGCTACATGGGCTCTTTTTTGGTTTCATATGAAATTTAAAGTAGTTTTTTCTAATTCTGTGAAGAAAGTCAATGGTAGCATGATGGGAAAAGCACTGAATCTATAAATTACTTTGGGCAGTATGGCCATTTTCACGATATTGATTCTTTCTAACTATGACCATGGAATGTTTTTCCATTTGTTTGTGTTCTCTCTTATTTCCTTGAGCAGTGGCTTGTAGTTCTTCTTGAAGAGGCCCTTTACATCCCTTGGAAGTGATATTCCTAGGTATTCTCTTTGTAGCAATTGTGAATGAGTGTTTATTCATGATTTGACTCTCTGTTATTGGTGTATAAGAATGCTTGTGATTTTTGCACATTGATTTTGTATCCTGAGACTGTTGAAGTTGTGTATCAGGTTAAGGAGATTTGGGGCTGAGTCAATGGGGTTTTCTAAATATACAATTATGACATCTGCAAACAGAGACAATTTGACTTCTTCTCTTTTTATGTGAATACTCTTTATTTCTTTCACTTGCCTGATTGCCATGGCCAGAACTTCCAATACTATGTTGAATAGGAGTGGAGAAAGAGCAATTCCTTGTCTTATGCCAGTTTTCAAAGGGAATGCTTCCAACTTTTGCCCATTCAGTACAATATTGGCTGTGGGTTTATCACAAATAGCTCTTACTATTCTGAGATATGTTTGATCAATACCTAGTTTATTGAGAGTTTTTAGAATGAATAGGGTGTTGAATTTTATCAAAGGCCTTTTCTGGATCTGTGAGATAACCATGTGGTTTTTGTCATTGGTTCTGTTTATGTGATGGATTACATTTATTGATTTGCATATGTTGAACCAGCCTTGCATCGCAGGGATGAAGCCAACTTGATTGTGCTGGATAAGCTTTTTGATGTGCTGCTGGATTCGGTTTGCCAGCATTTTATTGAGGATTTTCGCATTAATGTTCATCGGGGACATTGGCCTGAAATTTTCTTTTTTAGTTGTGTCTCTTCCAGGTTTTGGTATCAGGATGATGCTGGCCTCATAAAATGAGTTAGTTAGGAGTCCCTCCTTTTATATTGTTTGGAATAGTTTCTGAGGGAATGGTACCAGCTCCTCTTTCTACCTCTGATAAAATTCAACTGTGAATTCATCTGGTCCTGGGATCTTTTGGTTGTTAGGTAGGCTATTAATTACTGCCTCAATTTCAGAACTTGTTATTGGTCTATTCAGGGATTTTACTTCTTTCTGGTTTACGCTTGGGAGGGTGTATGTGTCCACGAATTTATTCATTTCTTCTAGATTTTCTAGTTTATTTCTGTAGAGGTGCTTACAGTACTCTGATGTTAGTCTGTATTTTCATGGGATTATGATATCACCTTTATCATTTTTTATTGTGTCTATTTGATTTTTCTCGTTTTTCTTCTTTATTAGTCTGGTTAGTGGTCTATTTTGTTAATCTTTTCAAAGAACCAGCTCCAGCATTCACCGATTTTTTTTGAAGGGTTTTTCATGTCTCTATCTCCTTCAGCTCTGCTGATCTTAGTCATTTCTTCTGTTCTGCTAGCTTTTGAATTTGTTTGATATTGCTTCTCTAGTTCTTTTAATTGTGATTTGAGGATATCAATTTAAGATCTTTCGTGCTTTCTCTTGTGGGCATTTAGTGCTATAAATTTCCTTCTAAACACCACTTTGGATGTGTCCCAAAGATTCTGGTATGTTGTGTCTTTGTTCTCATTGGTTTCAAATAACTTATTTCTGCTTAATTTTATTATTTACCCAGTAGTCATTCAAGAGCAGATTGTTCAGTTTCCATATCATTGTGCACTTTTGAGTTAATTTCTTAATCCTGAGTTCTAATTTGATTGCACTGTGGTCTGAGAGTCATTAAGATTTCTGTTCTTTTGCATTTGCTGAGGAGTGTTTTACTTCCAATTATGTGTTCAGTTTTAGAATAAGTGCAATGTGGTGCTGAGAAGAATGTATATTCTGTAAGTTTGGGGTGGAGATTTCTGCAGATGTCTGTTAGGTCCACTTGGTCCAGAGCTGAGTTCAAATCTTGAATATCCTTGTTAATTTTTCGTCTCATTGATCTGTCTAATATTGACAGTGAGGTGTTAAAATCTCCCCCTGTTATTGTGTGGGAGTCTAAGTTTCTTTATAGATCTCTAAAACCTTTCTTATGAATTGGGGTGCTCCTCTATTGGGTACATGTATATTTAGAATAGTTAGCTCTTCTTGTTGCATTGATCCCTTTACCATTATGTAATGCCCTTCTTTGTCTTTTTCAATCTTTGTTAGTTTGAAGTCTGCTGTATCAAAGACTAGGATTGCATCCCCTGCTTTTTTTTTTTTTGGCTTTCCATTTGCTTGGTAAATATTCCTCTATCTCTCTATTTTGAGCCTATGTGTATCTTTGCACATGAGATGGGTCTCCTGAATACAGCACACCAATGGGTCTTGACTCTTTATCCAATTTGCCAGTCTGTGTCTTTTAATTGGGAGCATTTAGCCCATTTACATTTAAGGTTAATATTCATATGTGTGAATTTAGTCCTGTCATTATGATGCTAGCTGGTAATTTTGCCTATTAATTTATTCAGTTTCACCATAGTGTTGATGGTCGTTACAATTTGGCATTTTTTGCAGTGGCTGGTACCGGTTTTTCCTTTCCATGTTTAGTGCTTCCTTCAGGAGCTCTTGTAAAGCAGGCCTGAAATCTCTCAGAATTTTCTCGTCTGTAAAGGATTTTATTTCTCCTTCACTTATGAAGTTTAATTTAGCTGGATATGAAACTCTGGGTTGAAATTTTTTTCCTTAAGAATGACTAATATTAGCCCCTACTCCAGTAGGATTTCTGGAGAGAAATCCACTGTTAGTCTGATGAGCTCTCTTTGTGGTAAACTGACATTACTCTCTGGCTGCCTTTAACATTTTTCCTTCATTTCAACCTTGGTGAATCTGATGATTATGTGTCTTTGGGTTGCTCTTTTCAAGCAGTATCTTTGTGTTGTTCTCTGTATTTCCCGAATTTGGATGTTGGCCTGTCTTGCTAGGTTGGGGAAATTCTCCTGGATAATATCCTGTAGTGTGTTTTCAAACTTGGTTTCATTCTTTCCATCACGTTTAAGTACACCAGTCAAATGTAGGTTTGTTCTTTTCTCATAGTCCCATATTTCTTGTTCATTTCTTTTTCTTCTCTTTTCTCTAATCTTGTCTTCACACTTTATTTCATTAAGTTAATCTTCAATTTCTGATATCCTTTTTTCTGCCTGATTGATTCAGCTATTGATACTTGTGTATGCTTCACGAAGTTCTCATGCTGTGTTTTTCAGCTCTATCAGGTCATTTATGTTCTTCTCTAAATAGGTTATTCTAGTTAGCAATTCCTCTAACTTATTTTTTTTTAATTTTTACTGCATTTTAGGTTTTGGGGTTCATGTCCTGAACATGCAAGATAGTTGCATAGGTACACACGTGACAGTGTGTTTTGCTGCCTTCTGCCCCTTCACCCATATTTGGCATTTCTCCCCATGCCATCTCTCCCCCACACCCCACCGCTGTCCCTCCCCTATTTCCCCCAATAGACCTCAGTGTGTGGTACTCCCTTC
>CM052670.1:60916491-60928228 GCA_028533165.1 Leontopithecus rosalia | reverse complement strand
GAGACGGAGTTTCGCTCTTGTTACCCAGGCTGGAGTGCAATGGCGCGATCTCGGCTCACCGCAACCTCCGCCTCCTGGGTTCAGGCAATTCTCCCGCCTCAGCCTCCCGAGTAGCTGGGATTACAGGCACGCGCCACCGGGCCCAGCTAATTTTTTGTATCTTTAGTAGAGACGGGGTTTCACTATGTTGACCAGGATGATCTCGATCTGTTGACCTCGTGATCCACCCGCCTCGGCCTCCCAAAGTGCTGGGATTACAGGCTTGAGCCACCGCACCCGGCCACACTCTGACTTTTATTGAGTACAAAGCTGGGGGCAGGGTAGGTAGGGCATGGCATTGGTGGTCAGTGATAGTGTCAAGTACATCATGTGTCATATAAGCAGGGGCTCAAGACTTTCTAGTAGCTGAGATGAGGTAAGGAGCATAATGCATTGGCACTTCTCCATACTTGTCAAGAAAGAACAAAGACATTAATATTTATATTACTTTTACTGATTATCTCTCCTAAGAAAAAAGGAACCAGGTGCAGAAGTGGAACATGAGAGTGGACATGGAATGTAACCACTGAAGCACAGCATCACATAGAGATAATTAAGCTCCTGGATGTCTGTAGGCCTTCCTGACAGCTGTCAGCCATCAGCATCTTGCATCCTCCTACTACAAGATGCTTGGAGGAGCAGAGTTTTCTCCTAACTCCTCCAGGGAAGGCGACATCTCTGACATCTCCTTCCACAGCTTGCTAGGCAGCGGGTGCTTTCCCAGCTCAGGTGCTGCCATATAGCCAAGGTGCCCTCCAGCAGCCCTTACATGGGTGTGGCAGAGGGCTTAAAGGGTCTTGCCTTAGGGTCATTCCTTTCACAATGTCACACCAGGTTCACACTTAAGAGACCTGAGAAGCATTAGTAAAAGAACCAAGATTACCTATTAATAACTAAGATCACATATGAATAACTAAAATCACATATGAATAATATCACCTATGAATAACTACTATGGTTATAGCTCAAGTTATTTTCTTCATTATGTAATGGGAATAGGCTGAGGCTTCTGACTCCTGCCTCGGCACTTATGGGGTCTCCCCTACACACTATATGTGTCTTTACAGGTGAAATGAGTTCTTACAGCCATTCTATACATAAGTCTTTTTTTTTAAATCCATAGAGCTAGTCTATATCTTTTAAGTGGAATGTCTCATTTGTTTGCATTCAAGGTTTTTATTAATATGTGAGGGCCTACTCTATCATTTTACTTACTTTTTTATTGTTTGTATATGTTTTGTGCCTTATTGTTTATTTACTATGGTTTAGTGGTTTTCTGTGGTCATGACATTTGAGTCCTTTCTTGTCCTTTTTGTCTGTTTGCTCTACCAGTGGTCTTATACTTTTGTGTCTTTTTGTGATAGTAAATATTGTCCTTTTGCTTCCAGGTATAAAACTGCATTAAACATTTCTTGTAGGATTGGTGTTGTGCTGATGAATTCCCTCAGCCTTTGTTTGTACGGGAAATATTTTATATCTTTCCTTTATGAATGTTAACTTTGCTGGGTATGCTATCCGTGGCTGGCAGCTTTTTTTTTCTTTAAGCACTTTGAATATGTCATGCCATTATCTTCTGGCCTGTTTCTGCTGAGAAATCAACTTAGTCTATTAGGAGTTCCCTTGTAAGTGACTAGATGCTTTTCTCTTGCTATGTTTAAAATTCTATTTGTCTTTTGGCATTTGACTATAATATGCTGTGGATAAGATTTTTTAAAATTATTTATTTTACTTTAGTTGCATACTGTATCTGGCATTTCTCCCCATGTTATCCCTCCGACCCTCCCCACTCTCTCCTCCCTCCCCACACCCCATTGTCTCTCCCCTACTCCCCTAATTTTCCCGTGTGTGATGCTCCTCTCCCTGAGTCCATGTGCTCTCGCTGTTCAACACCCACCTATGAGTGAAAACATATGGTGCTTGGCTTTCTGTTCTTGGGTCAGTTTGCTGAGAATGATGGTTTCCAGATTTATCCAAGTCCCTACAAAGGTCACGAACTCATCATTTTTTATGGCTGCACAGTATTCCATGGTATATATGTACCACATTTTCTTTGTCCAGTCTATCATTGATGGGCATTTTGGTTGGTTCCAGGTCTTCACTACTGTACACATGGCTGCAATGTACATACATGTGCATGTGTCTTTCTAGTAGAATAATTTATCGTTCTTTGGGTATATACCCAATAGTGGGATTGCTGGGTCAAATGGAATTTCTATTACTAGACCTTTGAGAAATTGCCACACTGTCTTCCACAATGGTGAACTAATTTACACTCCCAGTGTAAGAGTCTTCCTATTTCCTCACATCCTTTCCAGAATCTGTTGTCTCCCGATTTTTTAATGACTGCCATTCTAACTGGCGTGGGATATCTCAGTGTGGTTTTGATTTGCATTTCTCTAATGATTAGTGATGACGAGCATTTTTTCATATGTTTGTTGGCCTCATATATGTCCTCTTTTGAAAAGTGTCTGTTAATATCCTTTGCCCACTTTTGAATGGGGTTGGTTGTTTTTTTCTTGTAAATCTGTTCTAGTTCTTTGCAGATTCTGGATATTAGCCCTTTGTCAGATGGGTAGATTGAAAAAATTCTTTCCCATTCTGACGGTTGCTGATTCACTCTAATGATGGTTTCTTTTGCTGTACAGAAGCTCTGGAGTTTAATTAGATCCCATTTGTCTATCCTGGCTTTTATTGCCATTGCTTTTAGTGTTTTAGTCATGAAGTCCTTGCCTATGCCTATGTCCTGGATGGTTTTGCCTACGTTTTCTTCTAGTGTTTTTATGATGTTAGGTTTTACGTTTAAATATTTGATCCATCTGGAGTTAATTTTAGTGTAAGGTGACAGGTAGGGGTCCAGTTTCTGCTTTCTGCACATTGCTAGCCAGTTTTGCCAACACCATTTATTAAACATGGAGTCCTTTCTCCATTGCTTGTTTTTGCTGGGTTTTTCAAAGATCAGATGGTTGTAGATTTGTGGTGTTTCTTCTGGGGTCTCTATTCTGTTCCATTGGTCTATGTCTCTTTTTTGGTACCAGTACCATGTTGTTTTGATTACTGTAGCCTTGTAGTATAGTTTGAAGTCTGTGTGTGTGATGCCTCTGGCTTTGTTCTTTTTGCTCAGGATTGTCTTGGCTATGTGAGGTCTCTTATGATTCCACATGAAGTTTAAAGTGTTTTTTTCCAGTTCTGTGAAGAAGGTCTTTGGTAGCTTGATGGGGATAGCATTGAATCTATAAATTACTTTGGGCAGTATGGCCATTTTCATTATATTGATTCTTCCTAACCATGAGCCTGGAATGTTTCTCCATCTGTTTGTGTCCTCTCTTATTTCGTTGAGCAGTGGTTTGTAGTTCTCCTTGAAGAGGTCCCTTACATCCTTTGTTAGTTGTATTCCTAGGTATTTTATTCTCTTTGTAGCAATTGTGAATGGGTATTCTCTCTTAATTTGGCTCTCTGTTTGTCTGTTAGTGGTATATAGGAATGCTTGTGATTTTTGCACATCGATTTTGTATCCTGAGACTTTGCTGAAGTTGCTTATCAGTTTGAGAAGATTTTGGGCTGAGACGATGGGGTCTTCTAGATATACAATCATGTCATCTGCAAACAGAGACAGTTTGATTTCCCCCTTTGCTAATCAAATATCCTTTATTTCTTTTTCTTCCCTGATTGCTCTGGCTAAAACTTCCAATACTATGTTGAATAGGAGTGGTGAGAGAGGGCATTCTTGTCTAGTGCCTGATTTCAAAGGGAATTCTTCCAGCTTTTGCCCATTCAGTATGATATTGGCTGTAGGTTTGTCATATATAGCTTTTATCATTTTATGATATGTTCCATCAATACCTAGTTTATTGAGAGTTTTTAGCCTGAAGGGCTGTTGAATTTTATTGAAGGTCTTCTCTGCATCTATTGAGATAATCATGTGGTTTTTGTCTTTGGTTCCGTTTATGCAATGGATTACATTTATGGATTTGCATATGTTCAACCAGCCTTGCATCCCTGGGATGAAGCCTACTTGGTCGTGATGGATAAGCTTCTTGATGTGCTATTGCAATCTGTTTGCCAGTATTTTATTGAAGATTTTTGCATCGATGTTCATCATGGATATTGGCCTGAAGTTTTCTTTTTTAGGTGGGTCTCTGCCTGCTTTTGGTATCAGGATGACGTTGGTCTCATAAAATGAGTTAGGGAGGATTCTGTCCTTTTGTGTTGTTTGATACAGTTTCAGAAGGAATGGAACCAGCTCCCCTTTGTACATCTGGTAGAATTTGGCTGTGAACCCGTCTGGACCTGGACTTTTTTTGGTTGGTAGGCTATTGATTGCTGCCTCTACTTCAGCCCTTGTTATTGGTCTATTCAGGGTTTCAGCTTCCTCCTCGCTTAGTTTTGGTAGAGTACAAGTGTCTAGGAATTTATCCATTTCCTCCTGGTTTACTGGTTTGTGTGACTAGAGCTGTTTGTAGTAATCTCTGGTGGTAGCTTGTATTTATGTGGGATCAGTGGTGATATCCCCTTTATCGTTTTTTATTGCATCTATTTAATGCTTCTTCTCCCTTTTCTTTTTTATTAATCTGGCTAGTGGTCTGTCTCTTTTGTTGATCTTTTCAAAAAAACAGCTCCTGGATTTATTGCTTTTTTGAAGGGTTTTTTTGTGTCTCTATCTCCTTCAGTTCTGCTCTGATCTTAGTCATTTCTTGTCTTCTGCTAGCTTTTGAGATTTTCAATCTTGGTCCTCTAGTTTTTTTAGTTTTGATGATAGGGTGTCGATTTTAGATCTTTCCTCTCTTCTCTGTTGGGCATTGATTGCTTTAAATTTTCCTCTCTATACTGCTTTAAAGGTGTCCCAGAGATTCTGGTAAGTTGTGTCTTCATTCTGGTTGGTTTCAAAGAACATCTTTATTTCTGCCTTCATTTCATTGTTTATCCAGTCAACATTGTGAAGCAAGTTGTTCAGTTTCCAAGTGGTTGTATGGGTTTAAGTGTGTTTCTTGCTCTTAAGTTCTAGTCTGATTGTGCTGTGGTCTGATAGACTGTTTTTTATGATTTCTATTCTTTTGCATTTGTTGAGGAGTGATTCACTTCCAATGATGTGGTCAATTTTAGAGTAAGTGCAATTTGGTACTGAGAAAAATGTATATTCTGTGGATTTGAGATGGAGCATTCTGTGTATCTCTATTAAATCTGCTTGGTCCAGCTATGCATTCAAGTCCTGGATATCCTTGTTAATTTTCTACCTCGTTGATCTGCCCGATATTGACAGCAGAGTATTGAAATATCCCACTATTATTGTGTGGGAGTCTAAATCTCGTTTGAGGCCATTAAGAACTTGCTTTATGTATCTGGGTGCTCCTGTGTTGGGGGCATATATATTTAGGATAGTTAGCTCTTCTTGTTGGATTGATTCTTTTACCATTGTTTAATGTCCTTATTTGTCTGTTTTTATCTTTGTTGGTTTGAAGTCCATTTTATCAGAGACTAGGATTGCAACCCCTGCTTTTTTTTTCTCCATTTGCTTGGTAATTCTTCCATCCTTTTATTTTGAGTCTATGTGTGTCTTTGTATGTGAGATGGGTTTCTTGAATACAGCACACTGATGGGTTCTGATTTTTATCCAGTTTGCCAGTGTGTGTCTTTTGATTGGGGCATTAAGGCCATTTAAATTCAATGTTAATATTGTTATTTGTGAATTTGATCCTGCCATTTTATTACTGGCTGGTTTTCTTTCTCATTAGTTGACTCATTTTCTTCATTGCGTTTTTGGTCTTTGCCAACTGGTTTGCTTTTGCAGTTACTGGTGCTTGTTCCTTTCCATGCTTAGTGTTTCTTTCAGGAGCTCTTATAGGGCAGGTCTCATGGTGACAAAACCTCTCAATAATTGCTTGTCTGTAAAGGATTTTATTTCTCCTTCACTTATGAAGCTTAGTTTGGCTGGATATGAGATTCTGGGTTGAAAGTTCTTTTCTTTAAGGATGTTGAATATTGGCCCCCGCTCTCTTCTGTCTTGTAGAGTTTCTGCCAAGAGATCTGCTGTGAGTCTGATTGGCTTCCCTCCATGGGTGACCAGACCTTTCTCTCTGACTGCCCTTAGCATTTTTTTCTTCATTTTGACCCTGGTGAATCTGATGATTATGTGCCTTGTGATTCCTCTTCTTGAGTAATATCTTTGTGGAGTTCTCTGTATTTCTTGAATTTGAAATTTGGACTTCCTTGCTAGGCTTGGGAAGTTCTGTATAATATCCTGAAGTGTGTTTTCCAGCTTGGATTTATTCTCCTTGTCATATTCAGGTACACCAATCAAGCATAGATTAGGTTTTTCTACATAATCCCATATTTCTTGGAACCTTTTTTCATTTCTTTTCACTCTTTTTTCTCTTGTATTGCCTTCTCTTTTTATTTCATTGAGTTGATCTTCAATCTCTGATATCATTTCTTCTGCTTGATCGATTCGGCTATTAAAACTTGTGTTTGCTTCACATAGTTCTCGTGCTGTGTTCTTCAACTCCATCAAGTTGTTTATGTTCTTCTCTAAGCTGGTTACTCTAGTTAGCATTTCGTCTAACCTTTTTTTAATGTTTTTGGTTTCTTTGCATTGAGTTAGAACATGTTCCTTTAGCTCTGAAAAGTTTGTTATTATCCACCTTCTGAATCCTGTTTCCATCAATTCTTCACACTCCTTCTTGGTCAAGTTGTGATCCTGTGTTGTTGAGGATTTGTGGTCCCTTGAAGGAGAAGAGGTGTTCTGGTCTTTGATGGTTTCACCTTTTTTGTGTGGCTTTTCCCATCTTTGTAGATTTACCTGGCTGTGTTGTCATAGATCTGCTTGATGAGGTCGCTTGTCTGCCTGTGGTGTTGCTACTGGGTTTCTAGAGACTCCTTCAGGTTACTGGGGAAGCTTGCTATGTCTTTTTTGTTTATGGTGAGGGACTAGGCCCCCCTCTTCCGCTGACCTGCAGGTATTGCTGGGTTGTCAAGAACCTGTAGATGCTGCTATGTAGGCGTCCTGTGTTTTTTTATTAAATTGTGTAGCCCAGTCCCACCCCTCTAGTGGTGGGTTGTGCCCTTCCTCAACTGGGCTAGATCATTCAGGGTTCATCTCAGACTGTGGCATTGGCTACGCAACCCACTAGAGTCAGAGCTTCAGCCCTCTGGGGTTTTGTGGGGGAGGTTAGGGACTCGCCCAGCCAGCAGTCTCCCCCTTTCAGCTTTCTCTCTCTCCGGTCATGGGGTAGGGGCCGCCCAGCTGCTCCCTCTTACAGCTCCCTCTCTCTCTGGGTGGAGGGAGGGGGTGATAGCTCAGTCTGCAGACTGTTATTCAACTTCACACTTGTAATTCCTGGGGCTTGACTGGCTAAGATCCCCTGTTCTGTGTATTGCTGAGGCTTTGTGGGAAGCACTGTATCTGGACCTGAGCGCCAGAAGTGGAGCCTCCAATCGCAGGGTCAGATGCACTTTCTGGGTGAAGCAGCACCCCTCCCCACCTTGGTCTGCTCTGAGTGGTCCTTGCTTACCCTCGGACCAGACCCATTGAAATGCACCTGGTACCTCGGTTGGAGCTAGGAGATCTCTGGGTTTCTGCATCTCTTTTGCTGGGTGTTGTGCACTGACATTTCGTCTAATCTGCCATCTTGTATCCTTCCCACATTAAGTTTATTCGTGGATAAAATTTTTTAGATGATAGTATTTGGAAATCTCTGAGCTTCCCATGTGTGGATCTCTAAATCTCCTGCTAGACTTGAGACGTTTTCAGCTATTATTTTGTTCAATAGGTTTTCTACCCCCTTTGTTCCTATCTTCACTTTTTGGAACACTGAAGTTCAAGTATTTGGTCACTATATGGTGTCCTATATATCATGTAGGTTTTGTTTGCTTTTTAAACAATAACAAATCGCCACAGACTGGGTGACTTAGAAACAACAGAAATTTCTTTTTCACAGTTCTGGAGGCCGGCAAGTCCAAGATCAAGAAATTAGCAGATTCAGTGTCTGGTGAGGGCTCACTTCCTGGTTCATAGACTATGTCTTCTTGCTGTTTCTTCATGTGGTGGAAGAAAGGAGGGAACTCATTGGGGTCACTTTTATGAAGGCACTAATCTCATTCATGAGTGGTCCACTCTCATATCCTAATCACCTCCCAAAGGGCCCCACCCTCAAATACCATCACATTGGGGATTAAATTTCAGCATATTAATTTGGAGGGACACAAACTGCTCTTTTAACATTCAGTTTTTTACCAAGACCTACTTATTAATTTCTCAGCTATTTTGATCTTTATAGGAGATGCTAATAAGTGTTTTTATGTTTTAAGTATCGATTATTGTAATGGGCTGAATAGTGGCCCACTAAAAGGTCTGTCAATGTCCTAATCCCTGGAACCCATGAATATTACCTTATTTGGAAAAAGGAACTTTGCAGAGCCTCCAGAGGAGGATACAGACCTACTGATACTTTGATTTTATATTCTGGCCTCTTTAACTGTGAGATAATAAATTACTGTTGTTTTATGCCACTGACTTTGTTGTAATTTATTACAGCAACTGTAGAAAACTAATACAGCTATTAATGTGTTTTAAAACCATGGTGTTTTGAGAATACAATTCAAATACAAGTTCAATATGAAGCATCTGGCTTCCTTGCCAGCTAGCTTGAAATTTGTTTGTTTTTCATGGAGGAGTAGGTCATTTGTGGTAATTACTTGCTCAACTAGTAGTTTTGCTAAAAGTAATTTTCATTTTTAAATAAACAAGAACACATTTTTTGACCACAGGAGAAGAATCAGGTTCAGAGAATAATCATAACCTTTGAATAATATTCAACAGGAGGGATTTTTATCTATGGGAATGCAAAAAAAATTGGTAAACAAGCAGTCTCAAGAGCTGTATGTCAGTGATTATAAGGCAAATAAATAATTCTGCCTTAGAATTAATTAATTCAGTTGGAAGAAGGGGGAGGAGTCAGTCAAGCCTCTAACTGGATTGTCTGACCATTTACTTCACTAAATAGACATTTGATGAGATGAGTGAGATGAATATATATGCTCAGCAAGTGTCTGACATAGTATATACTCAAAATTTAATTTAATATTGTTATTACTATCATTAAATAACTTTCAGACTTGAGTTGACATGGATACCTTTTAACAATAATGAAGAGGATGTTAAAGACTGTGTATACTGCCACTTGAAAACGTCCTTGCCAACAGGCCCTCATAATTGAGGTAGAAAGACAAGGTATATGGTCTGTGATTACAAAGTAATAAATACTTGCTTTAAAAAATCAGCAATTAAATATGAAAATTTATACAGTCCCTTTCCAAATTGGCTGCTTTAGGAAACTTACATTATTTTTACAAAACTGCTATTACTTAAGAGTGTTTTTTTGAGATCATCTCCAGAGCCTTCAGTATGTTGCTTAGAATCTACTTTGGAATATGTGTCATTGCATCACTGTTTACAATAGCAGACTTGGAACTGACCCAAATGCCCATCAATGATAGACTGGATAAAGAAAATGTGGCACATATATACCATGGAATATGATACAGTCATAAAAGAGGATGAGTTTCTGTCCTTTACAGGGACATGGATAAAGCTAGAAACCATCATTCACAGCAAACTGACACAAGAACAGAAAAGCAAACACTGCATGTTTTCACTCATAAATGGGTGATGAACAATCAGACCACATGGACACAGGGAGGGGAACATCACATACCCGGAGCCTGTTGGGGGTTGGGAGAGCTAGGGGAGGGATAGCAGGGTCTTGGGGTGGAGGAGGGATAATATTAGGAGAAACACCTAATGTAGATGATGGGGGATGGATGCAACAAACCACCATGGCATGTGTATACTTATGTAACAATTCTGCATGATCTGCACATGTGCCACAGAACTTAAAATATAATAAAAAGAAAAAAAATTTAAAAGAAATGGCAGTCCTTTTTCCTTTGAGGGTGGAGCAGCTATGACATTTAGAACAAAGTTCAAATTTTCTAGGTTAACTTCTTTAAAGTAGAACATTTATATGTATGCATATACTTGGATTTGTTTCTTTTGGGGAGAAACTATATTTTATTATCAAGGAATCCACTTCTATGACTCTCATGAAGCCCAGGCTGAGTTAACAGTGATGAGTTCTAGAGGTACCTACTACCCAATCTGAATTTTCTGGTTTCAATTCATCTTCTTTCTTGACCTCAACAAAAAACCCAGACTTATGAGGCCTCCATCCTTATCCTCTTATTCCTGGAAAATTACAAAGCCAAATACGTAGGAGGCTTTTTCATAAGAGAAAATGACTTTGTTTTTCAGAAAATGAACCCTTCACGTTGCTTTATGAGGCACAAGTCTTAATGGGTTTCTTTTCTAAAGATGGATTCATTTTATTACTTAATGGGCACACCCCATATATAATCAGCATTAAAATGGGACATTATGAATATTCTTGTTCCATCCTCCTGACCCAGCACAGAATCCTTGCCTCCAACAGGTCTGATGAGTTTATTACTTTATAAGACACATTGGTCCACTGTTAACCAGTTATATTGATAGAAAAATCAATTATAGTTCAATGAGACAAGATGTAGGTACATGCCCAATATAGCACATGGAACATACTAAATACATGATAAATATTTATAACCTGTTCATGTAGCCCTAAAATGTGCTTCCCACAGACTCTATCTTCTGGAGCAACATAAGTTAATTCTTTTTTCTTTTTCAGAATCAAACTTTATGTCAGTTTGAAGGTGTCTAATCTCCCTGAGTATACCTCCCTGAATATCAATAGCTCTAGCATGAAATTTCTACTGGTTTTTAGGTTTTTTAAAATTTTTTATTGCGTTTTAGGTTTTGGGGTACATGTGCAGAACATGTAAGATAGTTGCATACATACACCCGTGGCAGTGTTTTGCTGCCTTCCACCCCTTCACCCACATTTGGCATTTCTCCCCATGCTGTCCCTCCCCAGCTCCCCTCCCCACTGTCACTGTCCCTCCCCTATTCCCCCCAATAGACTCCAGTGTATAGTACTCCCTTCCCTGTGTACATGTGTTCACATTGTTCATCATCCGCTTATGAGTGAGAATATATGGTGTTTCATTTTCTGTTCTGGTGTCAATTTGCTGAGAATGATGTTCTCTAGATTCATCCATGTCCCTACAAAGGACACGAACTCATCATTTTTTATTGCTGCATAATATTCCATGGTGTATATGTGCCACATTTTCCCAGTCCAGTCTATCATCAATGGGCATTTGGGTTGGTTCCAGGCCCTTGCTATTGTAAACAGTGCTGCAATGAACATTCGTGTGCATGTGTCCTTATAGTAGAACGATTTATAGTCCTTTGGATATATACCCAGTAATGGGATTGCTGGGTCAAATGGAATTTCTATTTCTAGGTCCTTGAGGAATCGCCACACTGTCTTCCACAATGGATGAATTTACACTCCCACCAGCAGTGTAAAAGTGTACCTATTTCTCCACATCCTCTCCAGCATCTGTTGTCTCCAGATTTTTTAATGAATGCCATTCTAACTGGCATGAGACGGTATCTCAATGTGTTTTGATTTGCATCTCTCTAATGACCAGTGATGATGAGCATTTTTTATATGTTTGTTGGCCTCTTGTATGTCTTCTTTTGTAAAGTGTCTATTCATATCCTTTGCCCATTTTTGGATGGGCTTGTTTGCTTTTTCCTTTTAAA
>CM052670.1:60887366-60915991 GCA_028533165.1 Leontopithecus rosalia | reverse complement strand
TCCATGGTGTATATGTGCCACATTTTCCCAGTCCAGTCTATCATCGATGGGCATTTGGGTTGGTTCCAGGTCTTTGCTATTGTAAACAGTGCTGCAATGAACATTCGTGTGCATGTGTCCTTATAGTAGAATGATTTATAGTCCTTTGGATATATACCCAGTAATGGGATTGCTGGGTCAAATGGAATTTCTATTTCTATGTTTATTTTTAAGGCAAATAAGTTGTGGCTCACTTGTAGGAGAAAAGACGCAACTTTTGTCACTGGTCAAAAAGTCACCATTATACATCGTCCACTTAAATTATTGAATTATATCACAAACAGGTTTGTATAATATTAGAGTAGCACTATGAATACTGAGAGCAATAGAGCTTGCTTCACTTGTTATTATTTGTCTGGCCATATAAACCCATATACTTAGCATTTACACTCTCCCTTTTTTTTTTTTTTTTTTTTTTTTTTTGAGGCGGAGTTTCGCTCTTGTTACCCAGGCTGGAGTGCAATGGCGCGATCTCGGCTCACCGCAACCTCCGCCTCCTGGGTTCAGGCAATTCTCCTGCTTCAGCCTCCCGAGTAGCTGGGATTACAGGCACACGCCACCATGCCCAGCTAATTTTTGTATCTTTAGTAGAGACAGTGTTTCACCATTTTGACCAGGATGGTCTCGATCTCATGAACTCGTGATCCACCCGCCTCGGCCTCCCAAAGTGCTGGGATTACAGGCTTGAGCCACCGCGCCCGGCCCACTCTCCCTTTCTTTCTTGCCCACCATCTCCTTTGCACCCTCCCCCAAATATACCTTGAGTTCTTGATCTGTATCTGTTGTATACCAACATGTTTGAATCTTTTGGTTTGGGTTTCTAGCCTCCACCCCAAACAAAGACACAGAATGTGAGTTATTTGACCAATGTCTCAATTGAGAATTTGGTTTCTGGAAACAGCACCTTTATTTCTGTTTATTTTTGATCCGTGTGTATCCTCAAATTAGACTATTTTCTAAAAAAGGGCTAACAACACACAGTATAATGGTGACAGTACAAAGCATGTGGGGTATTTTTTATCCCTCAGGGGAGACTATGATGGGATCATCCTTATTTAAGATGATTTCCGATTCTCTACAGCACTCCTCCCACTCAGCATGTATACTGAGTCAGGCACCTGGTAGATACTCAAATAGGTCTAATTCAGGGCTCCTGTTTCCTGGAGGCTAGGAGCACCTAATAGTTAAGAAGTGATATATGCACATGATCACTAATTCTCTCTACCAGTAGCTACCCTTATTGGGTTTGTTTAGGAACATTATTTAGCTAAACTCATTACTGTATATGTGAACACTAACCAATCAGGGCAAGCCCTAGCCCACTTAAAATAACCCATGTCCAATTAATTTTGTTGAAAAAGATGATGTTGAATGTATTAACAGATACAATTAAGGGAGTATTTTAGTTCTCTCATGTTTGTATTCCTTCTCACCTTGTATATAGGAGGAACTCTGAAAATGCTGAATTATTGAGCTGGATTGCAGGTCTTAAAGATCACAGTTATTAGCATTACCTCTTCCAAAAATGTTTTGTAGTTATGGTACAGTTAAAGACAAAAGTATTTATTTGTTATTATGGTTTAGATAAGTAACTGAGTCTCCCTAGCTCATGTAAAGAGAAATCAGGCAAGTCATCTGTGGACTAGAAATCTCCTCAGTCTCTCCTCTCTAGCCCCCCTGTATTAGGTGTTCATGAGGCTCGCCAGGGGAGTTGAGGAGGTTTACTGCAAACAGCTGTTGTTTTTTCCTTTGAGGTAAGTGATGCGAGGAGTAAGGGGACCTGAGAGGTGGAGAAAGTATTAAAACCCAAAACACAACCCATTAGTATTGAGAGTATAAGGATTAATTATCATTTAAAATCTCAGATTGGTTGGGAAACATATTTCAGAATATTATCCATGAAAATTTCCCTAACCTTGCTAGAGAGGCTAACAGTCAAATTCAGGAAATACAGAGAACTTCTGCAAGATACTACATAAGAAGATCATCCCCAAGGCACTGGTCATCAGATTTTCCAAGGTCAAAATAAAAGAAAGAATGTTAAAGGCAGCTAGAGAGAATGGGCAAGTCGCCTACAAATGGGTTATCAGTCTAACAGCAGACCCCTCAGCTGAAGCTCTGCAAGCCAGAAGAGACTGGGGCTCTGTATTCAACATTCTTAAAGAAAAAAATCTTCAACCAAGAATTTCATATCCAGCTAAACTAAGCTTCTTAAATGAAGGAGAAATAAGATCCTTTTCAGATAAGCAAATGTTGAGGGAATTCATTAACACCAGACCGGCCTTACAAGAGATCTTAAAAGGAGTACTAAATATCGAAAGAAAAGGCTGCTACCAGCTAACACAGAAAAACACTTAAACACACAGACCAGTGTCACTGTAAAGCAACCACATAAACAAACCAACATTATAATGAGCTAACAGCACAACAGGATCAAATCCACACATATCAATATGAACCTTGAATGCAAATGGGCTAAATGCTCCACTTAAAAGGCAGAGAGTGACAAGCTATATAAAAAAGCAAGACCCAATGGTATGCTATCTTCAAGAGACCCATCTCACACATAATGACACTCATAGGCTCAAAATAAAGGGATACATGACAATTTACCAAGCAAATGGAAAACAGAAAAAAAAAAACAAGGGTTGCAATCCTAATTTCAGACAAAGCAGATTTCAAACCAACAAAGATTTAAAAAAAGACTAAGAAGGGGATTATGTAATGGTAAAGGTTTCAATTCAACAAAACCTAACCATCCTAAGTATATATGTACCCAACAAAGGAGCACCCAGATTCATAAAGAAAGTTTTCAAAAACCTAAAAAGAGACTTAGAATCCCACACAATAATAGTGGGAGACTTCAACACTCCACTGACAGTGTTAGACAGATCATCAAGGCAGAAAATTAACAAAGATATTCAGGACCTAACCTCAACATTGTACCAAATGGATCTGACAGACCTTTACAGAACTCTCCACCCAAAACAACAGAATATACATTATGCTCATTGCCACATGGTACCTAATCTAAAACTGAACACATAAGTGGACATTAAACAATTCTCAGCAATAGCAAAAGTACTGAAATCATACCAAACACACTATTGGGACCACAATACAATAAAAAATAGAAATAAAGACTGAAAATTGCTCAAAACCATGCAATTACATGGAAATTAAAACAGCATGCTCCTGAATAACTTTTGGGTAAATAATGAAATTAAGGCAGAAATCAAGAAATTCTTTGAAAAGAATGAGAATCAAAATACAAAATACCAGAATTTCTGGGACACAGCTAGGGCAGTGTTAAGAGGGAAACTGATAGCACTACATGCCCATATCAAAAAGTTAGAAAGATCTCATATTAACAACCTACATCACAACTGAAAGAATTAGAGAAGTAAGAACAAATCAACCCCAAAGTTTGCAGAAGACAAGAAATAAAAATTAGAAGTAAACTGAAAGAAATTGAGACATGAAAAACCATTCAAAAGATCAGTGAATCTAGATGTTGGTTTCTTGAAAAAAATAAGATAGATAGGCCTCTAACTAGACTAATAAAGAAGGAAAGAAGACCCACATAAACACAATTAGAAATGATGAAGGGAATGTTACTACTGACCCCACAGAAGTAAAAACAACCATCAGAAACTGCTATGAACACCTCTGTGCACAAAAACTAGAAAATCTAGATGAGATGGATAGATTTCTGGACACATACTCTCCCCCAAGACTAAGCCAGGAAGAACTTGATTCCCTGAACAGACCAATAACAAACTCCAAAAATTGAATCAGTAATAAGTAGCAAACCAACCAAAAGCAGCCCAAGACCTGATAGATTCATAATCAAATTCAACCAGATTACAAAGAAGAGCTGGTACCATTCTCACAGAAAGTATTCCAAAAAGTTGAGGAGGAGCGTCTCCTTCCCAGCTTGTTCTATGAAGGCAGCATCATCTTGATTTCAAAACCTGGCAGAGACACAACAAAAAAAGAAAACTTCAGGCCCATGCCCTTGATGAACATTGATACAAAAATCTTCAACAAAAGACTTGCAACCTGAACCCACAGGCAAACCAAAAAGCTAATTCACCATGATCAACCAGGCTTTATCACCATGATATGAGGCTTCCAAGGCTTTTTCAACATAAGCAAATCAAAAAAATGTGATTCATAACATAAACAGAATGAAAAATAAAACCAGCATGATTATCTCAATAGATGCAGAAAAAGCCTTTGATAAAATTCAACATCACTTTATGTTAAAAACTCTGAATAGACTAGGTATTGAAGGAGCATACCTCAAAATAATAACAGCTGTCTATGACAATCCCATAGCCAACTTCATGCTGAATGAGGAAAAGCTGGAAGGATACCCCTTGAAAGTCAGCACAAGACAAGGATGCCTTCTCTCACCAATTCTATTCAGCATAGTAATGGGAAGTCCTAAACAGAGCCATCAGGTAAGATAAATAAATAAAAGGCATCCAGATAGAAAGAGAGGAAGTCAAACCATCTCTATTTGCAGACAACATGATTCTATATCGAGAAAACCCCATAGTCTTGGCCCAAAAGCTCCTTCAGCTGATAAACAATTTCAGCAAAGTTTCAGGATACAAAATCAATGTACAGGAATCACTAGCATTTCTATAAACCAACAACAGCCAGACTGAGAGCCAAATCAGGAGGACAATTTCATTTACAATTGCCACAAAAAGAATAAAATACCTAGGAATACAGCTATACAGGAAGATGAAATATCTCTACAATGAGAATTATAAAACACTGCAAAGAAATCATAGAGGACACAAACAAAGGGAAAAACATCCCATGCTTAGATGGGAAGAATCAATATCATTAAAATGAACATACTGGCAAAGCAACTTACAGATTCAATTCTATTCTTACCAAACTACCAATGAATGACATTCTTGACAGAACTAGAAAAATCTATTTTAAAATTCATATGGAACCAAAATAGAGCCTGAATAGCCAAGGCAATACTAAGCAATAACAAACCTGGAGGCATCATATTATCTGACTTCAAACTATACTACAGGGCTACAGTAACCAAAACATGATACTGGTAGAAAACAGGCACATAGGACAGTGGAACAGAATAGAAACCCCAGAAGTAAGGCCTCTCACCCACAACCATCTGATTTTGGACAAACCTGACAAAAACAAGCAATTGGGAAAAGATTCCCTATTCAATAAATGGTGATTAGATAACCAGCTAGCCATATCCAGAAGATTGAAACAGGACCCCTTCCTTACACCATATACAGAAATTAACTCAAATGGATTAAAGACTTAAACGTAAAAACCAAAACTATAAAAACGCTGGAAGACAACCTAGGCACTACAATCATGGACATAAGAATGGGCAAAGATTTCATATCAAAGACACCAAAGGCAATTGCAACAAATGCAAAAATTGTTAAGTGGGATCTAATTAAACTTAAGGACTTTTGCACAGCAAAAGAAATTATCAAAAAAGTAAACAACCTACAGAATGGGAGAAAATGTTTGCAAACCATGCATCTGGCAAAGTTCTCATAATGAGTGTCTTAAGGAACTTACACAAATTTACAAGAGAAAAAAACAACCTCACTTAAAAGTGGGGGATATGTCTCAAAAGAAGACATACATGCAGTCAACAAGCATATGAAAAATAGCTCAATATCACTGATAATTAGAGAAATGCAAATTTAGCGCTGGGTATGGCAGCTCACGCCTGTAATCCCAGCTCTTTGGGAGGCCGAGGCGGGTGGATCACCTAAGGTCAGGAGTTCAAGACCAGCCTGACCAACATGGAGAAACCCCATTTCTACTAAAAATACAAAAAATTAGCCAGATGTGTTGGTACATGCCTGTAATTCCAGCTGCTTGGGAGGCTGAGGCAGGAGAACCGCTTGAATCCAGGAGGTGTAGGTTATGGCGAGCTGACATTGCACCATTGCACTCCAGCCTGGGCAACAAGAGGTAAACTCCATCAAAAACAAAGAAATGCAAATCAAAACCACAATGAGATATCATCTCACCCCAGTCAGAATGGCTACTATAAATAGTCAATAAATAATGAATGCTGGTGAGGTTGTGGAGAAAAGGAAACACTTATACATTATTGGTGAGTGTGTAAATTAGTTCAACCATTGTGGAAAGCAGTATGGCAATTCCTCAAAAAGCTAAAAGCAGAACTACTATTCAACTCAGTGATCCCATGACTGGGTATATACCCAGAGGAATATAAATCATCCTGCCATAAACATTCATTTAGTGCAATGAATATAAATCATCCTCCCATAAATGAATGTTTATGGGAGGATGATTTATATTCATTGCACTAATATGTTCATTGCAGCACTATTCACAATAGTGAAGTTATGGAATAAGTCTAAATGTCCATCAATGACAGATTGGACAAAGAAAATGTGATACAGATACACCAAGGAATACTATGCAGACATAAAAAGAACAAGATCATGTCTTTTGTGGGAACATGTATGGAGCCGGAGGCTATTATTCTTAGCAAACTAACGCAGGAAAAGAAAACCAAATACCATGTTCTCACTTGTAAGTGGGAGCTAAATTATAAGAACTTATGAACACAAAAAAGGAAACAACAGATACTGGGGTCTACTTGAGGGTAAAGGGTGGAAGGAGAGAGAGGAACAGCAGAAAAGATAACCATTAGGTACTGGGCTTAATATACTGTGTGATGGAATAATCTGTAAAACAAACCCCAATGTTACAAGTTTACCTATGTAACAAACCTTCACATGTAGCCCTAAACCTAAAAGAAAAGTTTAAAAAATCCCAATTTGGGCAATGAAAAATGCTGCAGTTGTACTTAGAAAGGCTCCTCCAGTGATACCACCTAAAAAAGAGTATGAGTCTGGGATATTTCCCTCATATCTCTAGGAAATGACCCAAATGTCATTTTTAAGTAGGCGTTGAATACCTACCATATGAAAAGCTATGTGTGGAATGCAGTGATGAACTGGATTCCCACCCTCTTTCCACCTATTGGTTTATAGTGTTTTAGGTAAAGATGAATGAAAGAACAATGGAAGGCAGAGTGCATTAACTGTTCTAAGTGGTACAAGGTGCTGAGAAGAGGTAAGAGTGATTTGTAACAATTCAGTAAGTGAGATTATTACAAGGTAGTGGATGCATGCTTACTTTTCCAGGGTAATATTTTTTCATTTTTTTTTCTAAGGGTAATTATTTTTTAATGGCAACTGAACTTAGTTCATACTGACAATTGACAGCACTCCTTTGAGAAAAGGATAATGATTTATATCCTAAGTAAGGGCTGAGCAGGTTACTAGAACTTTACCACAAAAATATACAGATGAATTAAAACTGTAGGCTTATACTCACATACTTGCATATTTTCGTTATATATTTTTCCTCATTCCATGTTTTCTTTATGCCATAGCGATGTATAAGGATTATACTAAATGATACATACGAATCATGTTTTCCTTATAACTTGCGATGGTAGGGTGCAGTTGGATGGGGAGAGATCTTCAGTTTCAGCAAGAGTGAGTGGTTAAAGCAGAGCATTAAAAACCAACAATTTAAAGAAAAGCAAGGGACCTTGGAGCAGAGCAAAAGCTGTGTACACTGTCTGAAGTTTAAGAAGACATTCATGTATTGTTACCAAATGTTGTTAATGGCACTCATTCAAGGAAAAGTCCATTGACACACTGGTTGATGAGGCTGGCCAGTTCAAATATAGAAGAAACTTCACTGGGAGCATAATAAAATGATAATCAAAAGATATTATTATGTGCTTTGAATACCTGGTTTAAAAACTAAATTTAATGTAAATTTACCCCACTTTGATTAAGTTGCTTCAAACTAATTTTCTATTTAACTTAGTATCTAGTAATATCATATTTTTTTTGGTAAAAAGCTCGATTTAAAATGTTTTTAAATTTAAAATTGGGCTTTCTAAACCCTTTGCTTTTCCTGAGTTCAGGCTAGTTAGAATTATCACCCAGATTGTTTGAAGCAGGTATTACAGGTTTAGCACATTCAACACACACACACACACCTACATTAAGTCATCAGGATTTTCTGGATTCAATATTTTATTACTTTAATTAAAATTTATTATTGCTCAGATTCCAATTTATTCTGTACTGAAACTAGTTTTTCCTTCAGGTTCAGGGCTTGTTAAGTCCATGGCATTTGCTATTTGAGGCCTATTTTGAGTACTTCTTCCATCCACAATGGGCACTACATTCTTCTTTTTCACCACTTATTTATAAAAGACACACATGCATGCACACACACATACATCCAAACATACATATTTATAAACAGGAAACTATGCTACGCCATTTAAATAAAAAATCACTGTGCCTTTCTCATAAGCTCAGGGTTCTTTTTTTCCTTTTGATGCTGATTTATTCTTTCTTATAAGAACCTGAGCTGATAGTTACATACAACAATTGTCCCCCTCGATGACTACTGTCTGACAGCCTGACCCTTTCATTTTCAGACCTGTATTGCTGCTCTTGTTTTCTTTTACTCACAGTGGTCTCCTTAGCTCTTCTCTGGTGTTTGCAGTTCTGCCTTTGTAAATGAAAAAGAATCTTGGAAAAGAAATGCAGAAATGGAAGTAATAAAGAGGAACAGGACAAGATAGTGAAGAGATTCTTATTCTTCTGTTCATTACTCTTCTGTTGGAGGGGCTGAAATGTAAAATGTGACAAAAGCAGGGAACAGCAAAATTATAATGATACGGTCTTCTGTTAGGAGGTAATTAATATTTACTTATTAGGTAACCAAACTGAGAATCTGATTAGTTTAAGGAAGACGAAAAAGACAGTCCTTATGTTTCCAGGTATATAAAACTGTTGGGAGGGGCAGAGCAAGATGGTGGAATACAAGTCTGCAATGTTAGTACTCCCCACAAGGAACACCAAATTTTAACAACTATCTGCACACAAAAGCACTATCACACACACACACACACACACACACACACACACAATCAGTAAGCAGTTACAGTACCGAACTTTATATTGTTGAAAGAGGCATTAAGGAAGTCAGAGAGACAGTCTTGAATCATCAGTTCCATGCCTCCTACATCACCCAGCAGCGGCCATGTAGCACAGAGTGTGCACTTTAAGGAGGGAATGTGCAGTGACTGGGGACATTATATTGAATTCAGTGCTACACTGTCACAATGGAGAAAAAAAGCCATGCTGGGCTCAGGCGGCACCTGTGCACAGAGGGGGCATTTGCAGCAGCCCTAGCAGAGAGGAGTCAACCATCCTATCAGTCAGAAATCCAGTTTCTCGGCAAGCCTCACCACCACAAGCCAAAGAGCTCTGAGGTCCTAGGTAAACTTGAAAGGCAGTCTAGGACACAATGACTGCAGTTTCCAGGTAGCCCTTAGTGCTGGGCTAGGCAAAGAGCCAAAGGACTAGAGTGGCATGTGACCTAGGGAGACACCAGCCAGGGCAGCTAAAGGAATGCTTGCCCCATGCCTTCCTCAAACTCAGGTAGTGCAGCCCACAGCAACGAAATTATCTCCTTCCTTCTGCTTAAGGGGAGAAGAACAAAGATGAAAGAGGACTTTGTCTTGCATCTTGGATGCCAGCTAAGGCACAATAGGATAGGGCACGAGGCAGAGTCATGAGGCCCTTATTCCGGGGCCTAGGTCCTGGACAACATTTCTAGATACACCTTGATCCAAAAGGGAAGCTGCTGCCTTGAAGAGAAGAACTCAATCCTGTCGGGATTCATCACCTGCTAACTAAAGCGCTCTTGGGACCTGAATAACCAGCAGCAGTACCCAAGTAGTATGCTATTGGCCTTGGGCTCTAAGAAGTACTGACCACAGGTGTGACCCAGCACATTCCCAGTTGTGTTGTCTGCAGTGAAAGACTCCTTCTGTTTGAGAAAAGCAGACAGAAAAGTAAAGGGGACTTTGTCTTGCATCTTAGGTACCAGCTTGAACAAAGTGGGGTAGAGAAACAAGCAGGCTCTTGGGTTCCCTGAGTCCAGGCCTAGGCTCCTGGATGGTATTTCGGGACCTGCCCTGGGCCAGAGGGGGGCCCACAGCCCTGAAGGGTGAATCACAGGCCTGGAAGTAGTCACCACAAGCTAAGTAAAGAGGCTTTGAGCTTTAACAAACATTGACAGCATGACCAGGCAGAAGCCTTTCCCCGTCCTTCCCCAACCATGGGCAAGTAGTGGTGATAGTCACAGGGAGAGGCCTCTCTGCTTGCGGAAAGAAGAAGGAAGAGCAGGAAAGACTGCATGTCATGGTTTTAGCACCAGCTTAGCCATTTATCTATTTAGTAGGCTAGAACATCAAGCTAATTTCTGACTTTTTTTTTAACTCCAATCCCCAGCACCCAGACAGCATCTCCTGACCAGCTGTGGCATGTAGGAAGTTGCCATCCTGAAGGGAAGGACACCAAACAGTCTGCCTTTGCTACCTGCTGGTTGTAGAGCCCAAGGGACTTGAGTGAACATAGGTGGTATCCCGATAGTGGTTTTGGCAGACCTTTGGTAAGATCTAGTGTTGTGCTGGCGTCAGGTATGAATGAGTAAGTGCAGTCTCAGGGATGGTGGCCACAGGAGTGCTTGCATCATCATACCCCCACCTCCAGGCAGCTCAGCTCAGAGATAGAGATTTTGTTTGGAAGAAAGTAAGGACAAAGAACAAGAGTCCCTTTGTGGTCATCCAGAAAATTTTTTCAGATTTTATTTAAGACCACCAAGGTGGTGCCTCTGCGAATCTGCGAAAACCACAGAAATATTGGGCTTGGAGTCCAGTCTCTTAAAATACCTGTAAAGCCTCCTCAATAAAGGCAGGAACAAATAAGCTCAGACTGTGAAGACTACAATGAATACCTAACTCTTCAATGCTTAAACACCAATGAATCTACAAGCAGCAAGATCATGCAGGAAAATGTGAGCTCATCAAACAAACTAAATAAGGCACCAGAACCAATCCTAGAGAAACAGCAATATGTGACCTTTCAGGCACAGAATTCAGAATAGCTGTTTTGAGGAAACTCAAATAAATTCAAGGTAACCCAGATAAAGAATTCAGAATTCTATCATATAAACTTAATGAAGAGATTAAAATAATTACCGGGCATGGTGGCTCACACCTGTAATTCCAGCTACTCAGGAGGCTGAGGCAGGAGAATTACTTGAACCCAGGAGGTGGAGGTTGCATTGAGCCAAGATCACACCATTGCACTCCAGCTTGGGCAAGAAGAATGAAACTCCGTATCAACATTAATTAATTAATTAAAACAAATCAAGCAGAAATTCTAGAGCTGAAAAATGCAATTGACATACTGAAGAATGCATCAGAGCCACTTAGCAGAATTGGTCAAGCAGAAGAAAGAATTAGGGAGCTTGAAGACAGACTATTTGACAATACACAGAGGAGACAAAAGAGAAAAACAATGAAAAACAATGAAGCACACCCATAATATCTAGAAAACAGCCTCAAAAGGGCAAATCTAAGAGCTATTGGCTTTAAATGGGGGACAGAGAAAGAGAAAGAAAGCACACCTACAATATCTAGTCAAAGGGGCAAATCTAAGAACCATTGGCTTAAATGGGGGATAGAGAAAGAGATAGAAGTAGAAATTTTATTCAGAGGGATAATATCAGAGAACTTCCCAAACCCACAGAAATATATCAGCATTCAAATAAAAGAATGTTATAGAACACTAAGCAGATTTAACCCAAAGAAGACTACCTCAAGGCATCTAATAATCAAACTCCCAAAGGTCAAGGATAAAGAAAGAATCCTAAAAGCAGAAACAGAAAAGAAACAAATAACATGCTATGGAACTCCTATACCTGTGGCAGCAGTCTTTCAGTGGAAATCTTACAGTCCAGGAGAGAGTATCATGGCATATTTAAAGGGCTGAAGGAAACATATTTTATCCTAGAAGACTATTTCTAGTGAAAATATCCTTCAAGCATGAACGAGAAATAAAGATCTTCCCAGAGAAACAAAAGCTAAAGCATTTCTACACCAGACCTGTTCTCCAAAAAATGCTACAATTTGAAAGAAAAGGGATGTCAATGAGCAAAACAAAGTCATCTGAAGGTACAAAACTCACTGGTAATAAGTACACGGAATATTATAGTGTTATAATTGTGGTATTTTAACCACCTTTATCATAAGTAGAAAGATGAAATGATGAACCAATTAAAAATAGTATCTACACTGCAACAACTTTTCAAGACATAGTACAAGACACAAAGAGAAACAACAAAAAGTTAAAAAGTGGAAATGATGAAGTTTAAGCATAGAGCTTTTATTAGTTTTTGTTTGTTTGTTTTTGAGATGGAGTTTCACTCTTGTTGCCCAGACTGGAGTGCAGTGCTGAGATCTTGGCTCACTGCAACCTCTGCCTACTGGGTTCAGCAATTCTCTTGCCTCATCCTCCCAAGTAGCTAGGATTACAGGCATGCACCACCATGCCTGACTAATTTTGTATTTTTAGTAGAGACAGAGTTTATCCATGTTGGTCAGGCTGGTCTTGAACTCCTGAACTCAGGTGATCCACCCACCTCGGCCTCCCAAAGCGTTGGGATTACAGGCGTGAGCCACTGCACCTGGCCTTATTAGTTTTCTTTTTGTGTGTTTGTTTGTTTATGTAATCAGTGTTAAGTTGTTATCAGTTGAAAGCAATGGGTTATAAGATAGTATTTGCAAGCCTCTCAGTAACCTCAAATCAAAAGACACACAATGGTTACACACAAAATAAAAGGCAAGCAATTAAATTATACCACCAGTTTTCTCAGCACCATTCTGGGTATCCATATGCAGAAGAATGAAAATTGATTCTCATCTCTTGCCATATGCTAAAATGAAATCAAAATGAATTAAGACTTTAATCTAAGACCTCTAACTATGAAACTACTACAAGAAAACATTGGAGAAACCCTCCAGGACATTGGTCAGGGTGAAAGTTTCTTGAGTAATATTCCACAAGCATAGGCAACCAAAGTAAAAATGGACAAAGGGGATCACATCAAGTTAAAGCGATTTTGCACAGCAAAGTAAACAATCAATGAAGTGGATTGTTTCCCACAGACCAGGAATAAATATTTGCAAACTACCCATCTGACAAGGGATTATTAACCAGAATATATAAGACACTCAAACGATTTCACTCCCACATTTGTTGCAGCACTGTTCACAATAGCCAAGATTTGGAAGCAACCTAAGTGTCTATCAACAGATGAATGGAGAAAGAAAATATGGTACATATACAAAATGAAGTACTATCCAACCACAAAAAAAGAATGATATCCTGTCTTTTGCAGCAACGTTGATGGAATTGGAGATCATTTTGTTAAGTGAAATCAGCCAATCACAAAAATACAAACATTGTATATTCTGTCACTTGTTTGTGGGGTCTAATAATCAAAACAATTGAACTCATGGATATCATTGTACATTTAAAAATAACTGAGTATAATTAGATTTTTTGTAACAAAAAGGATTAATGCTTGAGTAGATGGATATGCCATTTACCATGATGTGATTATTGTGCATTTCATGCATGTGTCAAAATATCTCATGTACCAAATAAACAGATGTACCTACTATGTACCTACAAAAATTAAAAATAAAAAAATTTTAAAACTTGAAATGTGTAGAAGATTGGAGGAAAATTAATTTTTTCTGCTTAGACCTATTATGCATTGCCTTTCCTAGATAATTGTGCAAGGTGTATTCCCAGCATGTGCAGATATTGTCAGTCATGAGTGCCTTAGTTTTAGATGCAAAGCAGTAAATGTGGCCCATAATAAGGATTGTTGACTGCTGATTCCATAGCACAAATGAGGAAAGAAGAGATTAGATAAGGGAAGATTTCAGAGGCTGTAGTAAAGATAAAATTTTCTTTTCTTTTGTTTTCTTTTTTTTTTTAAGGCTAGGATAACAAAACCTCAAAGTAACACTGCTTTCAGGCAGTGACTTCTTGCCCTGAGTCATCTCAACTTAATTTATTATTTCACAGTTGCCTGGTAGGTAAGAAGACCACTAAAACCAGAAGCAATCATGAGCTATTTTATCTGTAAGTTAGAGCATATTATCATTACTTAAAATCTGCTATTTTTAAGAAGACATCCTATGCCAAAAAGCAAGGGCCTGACCTGAGATGCCACAGCAGATGGTAACATTCATTTTATTATAATACCAACCTAGGCTTCCACTTTTTTCTTATTGAAACCTAGGGTAGGCTGATCAATTATATGGCTAATTATATGATAATCAGCATGAATGTTTTAACTTTTACTGGATAGCTGTAGCACAGCAACAGAACTGGAGTCTTTGAAGTTTTGTAGTACTTGGAACTTTATGTAGTGTGTATTCCTAACTGCTCTATCATCTATTTCAGCATAATACTCCAAGTAACTTCCCCTGCAGTTTAAGCTCTGTTTTCTTTTTTAGTTCTCATTGGAGATTATTCACTAGTCACACTCCTTCCTCTCTTCCTTTTGTCTCTTCTTAAACAAATGAACAGCCTTTCCAATTAAAAAATGATTTTTCTCTCTACAAACCCACCCATTCACCTTCTTTCTGTATTCCATGCTGAAAGATGGTAGTAATTTAGACCCATCTTCATCCCTTGTTTTCATTATCTTTGTAGTTTGCTTTCACTTTTCTTAACTCCTTATTGATATGTTATGGGACATGCTATTTTTTCCACTATATAATTAAAAATCTATATGCATCAATTATATGGGATATCTGTTTTCATCTGGCTCCTCTGCTCTCCACCCATTAAGGCAACAAGACAAAAAATATCTTAGGAATCATTTTACTTTCTCACAGGGATGAGGTGGGTTGGAGAGGGGTCTTTTCTGATTTGTTTCTGGTCTATATTCAGTGGTGTACTAGAATTGGTTTGTATCGGCTTTTGACAACTAATTGTACATATTTCTTCCCAACTTCAATTTCATGTTTAGTGGTTAGTAGCTTGAAATTGACCATAATGGGATTGCTTAATCCATGGAAATCAGCAAAGCTAACAAATAAGTGCTCTCTACCCATCAGCCTTGTTGTTAAATATTTATCAGCATACTACTGCCTGTTTTAAAACCAGTCTTGATGAGAAAGTCTATCTTAACTACCTGTCCAGTTGGAATCAACTAGGCAAGAACCTGGGCAACAAAACTATGGCATCATGGTAGATCAGAGAAGTAATATAGCTGTTTTGGTTCTATGCTTCAGAGTTCTCAGTCCAAGAATACTTATTTACCCTACCCAGGGGATGAAATGACCCAACAACTGAAATATAGTTGGGCCTACGTGTTGGAGCTTGATTTTAGCTGTGGGAATTAGAAGGTGGTAGTGAGGTCGAAATCAGGACTTACTGTGCCTTCAAGTGCCAGATTCTCTTGTTACATGTTTCAGGCCTGCCTCTCTTGCTGATTCATCAAACAACTTGCTGGTAGAGGTTGGTGGATATGACCCTTCACAAGGACTAGATATGAAATATGCAAACTAGTATTTACCTCAGTTTTAGTATTTACCTCAGTTTTAGGCTTTGGGATCATTTATGTTGTCTGGGCCTCAGCTATTCTTGCCAGTGAAGGGGAGAGATAGAGTAGATATTAATTTGTATTTATTACCCACTGATTATAAGTGGGTAGATAAGTAGAAAGTATAGTCTATAGTGGCAAAGATATGACTTAGCTTTCTTGGAAAATAAGTCCCTGGAGGTCAAGGTCTATGTCTTTGACTAATTTTATACTGTAACATATTTGTAGAGGGATTTACTAAGTATATTTCAAGAAGAGTTAATCCTCCCAACAATAAATTTAATATTAGAATCGTAACATTTCAGAATTGAGAGGAACCCTTACAGATTCATCTAGTCCAATAGCCTTTATTTTAAAACATTCATGGCTATAAAAATCATCTTAAAATGGAGTAAAGACTTAAACATAAGCCTGAAACTATAAAACTACTAGAGAAAAAAAACGGGGAAAATATACTATATTAGTCTGGGCAGGAATTTTTTGGATTTGACCCCAAAAGTGCAGACAACAGAAGAAAAAAGGACAAGGGGATTGTATCAAACGAAAAACTTTTTTCACAGCAAAGGAAGCAATTAACAGTGTGAAGAGACAGCCGACAGATTGGGAGAAAATATTTGCAAGCCATACATTTGATAAGAGGTTATTATCCAAAATATATAAGGGACTTAAACAACTTACTAACCAGGAAACAAATGACTCAATTAAAAATGGGCAAGAAACAATGCATCTGACAAAGGTCTAATGTTCAGAATCTATAAGGAACTTCAATAAATTTACAAGAAGAAAACAACTTCATTAAAAAGTGGGCAAAGTATGTGAACAGACATTTCTCCCTTTTTTTGTCTTTTTCTTATTATTATACTTCAAATTCTGGGATACATGTGCAGAAGGTGAAGTTTCCTTACGTAGCTATGCACCTGCCATGGTGTTTTGCTGCACACATCAACCCATCATCTACATCAGGTATTTCTCCTAATGCTATCCCTCCCCTAGTCCCCTACCCTCTGACAGGCCCTGTTGTGTGATGTTCCCCTCCCTGTGTCCGTGTGTTCTCATTGTTCGACTTCCACTTATGAGTGAGAACATGCAGTGTTTGGTTTTCTATTCTTGCATTAGTTTGCTGAGAATGGTGGTTTTTAGCTTCATCCATGTCCCTGAAAAAGACATGAACTCATCCTTTCTCATGACTGCATAGTATTCCATGGTGTATATGTGCCACATTTTCTTTATCCAGTCTATCATTGATGGGTGTTTGGGTTAGTTCCAAGTCTTTGCTATTGTGAGCAGTGCTGCAGTAAACGTGCGTGTGCATGTGTCTTTATAACAGAATGATTTATAATCTTTGGGGTATATACCCAGGAATGAGATTTCTGGGTCAAATGGTATTTTAAGTTCTAGATCCTTGAGGAATTGCCATACTGTCTTCCACAATGGTTGAACTAATTTACACTCTCACCAACAGTATAAAAGCCTACCTATTTCTCCACATCCTCTCCAGCATCTGTTGTCTCCTGATTTTTTAATGATCTCTATTCTAACTGATGGGAGATGGTATCTCATTGTGGTTCTGATTTGCATTTCTCTAATGACCAGTGATGATGAGCTTTTGGCTGCATAAATATCTTCTTTTGAAAAGTGTCTGTTCATATCCTTTTCCCACTTTTTGATGGGGTTGTTTTTTTCTTGTAAGTTTGCTTAAGTGTTATGTAGATTCTGGATGTTAGCCCTTTGTCATATAGGTAGATTGCAAAACTTTTCTCCTATTCTGTTGGTTGCTGGTTCACTCTAATGATTGTTTCTTTTGATGTGCAGAAGCTCTTTAGTTTAATTAGATCCCATTTGTCAATATTGGCTTCTGTTGCCATTGCTTTTGGTGTTTTAGTCATGAAGTCCTTGCCCATGCCTATGTACTGAATGGTATTGCCTAGATTTTCTTCTAGGATTTTTATGGTGTTAGGTTTTATGTTTAAATTTTTAATCTATCTGGAGTTAGAGTGTATTCCTTTTTTTCATATTGTTTGGAATAGTTTCAGAAGGAATTGTACCAGCCTGACCAATATGGTGAAACTCTGTCTCTACTAAAAAATAAAACAAAAATTACCTGGGTGTGATGGTGAACAGTTGCCTGTAATCCCAGCTACTTGGGAGGCTGAGGCGGGAGAATCACTTGAACCTGGTAGGCAGAGGTTGCGGTGGGCCAAGCTCATAGCCATTGCATTCCAGCCTGGGTAACAAGAGCAAGACTCCGTCTCAAAAAAAAAAAATCAAGATCATGTGTTTTGCAAGAACATGGTTGCTGGAGGTCATTATTCTTAGCAAACTAACACAGGAACAGAAAACCAAATATTACTTGTTCTCACTCATAAGTGGCCGCTAAATGATGGAAACACATGGAGGGTGGGAGGAGGAAGAGGGTCAGGAAAAATAACTAATGGGCACTAGGTTTAATACCTGAGTGATGAAATAAACTGTACAACAAACCCCCATGACACGAGTTTACCTATTTAATAAACCTGCACATGTACTCCTGAACTTAAAAGTTTTTAAAAATAGGTGAGGGAACTGAATAGGCAGTTTTCAAAAGGATTTGTAAAAATAGCCAACAGATACATGAAAAAATGCTCAGTATTGCTAATTGTTACAGAAATCCAAATTAAAATCACAGTATTACTTAATACTTATCAGAATAGCTACTATCAAAGATGCAAGTTAACAAGTATAGGTGAGGATGTGAAGAAAAGGGAACCCTTGTATACTGTTGATAGAAATGTAAATTAGTATGGCCATTATGGAAAACCAAATGGATATTCCTTGAGAACTAAAAGCAGAATTACCATATGATCCATCAATCCCCTTCTGGGTATTTACCCAAAATATTTGAACACAGTTTGTCAAAGAAATGCCTGCACTCCCATGTTCATTGCCAAGTTATAGAATCAGCCTAAGTGTCCATCAAGAAATAAGTGGATAAAGAAAATGTGGTATATATTCACAATGGAGTTCTATTCAGCCTTTAAAAAGAAGGAACTGCAGTCATTTGCAGTAACGTAGATGAACCTGGAGTTATACTAAGTGAAAGAAGCCAGGCACAGAAAGACAAATACCTCATGTTTTCACTTGTGGAATCTAAAACAATCAAACTCATGAAATCAGATAGTAGATGGTAGTTACACAGGCTGGGGGTTGTGAGGAATGGGGAGATGATAGTCAAAGGATACAAAGTCTCAGATAAGAGAAATACAAGTTTTTTTAGATCTATTTCACAGCATGGTGATTATAGTTAATAATATATTGTACATTTCAAATTTTTTAAGAGACATACATCTTAGATTTTATTGTTTCTTAGAGAACACTTGAACAGAACACTTTTTTCATACTGAATATAGAAACTTGCCCTGGGACTTGGATGGTATGAGGACTAACTGGAGGGGAAGCAATTAAACTTTGGTTGAGGAGGCTGAATATTTCCCTAGATATTCAAATTTGTTCTCTGAGATATAACTCTAAATGTATACAGTTGATATGAGTGGGTTTTCCTTTAATTTTTAATTTTGAAATAATTTAAGACTTACAGAAAATTTGCAAGAATAAATTGTAAAAAGAACTCCTGGGGCAGGAGCAGTGGCTCATGCCTGTAATCCCAGCACTTTGGGAGGCTGAGGGAGGCGGATCACAATGTCAGGAGTTCCAGACCAGCCTGACCAACATGGTGAAACCCTGCCTCTACTAAAAATACAAAAATTGGCCAGGCAAGGTTGTGCGTGCCTGTAATTCCAGCTACTCAGGAGGCTGGGGCAGGAGAATCAATTGAACCCAGGAGGCAGAGGTTGCAGTGAGCCAGGATCATGCCACTGCACTCCAGCATGGGCGACAGAAAGAGACTCTGTCTCAAAAAAAAAAAAAAAAAAAAAAAAAAAAAAAAAAAAAAAAAAAAAAACTACTGTATACACCTCCACCAGATTTCCCAAATGTCAACGTTTTTCACATTTATTGATCCTTCTTCTTCCTCCCCCATCTATTTTCTCATTCACAGTCTTACACAGTACTCATTTTTACCCTACCTTCCTCTCTCTCTCTCTCTCTCTCTCTCTCTCTCTCTCTCTCTCCCCCTCTGTCTTTCTATCTCTCTCTCTCTTTCCTCACTTTTTTCCTGAAGCATTTGAGAAAAAGTAACATACATGGTATCCCCCAATACTACAGTGTATGTTTCCTAAAAACAAGATAATTCTCTTTCATAACCACAGTACTACAATCAAAATTTGGAATTTCATCAATTGTTACAATTACGTTTTTTATAGAAAATGGACATCTCAAATCATGTTTAGCATTCAGTTGTCACAGTGTTTTAGTGCCCTTTAACTTAGAATAGTTCCTCAGTCTGTCTTTTAAGGCATTGGCTTTTTTGAAGAGTATAGACCATTTATTTTTAGCAGCTTTATTAAGATATAATTACCATGCCATACAATTCACTCATTTAAGGCATTTGAGGTATACAGTTCAATGTTCTTTGGTATATTTTCAGGACTGTGAAACCATCACCACAATCTAATTTTATAACATGTTGTCCTTGATAAAACAAAATTATTACTCATTAGCAGTTACTCCCTACCATTTCTGATCCTAGGTAACCACTAATTTACTTTCTGTTTTTATATATTTGCCTAAAAGGGACATAATTTATCAATGAATTTATAATAATATGTGCCCTTTTGTGTCTGGCTTCTTTCAGATGGCATCATGTTTTCAAGGTTTACCTATGTTATAGTGTGTACTTCCTTCCTTTTTAAAGTTGAATATTATACCATTGTATGGGTAAACCACATTATTTGTTCATTCATAAGGTGAGAGACATTTAGGTTTTTAACACATTTTGGCTATTGTGAAAAATGCTGCTATGAACATTTATGTACAAGTGTTTCTGTGGACTATGTTTTCAACTGAGTGGGATTGCTGGGTCACACGGTTACTTTAACTTTATGACAAATTAGCAAACTGTTTTCTAGAGTAGTTGCACCATTTTACATTCCCACCAGTCAAAGGGACCAATTTATCTACATCCTTGCCAATGTTATTATCTGCCTTTTCTGTACTACCCATCATAGTAGGTATGAAGTGGTATCTCATTGTCATTTTTATTTGCATTTCCTTGCTGACCAATGATGTGAAACATCTTTGCATGTGCATATTGGCCATTTATGCACTTTCTTTGAAGAAATGTCTATTCAAACCCTTTACCCATTTTTAATTGAGTTGATTTTTTATTGTTGAGTTATAGGTATTCTTTGTATATTCTAGATACATGTCCCTTATCAGGTATGTGATTTACAAATACCTTCTTACATTCTGTGAGTTGTTTCTTCATTTTTTGGTCATGTCTTTTGCAGCACAAAAGATTTTACTTTTGGAAATAATTTTCTTAAATGCCTTATTGAAAATTCAAGGAAAAAGTTTTTAATTTTGAAGTTCCATTTGTCTATTTATACAGTTGGTGCTTGCATTTCTGTTGCTATATTTAAGAAACCATTGTCTAATCAAGATCATGAAGATTTACTTCCACATTTTCTTCTGAGGGTTTTGTAGTTTTAGCTCTCCCATTTAGGTCTTTGATTCACTTTGTGTTAATTTTTAAGTATGATGTGAGGAAGGGATGCAACTTTATTCTTTTACATGTGGTTATTTGGTTTTCCCAGCATCATTTTTTGAAAAGACTCTTCTTTCATTCATTGAATGAACTTGGCACTCAAAAAAATCAATTGAGGCCAGTTACAGTGGCTCACTCCTTAATCCCAACACTGGGAGGTCAAGGTGAAGGATCACTTGAGCCAAAGAATTCCACACCTGCCTGAGCTACATGGCAAAACCTCATCTCTACAAAAAAATGCAAAAATTCCCCGGGCATGGTGGTGCATGCCTGTAGTCCCAGCTACTTGGTAGCCTGAAGTGGGAGGATAGCTTGATCTGTAATTAATTAGCTTGACTAAATGAGAGATTGAGGCTGCAGTGAGCCAGAATTGTGCCACTGCACTCCAGCCTGAGAGAAAAAGATCTTTGTCTCAGAAAACACACACACACACACACACACACACACACACACACACACACAATTTCCAATCCCTTTAAATTTTATTAACTTTTTTGTTTTTATTTTCCTCTGTCCTTGCCTCCAGTTAATCTTGCTACTTAGATAAAAGGGAAAAAGGGAGAAGATTGAAAACTAATGAGTTAAATGAAGTTTCAATGCAGTCATTATCATTCATTTTCTCTCTGTCTCCTGGTATCTTAGGATACTGAAATCTGGTGATCTATAAGAGTAATGGAAAACTTGATAGTGCTAAAGAAATGTCCTGTGACAAAAACAAAGGACTTTTTCCCCTTTCAGGAATCACTGACCCAAAATTCAATCTGAGACAAAATAAAAGTCAAAAAGCAAGCTATTTGACTTACAGGATTTTGTGCTTTTTTTCCCCTTATAAAACCTCCACAGGGACAAACTCACCTGATTTCTAAAATAGAGAATAGGGGTCTCTATTATAGGTATGTATAACAAATCATTGAAATGTTCATTACTTTTATGTCATGGATAGTTAAAGCATAGAGAAGAAAAAGAAAAGGATGAGAGAAAGAAGATAATGCTGGAAAAGGAATGGGAGAGGTATAAGAAGAGAGGGCAGGAAAAGGTCTGTGTCAGAAGAGACAAACAGTTGTTTTTTACTAAAGCATGGGAGACTTTTGTTTTTTCTGGAGACCAGCCTAGACAACACAATGAGAATCTATCTCTGCAAAAAATAAACCACATTTATTTCTTATTTTTTTCTTCAAACTTTTAGGTTGAGGGGACACATGTACAGGTTTGTTACATTGGTAAATTTCATGTTGCTGGGATTTCGGTTAAAATTAGTTCATCACCCAGGTAGTAAATATGTTACTCAATAGGTAGTTTTTCAACGTTCACCCTTCACACTTTGCCCTCAAGTAGGCCCCAGTGTCCATTGTTTCCTTTTTTAAATACATTTGTTTAGCTCCCACTTATAAGTGAGAACATGTGGTATTTGGTTTTGCATTAGGAAATTAGGAACAGAAATTTTCCTGTTTTAATTTGCTTAAGATAATGTCCTCCAGCTACACCCATGTTGCTGCAAAGGACATTATTTAATTCTTTTTTATGGATACATAGTATTCCATAATGTACATGTAATACATTTACTTTATCCAGTCCATCATCGATGGGCACCTAGGTTGATTCCTTATCTTTGCTAAATGAATAGTGCTATCACGAACATACATGTGCATGTGTCTTAATGATAGAACAGTTTATATTCCTTTGCGTATATACCCAATAATGGGATTGCTGGGTCAAATGGTAATTCTGTTTTAAGTTCTTTCAGAAATCATCACATTGATTTCCACAATGGCTGAACTTATTTGCACTCCCACCAACAGGATATAAGCATTCTCTTTCTCCACAACCTTGCCAGCATCTGTTTTTTTTACTTTTGAATAGTAGCCATTCTGACTGGTCTGAGATTGGTATCTCATTGTGGTTTTGATTTGAATTTCTCTAATTATTAGAGATGTTGAGCATTTTTTCATATGCTTGTTGACCACATGCATGTCTTCTTTTGAAAAGTTTCTCTTCATATTCTTTGCCTACTTTTTAATGGGGTTGTTTGGTTTTTGCTCATTGATTTGAGTTCTTTATAGGTGCTAGATGTTAGACCACTGTTGGATGAATAGTTTACAAATATTTTATCCCATTCTGTGAGTTGTCTGTTTACTTTGTTAATAATTTCTTTTGCTGTACAGAAAATCTTTAGTTTATTTAGGTCCCACATATCAAGTTTTGTTTTAGTTATAATTCCTGTTGGGGCTTTATCATGAAATATTTTCCAGGTCCTATGTCCAGAACAGTATTTTCTGGGTTTTTTTCTGGGGTTTTTATAGTGTTACACTTTACATTTAAGTCTTTAATTCATCTTGAGTTGATTTTGTATAGGGTAAAAGGAAGAGGTCCAGTTATAATCTTCTGCATATGGCTAGCCAGTTATCCCATCACCATTTTTTGAATAAGGAGTCTTTTCCCCATTGCTTGTTTCCATTGACTCTGTTGAAGATCAGATGGTAGCAGTTGTGTAGCTTTATTTCTGGATTCTTTAACCTGATTCATTGGTCTATGTGCCATGCTGTTTTGGTGACTGTGACCTTGTAGTATAGTTTGAAGTCAGGTAATGTAATACCTCCAGCTTTGTTCTTTTTGCTTAGGATGGCATTGGCTATTTAGGCTCTTTTTGGTTCCAAATTTTATAAGTTTTTTCCTAATTCTGTGAAAAATGTCATTGGTGGTTTAATAGCAATAAATTACTTTGGGCAGTATAGCCATTTTAACATTATTGAGTCTTCCTAATCATGAGCATGGAATGTTTTTCTATTTGTGTCTTTGATTTCTTTTAGCAGTATTTTGTAATTTTTGTTGTATAGATCTTCAACCTCCTTGGTTAGCTATATTCCTAAGTATTTTATTAAGTTGTGGCTATTGAAGCATGGCAGATTGAAAGTTAATGTTTCTACTGTGTAAGATCACCTAGAACAAAAGAGAATAAGACTATTATTATTAGGAAAATGGAATTGTAGGAAGATTCGAGATGCTAAGATTGTTTATCTCAGAGAAAAGAAGATTAGGAGAAAGTGGCATGATTGCTGCTTTTGTCTATCTTAAAGCCCTAAAGGAAAAGATGAATTAGACTTCTATTTTATGGCAGGAGCTGTAGGGAAAGAAAGTTTTTCTCAACATAGGTGAACAATGGAATGGGACGGTAGGAAGTCTACTTTCAGGAGGCAAGGATCATAGTCTTCACTAAAGTTACATTAACATCAGATGGAACTTCAGTTTAGATGATTATTAAGGTCTTTCTGACCCTTTAGTACATGGACTGTATTTAAAGAAGTTTAGTGTATTTTTTTCACTATTCATAAATGATGGTTTGGAAAGTGTTTGTTGCCTTGCCTTGGTCTTCTGGAAGTGGGTCATGATTATGCAATTTGTGCAATGGCCAGTGCAGAATGGACCTCCTTCAATAGGAACTGGCAGTTTAAGGCTTAGGCCATGACATTAATGCTATAGTAACCTTCCATTCTTTTCAGGCTCTTTTAAATAGCTAAAGACCAATGGCATAAATAGCAAATTTATGAATTGAATTTCTGTTTAGCTTGCTATTCCCAGTACTAATTATTTATTTCACTTAGGGCTTTTGTCTGGGTTAGAAGTCTTACTTAAAAATAAGACCTGAATTTCTCAAGTTCTTTTATTTCACACCAGTGAATTTTTATATTCTAATAGTGCAAATGAAGACAAAATAGGATGAGTGGATGAATAAGAATCAATAGTATAAACAGAGAAATTCCATTTCAAATTGGACTTTCAAGTGTATTAAAATGCATTGTATAAGAAATCTATGTAAGATGCTTTTTAATATGTTAGTGCTCACAGATTGTCACATTATTTAAGTTATTGGAAAAGTGTAATAGGTCACGGCAGATGGTATACTATCTTAGACCCATTTTCTTGCCAAGTCCTCAAGTGCTGAAGAAGAGGAGTTACTTGTGATATGGGTATTTTCCTGTCATCCCTTCATACAAAAGTAAGAAATTTCAGGGTTAAGGATAACTCATTCAGGAATCTATGTTTACTGATGAGATTTTTAAAGGAAGTCATGCAATATGAAGGGGATGCACTTAAGCATAAGGATTATTGAAAAACATTAAAATGTTAATCCAGCTTTTAAAAGCAATGCTTTTATCTCTGAGTATAAAGAGAGTGTTTGCTTATTCATTATCTGTTCATTCTAAATAGAATAAATCGCTTGGGAATTAAAAAAGCAGGAACTCATCTATTTCAATCTATAAAAGAAATGGTTGAATAAATTAACTACAAAAGCCAATATTTTTATCTCTTCCTATATTTACCGGGCTTCATTTTTTTACTTAGAGACTTACAATAGATTCATAATATTGAAGAAAGATGTGTTCATTTAACCTAACACATTTTTGCTCTAAATAAAAATAGCATACGTGTGCATTGTTTTTGATGACAGGAATATTCCCAGTATAGATTTGTAAGGATCTGTCCACTTGGGAAGACTCAACTTACACAAAAAGAAAAGCAATATAAAGTAACTAAAATATACGAGATTCAAAGGTAGCACGTACCCTGGAGTTTAAAGAAAGAAAGGTTGTTGTGAGCTAGGTTAGTTAAGAAAACTTTTTGAGAAAGGTAGAATTTGAACAAGATGGTAAAGGAAGACTAGTACTTAAGCAAGGAAAAGAAAGGAATTCCTTATGAGGTTAATGAGCCGTGTTAGGTGCAGACAGAAATGGTAATAGTGTCATGTCATATGGGGGAAGCAGTAAGTGGATTAGTTTGTTAGAGGACAAGAAGTCATATTAAGAAGTAGTTGTAGAAAATATTAAAGTATACTAGGGTCAGATCATGAACTGTCTTAATGCCAGTAGGCAGTAAGAACCACTGGATTTTAACAGGGGGATGAGGATGTGTGGAAAGGGATCTGTTTCAAGAGAGTGTTCTGCTACCAGTGTGTAAATGTTTTGGAGGCAGGGAGAGAGTTCTTGCCTTAATCCAAATGTGATGATGAGGGAATAATACAGGGTATTGCTAGCATTGCTAGCATTGTATTAATAAAAAGATGCAAGAGAGATAAGACTTGGTAGCTGCACTAGATATAGGGGGAAAGGAATAGCTTAAGGATGACTCCTAGTCACTTAGATTTAAAACCCATGATCCATGACTTTGACAGAAATAAGATAGTGACCTTAACCCTAGCTATTCTCCGGTGATCTTGAAAGGATTTATTTCAATTAGCTTTGACACACAAAATAAAAAATTCATCATTCAGTTTCCTGATGAAGCTGAAAAATTAATCTAAATAATGTAAAATATAAATCACTACTTTAATTGTATACTTACGTATCTTCTAAAAATAAATCCTACATCTCTCTGAGTTATAAAGACTATGTATTAAGGGTAAATCAAACAAATATGCATTCTTTACAGAAATATTGATTAAATTGACTCTTTCTGATTAGTGATTTAAATTGACATGATTTATTCCATTAATGCAAAGATCCTGTGCCCTCTGGGGAGTATGTCTAGAAGAGCAAAGCAGCTCACTGACAGCAGTGACTGGAATATTGCCAAGCTAGTCCCAGAGCTCAACCTACTTTGTTTAGGAATTAAACAAATGAAAAGTTTCCTGAGGTTCCATTACAATACAAGAATGTATGGGGTTTCATTTGTGAATCAACAGGGAATTAAAAAGCAGGAAGTCAATTATATATTAAGTCTCACATTGTTCTGTAATTGTTTTGCATCAATTATATATTTAGTTGTATATTGTTGGCTAATTTGTTTGTGTTGATTACATATACTTCTTTATATTGTTGTCAAATTGTTTGATGTGCATCAGTCACAGCATTCCTATGTAAACTGGAAACTCCTCAGGGACAGGGACCATCCTTCTCTTTTGTTTCCCCCAGGAAATAGCAAGAGACCTGGCACATGTCTTGAGTGTTGAACTAGAATAAGGTATTTCAGAATACTTAAGCCTAGATCTGTAATACTACTGTGGATCCCCTAAAACACTTTAGATTCCACAGCAGCACTGTGAATGTTGACTTAAAACAGTAGCATGACTTTATATTCCTTACAAAATTGTTTCTGGAGATGCTGTTAATATACCATCATGCAGGATACAAACTACAAAGTAGAAATATATACTTATCTTTAAAATTAGAGGAACTAACTGACTCATGGCCTGCTCTTGGTTTTTCCTTTTGTGTCTACTAATTAAACTCTGAGCTCAGAGTTTTTCTACCTACAGAATGGGATAATAATTGCTATCTTGGCAACTGGTTGCGATGATTAAATACAGTATCATGTCAATATTCTGGCAGAACCAGTTCCTTGGAGTGAGAACAGATACACTGTTACCTATTTTCTCGAGATGTACTACAGGGATGACAATGACAATGACTCCGGAAATCTATTCAGAAATTCTTGTTCTGAGTAGTAGTATCCATGACTGATATTATGATACTAAAGTTCCATCAATCTCTAAAATTCTGTGATAATTATCTTTTTTATTCTTTTTTTTCTTTTTATTACATTTTAGGTTTTGGGGTACATGTGCAGAACATGCAAGATAGTTGCATAGGTACACACGTGGCAATGTGTTTTGTTGCCTTCTGACACTACACCCACATTTGGCATTTCCCCCATGCTATCCCTACCCCACTACCCCCATGGTGTCCCTCCCCTATTTCCCCCAATAGACCTCAGTGTGTAGTACTCCCTTCCCTGTGTCCATGTGTTCTCATTGTTCATCACCCGCCTATGAGTGAGAATATACGGTCTTGCATTTTCTATTCTTGTGTCAATATGCTGTGAATAATGTTCTCCAGATTCATCCATGTCCCTACAAAGGACACAAACTCATCATTTTTGATTGCTGCATAATATTCCATGGTGTATATGTGCCACATTTTCTCAGCCCAGTCTATCATCGATGGGCATTTGGATTGGTTCCAGGTCTTTGCTATTGTAAACAGTGCTGCAATGGACATTCGTGTGCATGTGTCCTTAGAGTAGAACAATTTATAGTCCTTTGGATATATACCCAGTAATGGGACTGCTGGGTCAAATGGAATAGCTATTTCTAGGTCCTTGAGGAATTGCCACACTGTCTTCCACAATGGTTGAACTAATTTACACTCCCACCAGCAGTGTAAAAGTGTTCCTATTTCTCCGCATCCTCTCCAGCATCTGTTGTCTCCAGATTTTTTAATGAACGCCATTCTAACTGGCATGAGATGGTATCTCAATGTGGTTTTAATTTGCATCTCTCTAATGACCAGTGATGATGAGCATTTTTTCATATGTTTGTTGACCTCTTCTATGTCTTCTTTTGTAAAGTGTCTGTTCATTTCCTTTGCCCATTTTTGGATGGGCTTGTTTG
>CM052670.1:60855563-60886866 GCA_028533165.1 Leontopithecus rosalia | reverse complement strand
CACTTTTTTCACTGCTGGTGAGAGTGTAAATTAGTTCAACCATTGTGGAAGACAGTGTGGCGATTCCTCAAGGACCTAGAAATGGAAATTCCATTTGACCCAGCAATCCCATTACTAGGTATATATCCAAAGGACTATAAATCGTTCTACTATAAGGACACATGCACACGAATGTTCATTGCAGCAGTTTACAATAGCAAAGACCTGGAACCAACCCAAATGCCCATCGATGATAGACTGGACTGAGAAAATGTGGCACATATACACCATTGTATATTATGCAGCAATCAAAAATGATGAGTTCGTGTCCTTTGTAGGGACATGGATGAATCTGGAGAACATCATTCTCAGCAAATTGACACAAGAACAGAAAATGAAAGACCATATATTCTCACTCACAGGCGGGTGATGAACAATGAGAACACATGGACACAGGGAAGGGAGTACTACACACTGAGGTCTATTGGGCGAAATAGGGGAGGGACATTTGGGGGGAACGGGGGAGGGATAGCATGGGGAGAAATGGCAAATGTGGGTGAAGGGGCATAAGGCAGCAAAACACACTGCCACGTGTGTACCTATGCAACTATCTTGCATGTTCTGCACATGTACCCCAAACCTAAAACGCAATAAAAAGAAAAAAATAGTGAGGGTGCATATCTTTCTCAGCCATCTTTTTCTTGTAAAGCATTGAATTAATGCCACCATCTAAAGAAAGCACATTCTGGTTCTAGGAAGTCAAAGGTTATATCCTTGAAGGATTTAGCCTGACTAAAGTTTTTCAAGAGTAGGGAGTAGTAATAATGCAGTTGTCCTGAGTGGCCCCAGTTATGCTCTCGGAAGTAGGTATTACTCCTGATCATCACCTCCCCGTATCTGGTAAACCGAAAGAGTGGCATTTTTTCATCAACTTTTAAGTTCTGAGCTGCATGTGCAGGATGTACAGGTTTGTTACAGCTTTAAACATATGCCATGATGGTTTCCTGCACAGGTCAACCTAGGTATTAAACCCAGCATCCAGTAGCTATCCTTCCTGATGTTCTTGCTCCCCCAAGAATGGCATTTTGAAGGCACTTGGGTTTACTGGCAATGCATCCTTGTTTACCAGTGTGGTTGGATGGCCATGGCTTGAAAAGAAGTAACATATCTTGACCATAGAAATTCAAGTTTTGGTTTACTTTTTCTTCTTCTTAAACCCTACCTTTAGATTGGATTTCATGTTCCCCTCATTTCCAGGAGAACACAGAATATTTCCCATGAAAAGAGGCTTATGCCATGCATAGTTCCATCCTTCTTACTGAATCCATGTCCCTGGGATTGCTGATGATTGGAAATCACATGGAACATTCTACTTTGAGCTTGGTAAAGCAGCTGATTTTGTTACGAAAACCCAGGAAAAGCTCTGGCCTCTGTTCCCACCACCCACACAGCCAAAAGGAATCCCAGGCTAGGTGGAGCTGAAAGGGCATTTGAAGACCATCTAGTTCCACCCCTTGTGGTACAGATGGAAAATTCAAGCCCAAAGTTGAATAAAGGAACTTGCTTAAGGTCACACAGTTAGATAATGGTTACCTTCTGACTTCAGAAGACTATTCTTCCTCCCTAATTGTATGTTAAAGAGGAATCTGACAGATACCTGTTTAAACTATTAATTCAGAGTGTGTGTGTGTGTTTGTGCATGTGTTCACACATGTGCATACACGTGTGTGTGTGTGTACATGGTTTAATTTTTAAACTTTATTTTGGATGACTTTTGTACTTCCAGAAAAGTTACAGAGCTAGTACAAAGAGTTCCAATATACTGTTTGCCTGGTTTTTCATAATGGTATCATCTGCACATTACTATGGTACATTTATAAAAATTAAGAAACAAACCCTGGTATATTACTATAAACTAAACTCCAGACTTCATTCAGACTTCACCAGTTTTTCCATTAACGATTATTTTTCTAAAATATCAGGATCCAATCAAAGATAATACAATGCATTTAATTATCATGTGTCCTTAGTTTTCTTTTTCTCTGGTCTGTGGCAGTGTCTCTGCTTTTCCATAACTTTAACATGTTTAAGAGTACTTGTCAGGTATTTTACTGAATGTCCCTCAATTTGTGGTCCCTCAATTTTCTTATGATTGCGCTAGGGCTATGGATTTTGGAGAATAACAACACAGAGGTAAAGTTCCATTTTTATTTCATTATTTCAAGGGGCACATAATAGCCTTTAACAAGACATCACTAGTAATTATCACTAGTTAACTTTGGCCATTTGGTTAAGGTTGTGTTTCCCATGTTTTTGCAATGTAAATCAACTACTTTTTCCTTTTTCATTCTCTATTCTTTGGAAGTAAGTCCAGCCCACACCCAAGCTCAACCTCCTTCAAAGGGGAATATCTACATACATTATTTAGAATTATTCTGTTAGGAAACCTGTCTTTTCTCCACCATTTATGTATTTATTTGATCATTTCTTTCTACTGTATATGTATGGGCTAATATTTATTTATTTTGTACTTTGGGGTTTAATCCGATACTACCTTGTGTATTTTGTTGCTCAAATGCTTCTGCTTTAGACATTAGGAATTATTTCAGGTTGATTCCTGTGTCCCTTTAAACACATTCCCTCTTCCTTTTATCTTTTTAGTACTTGCCAATTTTCTGGTACTACAAGATACTCCAGGCTCATCTTGTATTTTCCCTGTCCTAGATCTAGAATGAACCATTTATCCAAAGAACTCAGATTCCTTTTACTCGAAAATGATATTTAGAAGCCAAGATCTAGGAGTGATCATTGTTACCAAGCTGTCTTTGCTTCCAGACTTTCTCAGTTAACATAACTAGATAATATATGTTTGTTTATGTACTAATGTTTATATACATACATATCTATAATCATTTGTGTATCTATCCATTGTATATATATTAAGCTAAACATGAGTTTATATTGATGTCTCTAACTCTAATCCAATACTATAGGATTCTTTCTAGCCTTCCTTTCTTTTTTTCTGTAAATTCCCTCTATAACAATGAGAAACCTAGTTTCCATTACCCACCATCCATTTACTTACTTGTTCAAACCAGTCTCATAATTGTTCATCTATACCACCATGATAAACAGCTTTACCAACTATAGTACAGTGTTTATGCATCTTTATTTGTCTTTATCCTTATAGTTTCTAGCTAAAACACAATTTTTCAAAGTTAAATCAGCTTTGTACCCACTTCCTCAGTGCACTTATGTCACACATTTGTAATACAGTTAAATTTATTTGTCACAGTCTGCACTCCATCCTGGGATCCTCTGACATCTGGTTGATGTTTGAATTTGCATACATTAAGGCTTATTATTTGTAAATTACAAGTCTATAAGTTTTGACAAATGCATAATGTCATGTGCTCACCACCCCAATAGAACAGAGGAGAGTTCCATCACTCTAAAAATTCCTCTGTGAATCTCCTTTTGAATCAACCAGTTCCCCTATCCTTAACACTCAGAAACTACTGATAAGTATTCCACCCTTATAGTTGTATATTTTCCAGTGTGTCATTTGAATGGAATAATACAACATGTAGCCTTTGGGTATGGCTTCTGTCTTCTAGTAAAATTCATTTAAGACTCATTCATGTTGTGTGAATCAATAGCTCTTTTCAGATAAGTAGTTCCCGTCAATCACTGAATACTATTCCATTGTAAGAATACTTGTTTATCCATTCTTTTGTTGAGGGATATATTGATTATTTTTAGCTTTGAGAAATTACAAATAAAGGTGCTAGAAACATCCACAAGCAGGTTTTTGTGTGTAAGTTTTCAATGCACTTGGGTAAATACCTAGAAGTGCATTTGGTGTATCATGGTAGGTCTAACTTTTAACACAGTTCCTTTCCAAGAAGTCTGGGTTGAGTGTACATATGGTGCAGTAGAATATCTGTTTCTGAGCTGGACTGAAATAGTGATCACTTTTATACCATATTCCATGTAGATGGAATATAGAATGTCAATTGGATGTCTTCCCCTACCAGGAAGAGGAAGTTTCTGCAAATGACCATTAGATGGCAGGGTACTTACTGGCACCCTGAGACTGGATGTCTGGGAGATTGTAGGAGACTATGAAGATTATATCACTCTACCCTCCTTCCCTCTTCTTGACAAAGGGATATTCTAGCCACATTCAGGAAATAAAATAAATGATTTCTGACTCGTAGCATGTACCTTTCTACTGCTTCAGGAAGTTAGGCTTGGGTTTCATGTTGGCAAGTATCTCAACAGATAAATTTGTATAACGGTAAACTTTAGGTTAGATAATGAGTACTGACCTGAAATGGGGTAAGCAACATCATGTCATGTTTGTGCCCCCTTGCTGACCTCTTTGCAAAATAAAAGAAGCATAGAACCTTGACTCCTGAGTTCTAATGCCAGCTATCTATTGTCCTACCTCTCTTGGCCTCATATTAATCATCTGTAAAATAAGGATAATACCTTCCCATTCATGCTCACAGGGCTGTTGTCAGAGATCAATAAAAGATATGTAATATGAAATGCGTTGAAGGACTTTATGAGTTTAACATCACACAAATGTGAACTATTAATTATTCATGATCAAACAAAATAGAATATGAAACACTATTCATATTAGGTGAATTGTACATTAATAAATCTGACTTCAAAATAGAATCTGTTAGGCTGGGCATGGTGGCTCATGCTTGTAATCCCAGCACTTTGGGAGGCCGAGACAGGTGGATCACCTGAGGTCAATATTTCGAGACCAGCCTGACCAACATGGTGAAACCCCGTCTCAAACCAAAAAAAAAAAAAAAAGGAAAAGAAAATAGAATCTGTTTATCTTGATCAGGAAAGGTAGATATTTAGTCTCTGAAATGATGAGGTATTTTCCTCAGAACTTAGTGGGTGGGTAATTTATTATTATCCATTTGTTTAATTTTTGGTTTAGCAGTTATAGAAAATACTTGCTTCCAGATTGAACGGATGTTATAGGGTGATTCCTCACCCTCATAAAATCCACATTATTTCAGTTTACCAAATAAATACTGGCACATTCAGTAGATATTACTAATTAGGGTTCCAGTTGGTACTCATGATTCACTCTAGTGCTCTGGATCCAGATCATTTGGTATGCACCAGGGGACAGCAAGCCTCAGTTATAGAAGTAGCTTTATCTTTAGCTTAGAAATCATTTGTAGTTGCTCTAGTTCAAAGCTTAAAAGAAGATTTGAGGAGTTTACTCTCAAGGTTTGAGGAGTTTACTCTCTTATGAGGACTGTACTCTCTCTTTCCAGCAGTGCAGAAACCAATAATCATTAAAGCATTATCACCATAACCATGGTCAGGTTTTTTTCAGCCTTGCCCTTGCAGCTCAGCACTACTCTCTCGCTGAAAGAGATAAGCTAGGGAAAACAGCATCTACTCATTATAATCTTTTCAGCTTATTGATCTGCAAGTCTCAACTCTCTGGGCTACCCTGCCTATCAGAGCCAAAAAGAAAGGCTCCATGTGTATGTATGGGCCTGTCTGTAAAAAGTAAGTCTTGAAGGCATCCTTGGCATCTGTCATGTGGCATGGGGTACATGCAATTGTTTGTAATAGAGTCAGGGAACCATAGGATATGACCTGAAGTGGGAGGCCCAGTTTCTACCCTTCATTTTACAATTGGGAAAACTGAAACCCAGACTAAAAAGTAATAACTATTTAGCTATGTAGGTCTTGCTTTATTATTACTGGCCACAGAAAGTGCATCTTAACAGTAGCCAAAGAAGGTATTGGTCCAGTAGAGAAGGGACACTGTAATTCCCATAGCTTCAATCTTTATCTTCCTCCAGTGGAAGGGGCTTAGCCTAATTGAAAATAGTTGATGTAATAATGTAGGGCATGGGAGGGACTAGTGATAGGGGTGTGTGTGTGTGTGCACGAGTGCTCATGTGTGTTTATGTGTACAACCTTGTTTTCAATTACCTACTTCTCTTTGGCCTCTAAATTCTGCATATTTTCCCCTTCTCCTGTCAGAATCATCTAGTAAATATGTACCTTTTTGAGTTTGTAAATGGAGGCTGGGTTAAAGAGTGCCCTTAGTTTAGGAATGTTGTGTGCTCATTTGGCTAGGTGTGTGTGATTGTTTGTGGGGGAATGTACTGGATTTAGAATAGTAATAGTTCCTCAAAACTGGAGCTTTTTAATGAGAGAAATTGGTCTACCTTTTTTCTTGCATAGCCCAGTTTTATTAACTGGGTATAACATGCTGTGTGCAAGTCAGTGCCAGAAAATATCTTTATAAGTAATTGATCTGACTCTTCTTCCTTTCTCTTTAGATATTCCCTCCTATGTATGATAAAAACCAATCTTGGTGAGTTTATCTCTTTTTTAAGCACTTTATCAAGTGATTTTTCTAGCTCTTGAAAAGACAACTTCTATACCCACCCTCACTGTACAACCAACCCAACATTCTCTGCATAAACAAACATGCTTCTTTTCTGTGTGATATAAATCTGTGAATTATAGTGCAAATGGACTTGCTGATTCCAAACTCTAAGCATAAAGACCCTCTAGGAAACCATCGCCAAGGATAAGATTAATTGCTACACTGGCAAGTATCTGCCCATTTCCCTCACTCAGTGGAAAATCTGGCCCACCATGACAAAAAATAGCTCATCCCAGGGCCTTGAAACCAACCAAATGAGATTCTAGTGTTGGGGATAAAAGCAAGGCTGGAGACTAACTCATTCGTTTGCTTTCGTGTTCTCTATAAAATATAAAACATATATTTTATAAACTCCAAATTTCATAAGTTTTGTCTATTACCCTATCTAAGCACATTTTCTTCCTCCACCATTCTCAGGACATATGGCTTAGTTAGTCATACAGATTACACAGATGAATGCAGAGTGTTGAGTGACAAAGTCAACCCTTTGGTAGTTTAGAGCAAGGCAGGGGTATGTTGGCAAGGTCAGGTCAGAGAAGACTATAAACTTTGCCTTTCATCTTTACCCTAATAATGCTACTGAACAGAGCTAACCAGGATCTTTCTCAAATCCACATGTACAGTTTTTATTTGTCAGAGACTAAGCATAATGCCTGGGGGAAGGCATGCTAATAGAACTATTCATTCTTTAGGGTCTAATTTTCCTTGCCTATGCATTCTTGTAGTGTCAGTAGAGCCCTGGACACCCTAAGATAGAAGTGAACTGTGCAAAGGGGGATTCATTGGCGATAACTTGAACAAATTTTGTAATTTTTTTAAGTTTTACATCCTCCTTTTGTTTTCATATGGACTTCAGACATACAGTTAATGTCTGTCAGAACTGAAAGGTACCTCTGATACCATTTTATCTACCCCTTAACCACAAAAAAAAATTATATAGTGAGCAGTTTAGTATAGTAGAAAGAGCATGGGATTTGAAAAGAAGAACTGAATTCTACTTTCAGCACAAGCCATTTGATCTCTCTGAAACTCAGTTTCTTTATATGTAAAATGGAGGTGATAATCCTCATAATGACATTGTAAAGCAGTGTACTGGTAGCCCCAGGTTCACTGATTTTCTAGAAGGCCTCACAGGACTCAGAAGTTGTTACAATCAGGCTACAATTTATTTTATGAAAAGGATACAAAGCAGGATCAATAATTTGAAAAGGTATATCAGTCAGAGACTGGAGGATACCAGGTGCAAGCTTCCAAGTGTCTTCTCCCAATAGAGTCACACAGGTTGTGCTTAAACCTCCAACAATGAACTGCAGAAACATATGCAAAGTGTTTTCTGCTAGTGAAGCTTGCTTGAGCCTAAAACTCTAGGATTTTTATTGGGGTAGCTAGTGACTGAAATTCCATATCCCTTGGAAAGAAAGCATGTATTCACCATAAATCATATATATTTTTTTTGCTCAAGATATCTAGACAAGATGTTACAGCATGGTTGAAGGGTTTAAGCATACACAATACCCCTTATCAGTTACTAGAATAGAAAACAACCTAAGACCTCAGTTCCCAGGAGCTGGCCAAGGACCACTCACACAAGTGGACTTTTCTAAAAATGTATAAGATTTGAGCAACTCAAGACTGCTAGGTTAACTCTTTCTTTCACAGATAGGTATTAAATCATTGTATGTATATATATGTATATAAAATATTGTGTATACATACACATAGTATAAAGCAGTACATTAAATGTGAGAGATTATTATTATACATATGAGTAAAGAGAGCTAGAGCTATGCTGGGGTGTGATTGAATGCAGTAAGAATGGAAATATGAAAGATAACTCTCCAGGGAAATGAATGGGGAAACTGGAAACAATCCCACTGAGGATTTTATTTTTCTCTATGATTAGAGATAATTTCATCACCACAACCATTCTGTCCCTCATCAGTGTCACATTGTACTTTCTTATCATAGCTATATATTTCTTGGGGTTTTTGCATAAGCCACATTGTTTCGCTAACCCCTGTGGAGTTTTGGCAAGGATGTGATCCTCTCAAGGAAAGGGAAGAATTGAGCTTTTGGAGAAGGCATGGACAGGTGCTTCCTAGAAAATCTTGAGCAAGTCCCAATGAATGACTATGGTTAATTACACTATCATTATACTATATAAACTAATACCAACAGTGAATTTTAGTCTGAATTGAATTGAAATGAATGTATGTGAACCCAAATACTATTGAAATATAAATTTGAGCTAAATACTGCACTAGATGCCCGGCCAGCCTGATCATTCTATAAAAATTTGCCCTCTAAAGACAAAGGAAATGACTATAGAAAGGAAGTTCAGGCTTTATACCTAAAATTGCTGAAAGCATTTGTTAAGTGTAGCCTGTACTCTCTGAACTCAGGTGGTAATGGCACCTAGTAGACTGGAGAACAGTTTGAGAAAGTGGGCATATCTTACAGATGGACAACAAACCTCCTGATGGAACTTTGGTAATGGAGTACACATTAATAGCAATTCAGCTGCTGTAAGCTTCTTCCTCTGCTTTATACCCCCAGAGCTGCTGTAGCTTTCCCCCAACTCATGAATGGGGACTAAGGCAGCTGCCTTTATTCTGCATGTAAACTAGAAATGGCTCATTTGTCTTCTTGGTATGTACTTTTATCCTTTACCTTGGACCCATGTCAATGGTTCTCCTCAAATTGTCCCTCTGCTACCAGACTTTATTGACTCCTATACGAGGCTTTTTCTGAGCCCCCTGCTCCAGGTGGCCCTAAAACCTTCATGTACAATGTAATACAGGCTCTTTTATGTGCTAGCAGAAAATGACAGAGATTAAATGGTGGCCTTGCCATCAAGGGAACTCATTGCTTCTTTTTAAATAAAGTATTTGTCAGGTTTTGCCTAGAATTAAGGGATTGAATCACTCCTTTGCCTACCATGTCTTTTCTTAAAACAGCTTCTCCTACACTTTATCTCAATTAAAATACTACCCCTTACATTTGTACCACATTTTATACTTTTCTAACTGTTTCTTATTTACTATTTTATTCTTACACATTTTCATTCATGCCCCAAGACCAAGCTCAGATGCGATTTTCTACAGAGAGATTAATTTTAACTTCCTCTGACCTCTTGAGGAACTTTCCATGATGCTATCATGGTATTTAACCATTTTTCCTACTTTTAATCTAATTATATATATATATATATATATATATATATATGTACATATATTCATACATATATATATACACATATATGTATATCTCTAATTTATTAGACTGTAAAATCCTCAATGGCAGGATCTAGATAGGATTCATCAACAACTTACATATAGCAGACAAGTAATGAATAATGAAGATGAAACAGTAGAAAACAAACAAATGCTTGAGAGAAAGAACATGGTCTGTAGAGTAATGAGGCCAAACCTAAGAACAAGGGCAGCAGGAACTGTTTGGGGCAAGTCTTGAAAACCATACAGAAATGTTGGAATGTGACGTAGTAGGAAGTATGGGCCCTATACAGAATGACTTATGTGGGGGAAGGGTCTGTAGTAGGGAGGACTTAGGGCTTTCTGGTCTGCTGGCTCTTTCGGAAGTTCGAAATCATGGCAGGGACCTAAGACCCTGAGCCTCCTGCCTCTTGATTTGGTCAACTCTGAATATGAAGTTTATTTTATTAAGACATTCTAGTTTGCTCACCAGCATTTAATGTTAGTTGCCAAATTTTCAACCCTGAGCCTAGAGGGGACTCTCTTGCAAGTCTGAAAGAGTTTCAGAACTCTTTTTCATGGTAATAAGGATATTGCCTGTCCTAGAAGAAGCTGCCAATTCCTAGAGGTCTCTCTGGCACTCTAAAATATGAGTCCTTAAACCACCCTCACCTCATCCTTTTAAATCTCTGGGTTTACCCTCTGGAAAACACTGTCATTCAGCTACCATTTGGTTCAGATCTCTCACGTTCTTGCCTATCATCCAGCCTTCAAATATCCATGTCATCTGGTTGGTTCCCTATAATGTGAGGACTTAACAAATTTTCAGTCATTTAGTCACTCAGTTCCTGTCCTGTCCTCCAGAATAGCAAGTACAGAAAAACCAAGGGCTTCCACTAAACTGAGCTATACCACACCTGAGGTAACAGGGAAAATCTTAGTCTAAATTTCACATACACAAAACCTAAAGCTTCCCTCTTGTGTGAGTATAGCCCTGGACACCCTAAGATAGAAGTGAACTGTGCAAAGGGGGAATGATTGGAGATAACTTGAATAAATTTTGTATTTTTTTTTAGTTTTACATCCTCCTTTTGTTTTCATATGGACTTCAGACATGCAGTTAATGTCTGTCAGAGCTGAAAGGTACCTCTGATACCATTTTATCTACACCTTAACCACAAAAAAATTATATAGGGAGCAGTTTAGTATAGTAGAGCTCTATAGAGCTCTTTCTCCTCCTTCACCTCTCCCTCCACTCTTCCTCTGATCTCTCTCTCAAATATTATTCTTATGATTTGTTGTTTCATACCAACTGCACATTTGGCAATAGACAAAAACACAAAACTCCTGCCCTCATCAATTCATGCCACTAACCTGATTCAGTTCTCTCTGCAGGAGATCGTAGCAACTTCTCTCAATGTTTATTTCCAACCAACATTCTCTTACTATTTCTTAGGGAAGCAGTGAAACTTCATCAAAGTCTACTTTGTAACTACGCCAAAAGCTGGCCTCTGAGATCTAAAAGGAGAAGAGCTAGAAGGTGGTAAGTGGGAACTAGGCCCTAGCAACAGAACTGTGGGAGACAGTGTGAAATAATGGAAGGACAATAGGTCTGAAGACTTCATTTTGGACTTGATGATTACCCAGGCTTTACCTATATTTCTCACACATTTATGTACCTTTATGGTAAGGATAATCATTTGTGTTTGTCTCATCTGACAGTACCTATCACACAAGTTATGTTCAGTTGAGTCACCAGGACCCCCACTGTGCTGTACTTTACTTTTCCTGCCCAACTTCCCTACACCTTGGATTTAGGTCTTGTTTCTACCATGTCCTAGCCTTGAGGTTTTGGTAGGTTTCTTAACTTCTCTAAGTTTGTTTCATCTTCCCTAAAAGAGATAATACATGCTTCATAGCTTTGTTGTACAGATACAATAAAATAACAGGCATGAAATATTTTATACCCTATAAGGTGCTGTGAAAATATTAAGATGGGGCCAGGCACAGTGGCTCATGCCTGTAATCCCAGCACTTTGGCAGTGCCAAGGCAGGCCAATTGCCTGAGCTCAGGAGTTAAAGACCAGTCTGGGCAACATAGTGAAACCCCATCTCTACAAACCATACCAAAAATAAAATTAGCCAGGCATGGTGGCACATGCCTGTAGTCCCCGCTACATGGGGGCTGAGGCAGGAGGATCGCTTAAGCCTAGGAGGTGAAGCCCAGTGAGCCATGTTCATGCCATGACACTCCAGCCTGCGTGACAGAGTCAGACCCCATCTCTAAGAAAAAGAAAAAAACAGTAAGATGGTTTTATCCGATTAGTCAAGAAACGTCAAAAGGCACACAATTTTTCTTACATCCATGAACCATGCTGCCAACTAGATCATGTGGTATAGTTCCAGGCCTATTTATAGACCTAGGTTTGCTTAGGTTCAGTTCATTTGAACACTGATTAAAGTTAACATTAGGAAAGATAAAAACATAACCTTTATCTGTGTTTGGTACAAACACCAGTAGAAATTACATCACTTGAATGTAGTTAGATTTTATTTTCCTTTGGTATTTTGCTGAAGTTCCCAAATGAATGCCCAGGAATAATTACAGCAGGCTGGCTTGGTGGAGGAAGTACATAAAGGCAATTAGTAAAATGTAGCAAACTTAAATGGTAACTGAATCTACATCCCCCAGCCATTTCCAAGTATAAACTATATAAATCTGTGCTCCAAATTCACCAAAGGAAATATTTTTGAGGGAATCAAGTAGCAAAGATGTAGTGATCCTTGTTGCAGCCCAGCTATGTGCTTAGGGGCAGGGTATGATGGTAGATTTAAAATCCAAAAAAGCTGCTTTCCAGGAGCTCATGTTCTGGTTGGGTATACAAAACAGAAAAATTAAGTTTTTTGTTAGAAGAAATGAAACAATCTAAGACAAAATAGCATCAGGTATCAAATAGTGTGGAGCAAAAGTCATTCAGATAAGTGGAGATCAACATGAGCTGGACCTTGAAGTGTCAGCTTAAGAAAGACAGAGGAAGAAGGCACAGAAATCTTGCCTATGTTGGGAAAGCAAGGGCAGGAGCCTCTGAGTTGGAAAGAAAATGTCAGGTGCTGTGCACAGTGCCACATAAGACTGCTGAGGTATGATAGAGTCAGATTATGGAAGTCTCTGAAGGCCTGGCAAAGGAGACTGGATTGTATATGGTAAGCAATGCTGACTCATTGTGAGTTCTTGAGCCAGGAGACTGCTGAGAAAGTAGTGTGTTTAAAAAGCAGCATGCTGGGTGAATAAGAACAGAGACAGACACCGACTACCAGAAACCCATTTGTTAGCTTCCATTATAAGATATGGTGATATTCATGGAAAAGGACAATTGAAAACAAGATATGGCCAAAGAAAAGAACAATAGGAACATTGGGGGGGTCAGAAGATCAGATTATGTCTTATTCAGTCAGTCAGAACTCTGGCATCATAGGTAATTTTAGTGAAAAACATGTCTATTTGTTGGAAACAAACTTTTAACATGAAATGGTTAGCTTATAGGCTTAAAATATAAGTTCTTGGAGTTGAATTGGTGAATGGCTTCTGAACTTGACCTTTCTCCGGCAGCAAGACTGTGCAAGAATCTTCTCTAGGCTTTCTTAGAGCTAGAGGACTCAGCATTTGTGTTAATGTGACTGGGTTAAAATGAAAGCCTCTGTTGTTTATGAAAAGAAATTGAGGAAGCACTGTTAAAAGATGATGAGATTGGTCAGGCATGGTGGCTCACATCTATCCAGCACATTGGGAGGCCAAGGCAGGCAGATCACTTGAGGTCAGGGGTTCGAAACCAGCCTGGCCAACATAATGAAACCCCAGCCAGGTGTGGTGCATGCATCTGTAATCCTAGCTACTCCAGAGGTTGAGGTAGAAGAATCGCTTGAACCAGGGAAGCAGAGGTTGCAGTAAGCCAAGATCACACCACTATACTCCAGCCTGGGCAACAGAGCAAGACTCAAAAAAAAAGAAAAAAGAAAGAAAGAAAGAAAAAGGAAAAAGATGATGAGATCTTTGGAGGAAGGAAAGGAGACTTTATTTTCAGAGTGTGATGCAATCTATAGATTGGGGAATGGAGCTTCAGGGAAAGCCAGAAGTACAAGCCTCACAGAAGGGACAGGGAGCTGGGGTCATTCTTACATACATAATTGAGTTAGGTTGGGAAAAATCTACTAATATTTATAAGAGGAATCAGGCACCATGCAGAGTGGGTAAACATATGTGTAACATGCATTTCTTGTTCACTTTGGGGTGAGGTTTTAATATTAAAATGAGGTGGAATTTGGCTCTTTACAATAACTATAGGACACAGTTTATGCACAGTCTTTATAAGCTGGTTGAAACTGGCTCAAGGTCTGAAGCTATTTATCAGTAAAGAATGTTTATAAGGCCAGTCCTCTGTCCAGTCAGAGCTGTGGCATTGCAGGACTGCAAGGCAGGGGCTTGGGATAAAGGGTGGAGGTCAGTAGATTCAGTAGATTGGCATCAGGCAGTCTATCTTGGTCAGTTGGGAAATCATCCAGCTGTAGTTGTTTCAATATTGCTTTTCAGGGGCTGGTTTCTGCTTAATTACAGGGAAAAAAGCTTATGACAGTTAATAACAGAGATACTTAACTAAGCCCTAATCCTGCTGGCCATGAGATTCTAGTTTTGGTGTGTCTCATTTTAGCCACAGGAAGCCATTTTGTCTGTCTGTGGGGGCATATTTTAACAGTACAAAAGACAAACTGAGCAACACGCCAGCACAAAAAGGCTGTAAACTAAAAGAAAATTACGTGGAGCACAAGAGAAAAATATTGAAGTGGCAATGTGTTCTTAGTTACTCAGGAAACTGCTGTTCACTTTGACACACACAATCTCTTCCCTCCTTAAACTCTCTATATGTGATTTGATAGTGCAGTAGGAAAATTATATTTAACAGTAATTTACTGTATTTTTTAAATATCTAGAAGAGCAAAATTGTAATGTTCCCAACACAAAGAAAAGATAAATATTTGAGGTGATGGATATCTCAATTACCCTGACTTGATCATTACACAATGTATACATATATCACAATATCACGTGTACCCCAAAAGTATGTACAACTATAATATATCAATTTTAAATACTTGAAAAGGGTCAAAAATGTCTATTGTAACCTGAACATATTGGCCTATACTTACGGTAAAGCTGTATGACTCTGAGCAAGTTACTTAAACTCTGAGAAGCTTTAGAGCTTCTCTATTATAATATAGTAATGCTAATTCTTACCTACTTCACAGAGTTTTTGTAAGGGTTAAATATGTATCAACATAAAGTTTCCAGCACACAGCAGGTAATCGATAAATGTTAATATCCTTATCATTAGACATCATGAGGTGATAAATCAGCTTAGTGTAGGAACTTAAACTTGCACTCATCTTAAGGCAGCAAACATTTCCCTCAGCTTGTTGTTTAAGTAGTTGCTAATGTGTAGAATTTAACCCAGCCCCATCAGCAGCTGCTAAAATAGCAACCTGGGTTTCAGTTTACTTGACTGCATACAAATGGGCCAAGGTTATGTTGGAGAAAATGGTCAGTAAATAGTAAGTCTAACATATAACTGGTCCTGGGAAAATACCATATTTTTAACCTTGAAAAGTTGACTCATTCATTGTTTTATAAAATAATCCTACTTTCTAGGAAAAAAGCGAGCCCACTCCTTGATTTGACTGCAGTTTAGCTCGTTCAAAATCTTTATCCCTATATTTCCCCATGGACATTGATTATGGTATAGCTTCACTTGGAAACGCCCAAAAAGGAACAAAAGATGCCATATGGGAGGCATTGACAGTGAGAGCTGTTTATTGCCACTCACCTGCAAATACTGTCTGTACCGCCTGTTCATGCATATCAGACACTCAAACATTCTTCATTTATTTAAGGTACATAGAGAAATGATGACATGCTCATGTTTTTGGAGAAACTCCCCTTCTATTTCGATGGGTTTCCTTCTTTGTTTAACAGGGCCAAACTTTTATCTAAAGGGTGTACAAAGGCCACTATGCCTTCTCCAGGTAAAATTCTGTGCATCTTGTCCCCTTGCCCTTTATCACTTTTATGGTTAAATGAATAAGTAAATAAATAAAATGCATTTTTCAGTATAAATAAATCATACAGAAAATACCAAATAAATCACTTACTGTGATTAAATGGTTGGAGATCATTGGCTCTAAAGTGCCACATTATCCTTCACAATAATTTAGCAATAAGCCTACTGTGGCCTCTCCATCAAAATGGAATCAAGTCACAATATTACCTTATCTTTCTGTGGCTTCTCAGTGGCAACTGTTTGGGTGACTGCACAGATTTTAATTAGTGTTAGTAGGTAGAACTGTCACTCTGAGGTGATAGGATTGAACCCTAGTATTCTTGGGTGAGGTTACAGGTAAGAAGTAGCAGCAAATTTTGTCAGTTAACCCACCTAAAAAATATTCAGCTCTTCATACCCATTGACTGGAAATCTTCAGCTCCTTAATCTTAGTTCTTCATAATCCAAGAACCTAAGACTGCCTCTCTTATAGAGCAATTTTGGTAGGGTTCAAGGCATCAGCAAAATGACAAGCTCCAAACTAATTCTGTGATGTGTTTGCAAAACCCAAGATGCCTCCTATTAGACAGTCTCCATAGGGATTCTGGATCTTTAATTACTTGACGATATTTACAGCTCTGTCTTTATAATAATACTGGCCTTCTTCACCTTTTCAAGGCCCAGTATCCTGGCAAAAACACCAATTTGGACACATTCTGGAATAAGAGGGAGATGAGAATGCCATGTCTGAGTGTGGTACAATTATTTCAGAATTGTTGTAAATATGCTGGAACATTTTGTGAGAAGACGTAAATGATGGTACAGAACTGCTTGAGACAAGAAAATTACAAAATGGTTGGAGCAAGAAATGAAAAGGAACTAGAACAGAATATGGCAGGAAGAGAGGAATAAAAACAACTTGGGTCAGCTTATCCATTAGCCAGTGTGGGGGGGAAACCAACGTGGGTCAGGATAACAGTCTCCTTTCTCCCCAAAAAAAATATCTTAACAGGGACCAGAATGACACTGCTTAGTCCATAGGTGGCCTAATAGTAGACTCATTTGATCTATATATATAATGATATTTTTATCTTAGTATACAATGAGTGGTAATTAAGCTGTCACTGGCACTGGGAAAAGATCAAAATGTGAGTGTGCAGATTTTTTTTGTTCATTCCTTACCCCATAATGGCAGATGTTAGGAGTCATCCTACTCACTATTCCTGCCTGCTTACTGGTGATATCTTGGCCTTTAAATGAAGCTGTTTCCTTTGGACTCTAGTGATCCTTACAATTCAGAGGAAACAGGCTATGTAATAAAGAGTCAGAAATGTCATTACATTTATCTTATTCTCAACCAATTTTAAAAAGTACTTCCTAAAGTATCAGAACACTAGAGAGCACATTTTAAGGTGAGCTGTCGTCTTATTTCTTCACAAAGAATGTTTTGAGTTGATATGACAATGTATGGTAAGTGACAACAGAATGCATGATCCACAGAATATTTAAAACTGACTCTAACTCCTCTAGGCTCGAAAGGTCTGATTTCATTTAAAGTAGCTGATGACATCAAGCACTCTTACATTCGTTATTTCTCTCATCTGAGCCACAAACAGCCCTGTTAGGTAAAAATGACAGGGATCTTCATCTTTATTTTACAGGGCCACGTACTAAGGTGATAAAGCCATAACCTGAATCCAGAGCCCCTGACTCCTAGTCCAGCATTCTTCTCATTACAGTCTTGACTTTTGCGACTCATCCTGAGTTGACTAATCTTCCTAAAGTACCACTATGATCATGTCACTCCATTACTTTAAAATGTATTGAAGAGGGGATACTAGAGCCCAGGGAGGTAATATTACATTATTATTTGTCTTGTCCTTAGTTTTCTCATCTGTAAATCGAGATGATAATTTTTTTTTTCACAGTGTAGTGATTTTCAAGTGGTAGGATGGATATGATAGTTTTATTAAACTGTAAAACCCTCTATAGTCTTGTTACCATATTTACTTATCAATTTTTTAACTCTAGTTAAAAGTAGCTTTGGAAAAAATAATAAGTATGACTTTCTAAGCTGTGCGAAAGCTGTTCATGGATAAGACACTATTGTGTACCTTTGGTAAGTTTGAACTGACAAAAGTACCTCAAATAAATGTAAACTCTAAATTACAGATGTTCATCAAGTTCAGAACCTACTGCAACCTCTTCTCTCCTTTTCTTATTACTTTTTTTTTGTGAGACAGAGTCTTACTCTGTCACCCAGGCTGGTGTGCAGTGGCACGATCTTGACTCACTGCAACCTCTGCCTCCTGGGTTCAAGCAATTCTCCTGCCTCAGCCTCCTGAGTAGCTGGAATTACAGGCGACTGCCACTACGCTCAGCTAATTTTTGTATTTTTAGTACAGACAGGATTTTACCATAATGGGCCAGGTGGTCTCAAACTCCTGACCTCAGGTGATTCCCCCCGCCTCATACCTGGGCCATTAATTTTCTTTTAAAGGATTTTTTATATGTAAAGAGTTCAACTTGATTGTATATAGCAGCATGTTAATGAGTTGAAGGTTGCCCTACCAGTCTTGGAGCAAGTCAGTCCACCTTGATAGCCCCACCAAAGGCTGAACCCTAGCTCCTAGCCCAGGCATCTCAGAAGCCTGTGATTGAGTAGCAGGACCATGAGCTTTGAACTAACTCGATGTTAAGTTTAAATCCTGATTCCCCTCCTGCAAGGGAGCTGGGCCTGAAAGAGTTACTTAACTTTTACTGGGTCTCAGTTGTCTTATATGTTAAAGGAGATAATAACAACTATCTGGTAAGACTGTTGTTGTTTGAATTAAAGTAATAAATATATTTAAAGTGCTTAGTACAGTATCACTCAATAAATGTTAATCTTTCCTTCCCATGTTGTGGACATGTAGTGTAACTAGGTGAGCTTATGGATGGATCCTTGTAGAATTCCACACTCCCCAACTTTGGGAGAAAGTTTTTCTGAGAGCATATCTTTAAAATGGGGCAGGTTACCTACATCCTATCTGAATACTAGTGCCAGCACATTATAGATATACATGTGCAGAACAGACATCATTTTTAACAGCTGTGTTTAGTTGAGTAGCAGATTTAGAAAGTGCAGACTTTAATCTATGTTTTCTCCTGAGATTTTGTCGCCATCTGATTTCTTTTTTTCTTGCTAAAAGGTATAATTGTAGCTTGATTTTCCCCACTCCTCCCCCCAGCTATTTTTTCAAGAAAAAGGGGGCCTTTTAAAAATTTGAGTAAGAAGCTGGATAAGCATTTAAAAGACATGAGGACAGTGGATATCTGAAGAGGTAAGAAGTTGGGAACTTTAAAAGCTTTAATGACTAATATCTTTTTTTCAGAAGGTCCTACTTCCATCGTGTCTGCAAGGAGCAGATGACTCTAAAGATATCACATCAAAGCCTACTTTCTCCTTGTTGCATAACTGGATGGAATAATAACCAAGATTGAATCTGTCATTAGTTAAAGGAGACTAAATAGAGTAGGTCATGGAAATTAAGATGTTGCTTTCTTTCCCCAAGGAGGGCACAGAGGGAAAAAGTAGCAGAGATTTTTGTCATCAACTTTCTGGGGCAGAAACCATTGGTTCCTTTCTCCTCTGTCCTCTCTCTCTACCTAAAAACCTGACTAGATTCTGGATTCTACTTCAGGCTGTTTTGAACTTTGATAGCATAAGTTTGTTAGAATGTTGGGGAAAGGCAAAGTATGGTCTTCCAGGATAGTCCTGGTGGGGAAAGGCTAGAAGATGGAGGGATAAAAAGTAGGATTATACTAGGGTCATGTAAAACTGTCCACACTGTAGCCCTGGAGGAGCTCGACTGCATGACAGAAGGCAAGATTTTTCAGTTTATTGTAAACTGTGTCCCATAATGTTTCACAGCCCTGTCTCCATTCAGCAAATACTTTGTAGACACCATATAGATTGTAGGAACATTATCAATCCCATTGTTTTCTCATCACAAAAATTCTTAGACATCAACAGAAAAGATGAAGGAAGGACCAGATTGCCCCATTCAGGTAGTTCCATTTAGTTGCTCTGAACACTGGTTTCTGTGTCTCCCTCCTTGAATTCCCTCAAGATCCTGGAGATTCCACTTCACAATTTAAGAAAGTTCTATCAGAAATTTTTTAAATGGTACTCTGAGGGCAAGGAGGGAGAGGAAGATAAGAACTACTACTTTTGTAGACCCACTATGAGCCAAGTGCTGTACTTCTTTACACACACAGAGAGAGAGAGAGAGAGAGAGAGAGAGAGAGAGAGAGAGAGAGTTAAATTTTATTTGTACATAAAAATTGTATAACCATGTAAGCCTTTGACATTTAAATAAATAGTTTAATAAAAACTATTATTTTTATTAGACAGATAAGGAAACTGGAGCTTGGAGAGTTTAAGTGATTTATCCAGCATCACATAGCTACTAAGCAGCAAACAGAGACTAGAAAGCAGCCTACTGATTTCATTCAATACTGTTTAATTTCTTTTTCTCCCCACTCCCACTTCTACCCAGCTCCAAAAGAAGATAACACTACTTAAATATTAGCTATTATTATTATTTTCGCTATTATTATTATATTATGTACCCTGTGCCTTCAGAACCAAAATAGGTGTAGAGAGAAAGAAACTAAACTACTACACCCTGTACTAGGCACTGAGAGAATGTATAGCAGTAACAGGAAGCTGCTTTTGGACAATATCCCTAAGGTTGATTTAAGATTTTTTTATTCCACAGCCCAGATTTATACAGCTGAAATCAAGGATTTCAAACTAACCAATTATAATGTTAGCCAACACCACCACCTTTGTGCTAGAGCCATTCCCTACACCAAAAAATATCTCTGTCCTGTCAGCACCCAAGTTCAAGACCTAAAAATTGCAACCAGTCCTGATATACTGGGTGGCTGGGGTAAAGTACATTTGTTGTCTTAGAAACCTAGAGCAGCCATGTGCCACTACATAAATTTATGAAATCAACTTTAAAAGATTATTTTTAATTTATAAGCATATTTATAAATATACTAAAACTTAACCAATTTGATAAAGGTATAGAGCATGCAGATGTGTGGGATGATAGAATGTTATATAACAAGACTGGAGCTGCATTGCTAGGCTAAAAGAAGATTCTTTTATTTTCTTTGCCTTTATTTCTTTTTAAAAAACATGTACAATTTAATCTTTGATAATTAAAAAGGTTTCAGGGAATTAAAATGTATTTGCATAAGCTATTATATACATCAATTTACTGTATAGTAGGTTCTTATTTTCATAAATAAAAAACTGAAGCTAAGAAACTACCACAAGACCAAAAGCTTTTTTTAACTTTTACAAGCAAAGGTCAATTCTTTGAACAAAGTCTACCTCATTGGGTTATGACTGATAGTTAATAAGTAATCCACTTACAATTTTTTCTTTATACATAAAGAGCAAACATGGGAAAATCTGGTCCATAATCCTTGTCAAGATATTTCTTACACCACTTCTTGCCTAAAGGGTTAAAAAAGTACTAGTATGGTTGCACCTCATGCAATACTGACTTTGCAAAAAAGATCCATGTACCTGTACATAGATTTTCCAAGTTGGAAAAATGAAAAATCTAGTTTCAAAAATATAAGTAGGCACTCAACATATATATCAATATGCCAGTCACAAAAAAGAAATATGCATACCTATTTACTTTCTATTTCCAGACACAGCAAAGATAAACTAATTTTGTAATGCTTCTACCCACTATATGTATTGTACACAGATTAAATAAAACTTTTCCAGGAAAACATGCCGTATACATGAAGCCAAAAATATATACTTCACACGTATTTAGGAAAGTCCAATATAGAGAAGGGAATGAAGAATGGGTGAATTCACAAAGTAATAAGATATAAATCATCTAAAATGAGTAAGAACTAGAATTCAATACAAGATTCAAATGAGATTAAGTGATAACCAGAGGAGGCCATACAAAGTAAATCCATTTAATACAGAGACCAAATTTTATAATAAATAGTGGAAATTAAAAGCTTGATTTGGACATTCTCTTGAAAAACTTTTAAATAGTTTATCTTATACAACTCAGGTTATAATGAAAACTATGTGCTTATCCTTAGAACATAAAAAGAGCAAATTAAATGTTCCTCTTCTGGCAAAACTTTTTCCAACACATTGTATCCTAACCCAATTCAAAATAATTGGATTTTCAGAGGGTAATCCTAAAGGTTCTGTTTTCAAAACTCTCAAAGTTTAAATTAAGCTTCCCAAATTCCTCTCTTAATGCTTTAATTTTCAAATCATTCTCCTTTTAATGCCTATAACTCAAAGGCATTGTTGTTCTTTATCTTGTGTACTTTTTAACTGGTCTGGTGAATGCTGTAACATCCAAATATCACCTCAGAAGCTTAACATACAAATTACAAGTCAGGACAGATTCACACACTAAATGAAGAGAGGTTTATGAACAGGTACTAACTATATAAATAGTATAAGAGTGAATATTTTGCTTCCCTACACAATTTCTCCTGCAAACTCATGATAGCAAGGACTTGGATAACAAATTCAAAGCCAATGAGAAACCCCTGTGTGTGTATTTATTTTGCCTATATATATATAGCAACAGGAGATATAAGTCTTGGTTTGAATATCTTAGAGTATGTAAAATGTATCTTGATCAGGAACACATTTATAAATGATTTTTTGTAGTATAATACTGTACCTAGGTTGTCAGAGAGTTCCTTTTCATTTACAATCTCTCCAAGTACTGCAGTCCCTCGCCTTTCAGTAATTCCAATGGAAAATGGTGCAGATTCTATAATTTAAGAACAAATTCTTGTACTTTTCCAGCCTTGCCACGGAGATCATCTTAAAAAGTTCAGATGCCATGACTGAATATCTCCTGTCAGACACGCTGCCATACTATACCTTGTCAAAATTGGTCTATTTCTCAGCGCCAGCAGAGCCAGTGCTCTGGAGCGCAAGTGACGCTGGAAGACCTCTTTGCCTTTATTTCTTTATAGTTTCTGTAGAAATTTTTAATTTATTTTCATAGTGTTGGCATTTGATTTTTGTTTTAATTTTCAGGATATGTTTGCACTTAACTGGCGCTGTGGCAGATTCATTGCATTTGTGTGCCTTCTTCATACTTTGATTGTAATCAAATCTGGGCCATAAGGGAAATTGAAGAGTACAACAAGCAATAAAATCTAGCCAAGTAGAGTGTCATTTTATCCAGCTCTCAAACTCTGTACAGAGTCCTGGAGATATGTGGCATATCCTTCTGGGAGGAAACACAGGTGTTTTTTGTTGTTGTTTGTTTTGTTCGATGGGAAAGAGGTGGTACCGAGGAGCTAAAGGCATGAACCCGTATCTACCTAGGCCAATTTACATGTATCTTAATTGTTTCGGAGACACTATCATGACGTTGGCTGAGAAAAAAATAAAAAACTATAGATCAGTTCTTTAAGATTTTTTAAAACCTACAGCATTCCTCCAGTCCCCTATGGCTGTTGTTCCTGACAAAATCTCTCTGTGCTTTATAAAAACATGCCAACATGGCTTGAGTCCATACAAAGACCATGCTCCTTGTTTCTATGGGCCCATATTAAAGACTGTACTTTGTGTCAGAGTGTAGGAATGTATTCTGTTTTTCTGCTTGTCACACACAAGGCTGGGTAGCCTGAGTGGGACCCAGTTTTATTAGCTTTGTTGTATTTTCTTTTATGTCTTTCTTTAAAACTCATTGAATTGGTTTCAGATTTGTACACATGATTTTCTCACTGTCACATAGAATTAAAATTATATAGTCCAGCTTCTTCATCCAGTATTTAAAACTGTTCTTTAATGTTGCTGAAGTTTTGCCCAGCTACTGCTTTAGTACTTCTAGTGATGAGGAGCTCACTATCTTCCCTATGCCCTTCTCATAGTATCCATTTCATCTTTGGACAAATCTGTTGAGCTACAGTCTTCCTCCCTCACGTTACTTTTCACTGTAGTCTAACTAAACACATTTCGTTTCACTTTTTTGTGATAGCTCTTTAGGTATTTGAAGACAGAAAGCACATTTCTTACATTTTCTCAAAATGTCAGTTTTGGGGAGGCTGGCCAAGATGGCCAACTAGAAGTAGCTAATGTGTGCTGCTTTCATGGAGAGAAGAAGTGGCAAGCAAATACAGCACCTTCAACTGAAACACCCAGGTATATGCATTAGGATTTATCAGGAAAACAATCCAACCCAGGGAGAATGGAGAAAAGCAAAGCAGGATGACCACCCACCCAGGAGTGACATGGACCCAGGGGAACTTTCCTCACCCAGGGAATTGGTGAGTGAGTAATGCTGAAGACCCATGCTTTTCCTATGGATCTTTGCAACCTTTGGGTTAGGAGATCCCTTAGTGAACCAACTCCACCAGGGCCTGTATTCTGATACACAGAGCTATATGGAGTTTTGGCAGAGCAGCTGCTCAGGCACATGTGGAGCCCTGGGGGCTTTAGGTATCTGGGCTTCCCAGCAAAAGAGACTGCTACTCCGACAAAGCTGGAGGTTAGACTCCCCGCCCCACACATACCCCTAGAAAAGTGGCTGAATCCAGGAGGCTGAGCACTGATGGTCTAAAGACCCCACTTCCATGGAACCTTGCAGGATAAGACCCACTGGCTTCAAACATTAACCAGCCAATAGCAGTGTTATACCTCCCTAAAACAGAGCTCCCAGAGGGAGGACAAGCTGCCATCTTTGCTGTTTCACAATCTTAGCTGTTGGTCCCTTCAGTGCAGCCACCCTATGGTAAAGCGGTCAGACTGCTTTTTTTACATGGGTCCCTCACCCCACTTCTCCTCATAGGGTGGGACCTTTTGACTGGAATCACTACCCATGCTTGCCAGTGTTTTCCAGCTGACAGTTGTTCTGAGCCTCCCTGGGATGGAGCTCCCAGGGTAGTGATGGGTAGCCATCTTTGCTGTTCCAGTTGACTGACTAGAGCAGTCAACTGAAACGGTGCAGCAGCTCTACAAAGAATCAGCCAGACTGCTTTTTCATATGGGTACTGGATCCTGTTTCTCTTCAGTGGGCAGAATCTCCCAACCAAAATCTATAACCACCCCTACTGGTGTGCTCAGGCCAGCAAAAAGTCTATACCTGCCTGGGATAGAGCTCCCAGAGAGAGGGGCAGGCCACCATCTTTGCTGTTTCACAGCATTCACTGCCAATACTTTCAGGTTCTGGGAAATCTGAAGTGACTAGGGACTGGAGCAGACCCCCAGAATACACCTAGCACAAAGCAGCCACTTCATGGAAAAGGCTGTTCTTCATGCAGATTTCAGTCCTCACTTCTCACTAGGCAAGGCCACTCGATCTAGGACTGCAGCACAACCACCCTGCCCCTGCCTGACCACTTCAATCAGAGGGAGCCAAGCAGTGAAAGGAACACCCACACACAGTTATGAGAAAGAACGAATGTAAGAACTCTGGCAATTCAAATGGCTAGAGTGTCTTATGCCTTCCTAATGATCACATTAGTCCTCCAAATGATCATACTAGTTCCCCAACAAGGGTTCTTAACCAGTCTAAATTGGCTGAAATAACAGAAATAAAATGCCGAATTTGGATAGGAAAGAAGATTGTTGATATTCGGGAGAATGCCAAAGCCCAACTTAAGGAAACTGAGAATCACAATAAAATGATAGAGGAGCTGACAGATGAAATAGTCAAAATAAAAAAAGAAACTAACTGATCTGATAGAACTGAAAAACACAAGACAAGAATTTCACAATGCAGTCACAACTATTAACAGCAGAATAGACCAAGCTAAGGAAAGAATCTCAGAACTTGAAGACTGGCTCTCTGAAATAAGATAGGCAAAATCAAGAAAAAAGAATAAAAAGGAGAAACAAAACCTCTGAGTAATATGTGGTTATGTAAAGAGGGCAAAGCTACAAATCATTGGCATTCTGGAAAGGTAGGGGGAGAAAGCAAACAACATGAAAACATATTTCAAGATATCATACATGAAAACTTTGCCAACCTTACTAGAATTGCCAACAGTCAAATTTGGGGACTACAGACAATCCCTGCAAAATTCAACACAAGAAGACCATCCCAAGGAACACAGTCATCAGACTTTCCAAGGTCAAAATGAAAGAAAGAATGTTAAAGGCAGCTAGAGATAGAGGGCAGGTCACCTAGAAAGGGGGCCTTATCAGGCTAATAGCAGATCCCTCAGCAAAAACCCTACAAGCCAGAAGAAATTGGGGGCCTAGACATTCTTTTTTTTTTGGCAGACAGAGTTTCACTCTGTCACTCAAGCTGGAGTATAGTGGTGCGATCTTGGCTCACTGCCTTCTCTGCCTCCTAGGTTCAAGCGATTCTACTAACTCAGCCTCCTGAGTAGCTGGGACTATAGGTGTGTACCACTACACCTGGCTAATTTGTTTGTTTTTGTATTTTTAGTAGAGACAGGATTTCACCATTTTGCCCAGGCTGGTCTTGAACTTTTGAACTCAGGCAATCTGCCTGCCTCAGCCTCCCAAAGTGCTAGGATTACAGGCATAAACCACCACACCCAACCTCAACATTCTTAAAGAAAAAAAAAATCTTCTACCAAGAATTTCATATCCAGCCAAATTAAGCTTCCTCAGCAAAGGAGAAATAAGGTCCTTTTCAGATAAGCAAATGCTAAGGAAGTTCATATCACCAGAACTGCCTTACAAGAGATCTTGAAAGGAGCACTAAATATGGGGGAAAAAAAGGCTGCTAACAGCCAATACATAAACAAACTTAAGTACACTGACCAGTGACACTATAAAGCAACCACACAAACAAGTAGACATAATAACCAGCTAACAACATAATGACAGGATCAAATCCACAATCCAAATCTTGAATGTAAATGGGCTAAATGACTCATTTAAAAGGCACAGAGTGATAAGTTGGATAAAAAAGCAAGACCCAATGATATGCTGTCTTCAAGAGATCCACCTTACACACAGTGACACCTATAGGCTCAAAACAAAGGGTTGAAGGAAAATCTACCAAGCAAATAGAAATCAGAATAAAAGCAGGGGTTGCAATTCTAATTTTAGACAAAACAGACTTAAAACCAACAAAGACTTTTTAAAACTAAGAAGGGCATTACATCATGGTACAAAGTTTAATTAGGAAGTCCAAACTCTTCTAAATATATGCACCCATCACAAGAGCACACAGATTTATAGAGCAAGTTCTTAGAGACCTACAAAGAGACCTATATTCCCACATAATAATAGTGGGAGACTTTAACACACCACTGACAGTATTAGACAGATCATCAAGGCAAAAAGTAAACAAATATATTTAGGATCTGAACTCAACATTGGACCAAATGGATCTGATAGACCTCTACAGAACTCTCCACCCCAAAACAACAGAATATACATTCTTCTCATTGCCATATGGCACATATTCTATAATCAGCCACACAACCAGACATAAAACAATTCTCAGAAAAGGCAAAAGAGCCAGAATATACCAAACACACTCTCAAATGACCGCACAACAAAGATAGCAATCAGGACTAAAGAAAAAATCTCGGAAAACCATGCAATTGCATGGAAATTAAACAACCTGTTTCTGAATGACTTTTAAGTACATGATGAAATTGAGGCAGAATTTAAGAAGTTCCTTGAAACTAATAAAACAAAGATACAACATACTAGAGTCTCTGGGACACAACTAAGGTAGTGTTAAAAGAGAACTTTTCAGTGCTAACTGCCCACATCAGAAAGTTAGGAAGATCTCAAATTAACAACCTGACGTCACAACTAAAAGAAATGTAGGAGCAAGAGCAAACCAACCCCAAAGCTAGCAGAAGACAAGAAACAACCAAAATCAGAACTGAACTGAAGGAGGTCAAGACACAGAAAACCACTCAAAAGAGAAATGAATCCAGGAGTTGGTTTTTTGAAAAAAATTAGTAAGATAGATAAGCTACTAGCTAGATAAATAATAAAAGAGAGAAGATCCAAATAAACACAATGAGAGATGACAAAAAGGATGTTACCAATGATACCACAGAAATACAAGCAACCATCAGATACTACTACAAATACTTCTATGGACACAAACTGGAAAGCCTAGAAGAGATGGATAAATTCCTGAACACATATCTCAAGACTGAATCAGGAAGAAACTGATTTTCTGAACAGGGAGTAAGTAACAAGCTCCAAAATTTAATCACTAATAAACAGCCTACCAACTGAAAAGTTGCCCAGGACCATATGGATTCACAGTCAATTTCTTCAAGATATACAAAAAAGAGCTGGTAACATTACTACCAAAACTATTCAAAAAAATTGAGGGGTAGAGATGTCTCCCTAACTTATTCTATGAGGCCAGAGGCACTCTTACTCCAAAGGCTGGCAGAGACAAAACAAAAAAATAAAACTTTGGGCCAGGCATGGTGACTCATGCCTGTAATCTGAGAATTTTGAGAGGCCTCAGGTGGATCATTTGAGGTCAGGAGTTTAAGAACAGCCTGACCAAAGTGGTGAAACCCCGTCTCTACTAAAAATACAAAAAAATTAGCTAGGCATGGTAGTGCATTCCTGTAGTTCTAGCTACTCAGCAGGCTGAGGCAGGAGAATCGTTTGAACCCAAGAGGTGCAGGTTGAAGTGTGCAAAGATCACACCACTAAACTCTAGCCTGGGTGACAGGGTAACTCTGTCTTAAGTAAATAAATGAATAAAATTTAGGGCCAATAACCCTGATGAACATTGATGCATAAATGATCAACAAAATACTTGCACACTGAATCCAGGAGCAATCAAAAAGCTAACCCATCATGATCAACTCAGCTTTACCTTGGGATACAAGGTAGGTTCAACATATACAAATCAATAAATGTGATTCATCACATAAACACAGCTAAAAACAAAAAACCACATGATCTCAATAGATACAAAAAGGCTTTTGATAAAATTCAGCATTCCTGCATGTTAAACACTCTCAATAAACTAGATATTGAAGGAGCATACCTCAAAATAATGAGAGCCATCTATTACAAACCCAAAACCCACATCATACTGAATGTGCAAAAGCTGGAAGCATTTCCCTTGAAAACTGGCACAAGACAAGGATGTCCTCTCTCACTATTCTTATTCAACATATTTTTAGAAGTTCTGGCCAGAGTAGTCACACAAGAGAAGTAAATAAAGGGTGTCCAAATAGGAAGAGAGGAAGTCAAACTACTTATATATTTGCAGGGACATGACTCTGTATCTAGAAAACCTCATTGTCTCAGCCCAAAAACTCCTTCAGCTGATAAACAACTTCAGCAAAATCTTAGGTTACAAAATCAATGTACAAAAATCACTAGCATTCTTGCATGCTAACAACATCCAAGTTAAGAGCCAAATTAGGAATGCAAACCCATTAATAATTGCCACAAAAAGAATAAAATACCTAAAAATACAGCTAACAAGGGAGGTAAAAGATCTCTACACTGAGAATTACAAAACACTGCTCAAAGAAAAAGAGATGACACAAACAAATGGAAAAATATTTCATGCTCATGGAAAGAATGAATCAATATTAAAATGGCCATACTGCCCAAAGCAATTTATAGATTCAGTAATATTCTTATCAAATTACCAGGTACATTCTTCATAGAACTAGAAAATCTATTTTAAAATTCATGGGAACTTCTGGGAAGATGGCGGGGTAGGAGCAGCTCAGGATTGCAGCTCTCAGTAAAGGCACAGAGGGTGAGTCTAGGCCGCATTTCCAGACGGACCTTTGTTGCCCACACGGGAAATTCCCAGGTGTAGGAGAGACATGGGATGCTGGCGCAGCTGTTTTGGCTGGTGCAGTGGATCCCTGCATGGGAAATCACACAGATCCCTGTGCCCTAACAGCAGGCAATTGAAATACCTGGTAGAGAGTCACCATTCAACTTAGAAAAAAAGTGGGGGGCTCTGAGGCAGCAAGCCAGGTGATCAGGTTTGGCAGGTCCCACCCCCACAGGGACAAGCAGGGTGGCAATTTGATATGCCTGGGGTTGAGAGTTTCACTGCAGACACAGCTGAGCCCATGACGGTGCAACTGAGTGGGGGAGGGGTATCTGCCATCGCCGAGGCATTCTGCTCATACAGAGGTATACTCCCATTGCTGACGCATCCTTCTATTGCCAAGAAAACCCGCCATAACAGAGAGACTCCGCCAATACAGAGGCAACAGAGCAGAGCCCACAATGGCAGGGTGAAGCCCACGACAGCAGGGCAGAGCCACGGCAGGCAAATAGTGACTAGACTGCGTCATAGCTGGGCAGGACAGCACAACAGACACTCATAAAGAAAGCCCTAACTCCCCGAGACAGAGCATCTGAGGAAAAAAAGGGGTTTTATGAGTTCTGCTGCAGCAGACCTAAACAAACCAGCCAAACAGCACTGAATGAACAAAGGACCTCACAGCTCAGCACTTGAGCTCCAAAAAAGTACAGACTGTCTCCTCAAGCAGCTCCCTGACCCCTGTATATCCAAAGAGTTGCCTCAAAAAGGACGGATCAGAATGACACTTGGTGGGCATCATACTGGGACAAAGATAGCAAAAGAAGAAACTGGTAGCATCCCTCACTGTTCCGCAGCTGCTACAGGTGTACACCAGGCAAGCAGGGCCTGGAGTGGACCTCAGCAGTCATACAGCAGAGGGCCTAGACTGTTAGAAGAAAAACTAAAAAACAGAAATAGTTCATCATCAACAATCTGGGCGTCCAATCAGAGACTAAATCGAAAAGTCAGCAACTACTCAGATGACAGGTGGATAAACCCACAAAGATGGGAAGAAACTAGCGCAAAAAGGAGGGAAACACCCAAAACTGAAACACCTCACTTCCTACAAAAGAAGAAAACTCCTCACAAGCAAGGGAAGAAAGCTGGATACAGAATGAGGGTGATGAAATGACAGAATCAAACTTCAGAAGGTGGGTAATGAGAAACTTCTGTGAGCTAAAAGAACATGTTCTAAGTCAATGCAAAGAAACTAAGAACCTTGAAGAAAGATTTGAAAAAAGATTTGAGAAAATGCTAACAAGAATGGACAACTTAGAGAGGAATATGAATGAATTGAGGGAGCTGAAAAACACAACACGAGAATTTCGTGAAGCATGCACAAGTTTCAACAGCCGAATTGACCAAGCAGAAGAAAGAATATCAGAAGTCAAAGATCAACCCAATGAAATAAAATGAGAAACCAAGACTAGAGAAAAAAGCTCAAAAAGGAATGAACAAAGTCTCCAAGAAATGTGGGACTATGTGAAGAGACCTAATCTACGTTTGCTAGGTGTACCAGAATGTGATGAAGAGAATGAATTCAAGCTGGAAAATACTCTTCAGGAAATTATCCAGGAAAATATCCCCAACCTAGCAAGGCAGGACAATACTCAAGTACAGGAAATACAGAGAACACCACAAAGATACTCCGCAAGAAGAGCAACCCCAAGGCACATAATTGTCAGATTCACCAGGGTTGAAATGAAGGAGAAAATCCTAAGGGCAGCCAGAGAGAAAGGTCGGGTCACCCACAAAGGG
>CM052670.1:60836030-60846487 GCA_028533165.1 Leontopithecus rosalia | reverse complement strand
CTTTCCCTATTGCTTGTTTTTGTCAGGTTTATCAAAGATTGTATGGCTGTAGACATGTTGTGTTGCCTCTGATGCCTCTGTTCTGTTCCATTGGTCTATATCTCTGTTTTGGTACTAGTACCATGCTGTTTTGATTACTGTAACCTTGTAGTATAGTTTGAAGTCTGGTAGTGTGATGCCTCTCGCTGTGTTCTTTTTGCTTAGAATTGACTTGGCTATGCGGGCTCTCTTTTGGTTCCATATGAAGTTCAAGGTGTTTTTTCCAGTTCTGTGAAGAAAGTATATGGTAGCTTGATGGGGATAGCATTGATTCTGTAAATTACTTTGGGCAATATAGCCATTTTCACGATATTGATTCTTCCTAACCATGAACATGGAATGTTTCTCCATCTGTTTGTGTCCTCTTTTATTTCATTGAGCAGTGGTTTGTAGTTTTCCTTGAATAGGTCCCTTACGTTCCTTGTAAGTTGTATTCCTAGGTATTTTATTCTTTTTGTAGCAATTGTGAATGGCAGTTCGTTCTTGATTTGACTCTCTTTCAGTCTATTATTGGTGTATAGGAATGCTTGTGATTTTTGCACATTGATTTTATATCCTGAGACTTGCCGAAGTTGCTTATCCGTTTCAGGAGTTTGTGGCCTGAGGCGATAAGGCCTTCTAGGTATACTATCATGTCATCTGCAAATAGAGACAATTTGGATTCCACATTTCCTATTTGAATACCCTTTATTTCTTTTCCTGCCTAATTACTCTGACTAAAACTTCCAGTACTATATTGAAAAGGAGTGGTGAGAGAGGGCGTCCTTGTCTAGTGCCGGATTTCAGAGAAAATAGTTCCACTTTTTGCCCATTCAGTATGATACTGGCTGTTGGTTTGTCGTAAATAGCTTTTATTACTTTGAGATAAGTTCCATCAATACAGAGTTTATTGAGGGTTTTTAGCATAAAGGGCTGTTGAATTTTGTCAAAGTCCTTCTCTGCGTCAATTGAGATAATCATGTGGTTTTTGTTTTTGGTTCTGTTTATGTGGTGAATTACGTTTATACACTTGCATATGTTGAACCAACCTTGCATCCCCGGGATGAATCCTACTTGATCATGATGGATAAGCTTTTTGATGTGCTGTTGTAATCGTCTTGCCAATATTTTATTGAAGATTTTTGCATCTATGTTCATCATGGATATTGGCCTGAAGTTTTCTTTTCTTGTAGAGTCTCCACCAGGTTTTGGTATCAGGATGATGTTGGTCTCATAAAATAATTTGGAAAGGATTACCTCTTTTTGGGTTATTTGGAATAGTTTCAGAAGGAATGGTACCAGCTCCTCTTTGTGTGTCTGGTAGAATTTTGCTGTGAACCCATCTGGACCTGGGCTTTTCTTGTGTGGTAGGCTCTTAATTGCTGCCTCTACTTCAGACTTGTTATTGGTCTATTCACACTTTCGGCTTCCTCCTGTTTTAGGCTTGGGAGAACACAGGTGTCCAGGAATTTATCCATTTCTTCCAGGTTTACTAGTTTATGTGTATAGAGTTATTTGTAATATTCTCTGATGATGGTTTGAATTTCTGTGGAATCTGTGGTAATTTCCCCTTTATTGTTTTTTACTGTGTCTATTTGGTTGTTCTCTCTTTTCTTTTTTATGAGTCTGGCTAGTGGTCTATTTTGTTGATCTTTTCAAAAAACCAGCTCTTGGATTTATTGATTTTTTGAAGGGTTCTTCGTGTCTCTATCTTCTTCAGTTCTGCTCTGATCTTAGTTATTTCTTGTCTTCTGCTAGGTTTTGAGTTTTTTTTTGTCTTGCTCCTCTAGCTCTTTCAAATTTGATAGGGTGTCAATTTTGGATCTCTCCACTTTTCTAATATGGGCACTTATTGCTATATATTTTCCTCTGGAGACTGCTTTAACTGTGTCCCAGAGATTCTGGTATGTTGTGTCTTTGTTCTAATTGGTTTCAAAGAACTTCTTTATTTCTGTCTTCATTTCATTCTTTTTCCAGTCAACAGTCAAGAGCCAGTTGTTCAGTTTCCATGAAGCTGTGTGGTTCTGAGTTAGTTTCTGAATTCTCATTTCTAACTTCATTGCACTATGTTCGGAGAGACCGTTTGTTATTATGTCAGTTGTTTTGCATTTGCTGAGGAGTGCTTTACTTCCAGTTATGTGGTCAATTTTAGAGTAGGTGTGATGTGGTGCTGAGTAGATTATATATTCTGTGGATTTGGGGTGGAGAGTTATGTAAATGTCTATCAGGTTTGCTTGTTCCAGGTCTGAGTTCAAGCCCTGGATATTTTTGTTAATTTTCTGTCTGGTTGATCTAATATTAACAGTGGAGTGTTAAAGTCTCCCACTATTATTGTGCGGGAGTCTAAGTCTCTTTGTACGTCATTAAGAACAAGACTTTAATTTTTACAAGAGTAACTCCAGAGGACTGAAATAGGACCACTGAAAATGAAAGCTCTATATAAAGAAGACATTTTTAGAAGAAAATAATTTGTGTCTTTTGTATTTTGTGTTCCTCCTTTCAAATCATTGTCTGTGTAAATAAATATTTGGATGTACTTGTAGATTAAAGAAAATGAAAGAAAGAAAGAAAAAAAAAAAAAGAACTTGCCTTATATATTTGCGTGCTCCTGTATTGGGTCCATGTATATTTAGGATCATTAGCTCTTCTTGTGGTATCGATATTTTTACCATTATGTAATGTCCTTCTTTGTCTCTTTTGATCTTTGTTGCTTTAAAGTCTATTTTATCAGAGATGAGAATTGCAACTCCTACTTTTCTTGGTTCTCCATTTGCTTGGTAAATCTTACTCCATCCCTTTATTTTGAGCCTTTGTGTATCCTTGCATGTGACATGGGTTTCCTGGATACAGCACACCGATGGGTTTTGGCCTTTTATCCAATTTGCCAGTCTCTGTCATTTAATTCGTGCATTTAGACCATTTACATTTAGAATTAACATTGTTATGTGTGGATTTGAAACTGCCATTTTGATGCTAGCTTGCTGTTTTGCCCATTAGTTGATGCAGATTCTTCCTTTTGTTGATGATCTTTAGCATTTGGTATGTTTTTGGAATGGTTGGTACTGGTTGTTCCTTTCTATGTGTAGTGCCTCTTTCAGAAGCTCTTGTAAAGCAGGCCTGGTGTTGACCAAATCTCTGAGTACTTGCTTGTTTGCAAAGATTTTTATTTCTCCTTCACTTATGCATCTCAGTTTGGCTGGATATGAAATTCTGGGTTGAAAGTTCTTTTCTTTAAGGATGTTGAATATTGGCCCCCACTCTCTTCTGGCTTGTAGGGTTTCTGCTGAGAGATCTGCTGTGAGTCTGATGGGTTTCTCTTTGTGAGTGACCCGACCTTTCTCTCTGGCTGCCCTTAAAATTTTCTCCTTCGTTCCAACCCTGGTGAATCTGACGATTATGTGCCTTGGGGTTGCTCTTCTTGCAGAGTATCTTTGTGGTGTTCTCTGTATTTGCTGGATTTTGCTGTTGGCCTCCCTTGCTAGGTTGGGGAAATTTTCCTGGGTAATTTCCTGAAGAGTATTTTCCAGCTTGGATTCATTCTCTTTGTCACATTCTGGTACACCTATCAAATGTAGATTAGGTCTCTTCACATAGTCCCACATTTCTTGGAGACTTTGTTCATTCCTTTTTGCACTTTTTTCTTTATTCTTGGCATCTCGCTTCATTTCATTCAGTTGATCTTTGACGTCTAATATTCTTTCTTCTGCTTGGTCAATTGAGCTGTTGAAACTTGTGCATGCTTCACGAAGTTTTTGTGTTGTGTTTTTCAGCTCCTTCAATTCATTAATATTCCTGTCTAAGTTGTCCATTCTTGTTATAATTTTCTCGAATATTTTTTCAAATCTTTTTTCAAGGTTCTTAGTTTCTTTGCATTGATTTAGAACATGTTCTTTTAGCTCACGGATGTTTCCCATTACTCACCTTCTGAGGTCTGATTCCATCATTTTGTCACACTCATTCTCCGTCCAGCTTTGTTCCCTTGTTAGTGAGGAATTTTTGTCCTTTGTAGGAGGCAAAGTGTTTTGGTTTTGGGTGTTTTTCTCCTTTTTATGCTGGTTTCTTCCAATCTTTGTGGATTTTTCCATCTGTCATCTGAGTAGTTGCTGAATTTTCGATTGGGTCTCTGAGTGGATGTCCAGATTGTTGATGATGAGGTATTTCTGTTACTTAGTTTTCCTTCTCACTGACTAGCCCCTCTGCTGGATGACTGCTGAGGTCCACTCCAGGCTCTGCTTGTCTGGGGTACACGTGTAACAGCTGCGGAACAGTGAGGGATGCTATCAGTTTCTTCTTCTGCTATCTTTGTCCCAGAATGATGCCCACCAAATGTCAGTCTGATCAGTACTTTTTGAGGTGACTCTAGATATACGGGGGTCAGGGAGCTGCTTGAGGAGATGGTCTGTACTTTATAGGAGCTCAAGTGCTGAGCTGTGATCTCCATTGTTCATTCAGGGCTGTTAGGCAGGTACGTTTAAGTCTGCTGCAGCAGAACTCATAAAACCCCTTTTGCTTCCTCAGATGCTCTGTCTTAGGGAGTTAGGGCTTTCTTTATGAGTATCTGCTGCAGTGTCCTGCCCAGCTAGGAGGCAGTCTAGTCAGTATTTGCCTGCTGAGGCTCCTCTGTCCTGCTGTTGTGGGCTCTGCCCTGTTGCCCTGGGCTCTGCCCTAGTGTCATGGGCTCCACCCTGTTGCCATGGGCTCCGCCCTGTTGCCATGGGCTCTGCCCTGCTGTCATGGGCTCTGCCCTGTTGCCGTGGGCTCCTCCCTGCTGCTGAGTGTAATTCCCTGTAGCCCTGTTTATGTGGGTGTTGTTAAAACTGCTGTGGTGATGGTGGCCTCTGTATCGGCAAAGTCTCTCTGTTATGTCAGTTTGCCTTGGCAATGCAGGCTGCATCAGCAATGGGAGTGTACCTCAGTAGGGGTGCAATGCCTCAGTAATGGCGGACACCCCTCCCTCACCGAGCTGAACCATCCTGGGTTCAGCTGTGCCTGCAGTGAAACTCCCAACCCCTAGAGTTTTGAATCACCATTTTGTTTGTCCCTGTGGGGGTGGGACCCACCAATCCTGATCACCTGGCTCTCTGCCTCAGAGCCCTTTTTTGTTTTTTAAGTTGAATGGTTGACTCTCTCCCAGGTATTTCAGTTGCCTGCTAATAGGGCATGGGGATTTGTGTGATTTCCCGTGTAGTTACCCACTGCACTGGCTCAAACATCACTTCCTGGGAATCTCCTTGTCTGGCTCACTGTCCAAGTCCTGTTTAATCAGATGGATATGCTAATCTGCCCTCCCAAACCTCAGATTGCCAGTTTAACAGGGCACCCAGACCAGTGCATTTTGTGCAGAGTGCTGCTGCACTGTGGCGCCAGCTGAAATGGCCACACCAGCCGAAACAGCTGTGCTGGCATCCTGTGTCTCTCCTACACCTGGGAATTTCCCCGTTCTGTGGGCAACAAAGATCCATCTGGAAATGTGGCATGCACTCACCCTCTGCACCTTCACTGAGAGCTGCAATCCTGAGTTGCTCCTACCGCGGCATCCTCTTTCTTCCCCCTTCAGTTTTTAGTTTCTTTTCATTGGGATAGAACATGTTCCTTTAATTCAGAGAAGTTTGTTATTACCCACCTTCTGAAGCCTGCTTCTGTCAACTCATCAGATTCATTCTCCGTCCTGCTTTGTTCCTTTGCTGGTGAGGAGTTGTGAACTTGTGGTGGGGGAGAGACGTTCTGGTTTTTGATGGTTTCATTCTTCTTTTGCTGGTTTCTCCTCGTCTCTTGGATTTATATAGTTTTGATCTCAGGTAGCTGCTTGGAGGCAGCCTTTCTTTTGTCCACCTGCAGAGGTGCTGCTGCGCTCCCACAGATTCAGTGGAGCTGCTGCGTCTTTTATTTACTCAGGAAAATTAGGCCGGTTTCTGTAAGGGCAGCCTCCCTTCTGCCCACCGAGCTGGAGCATTCCTGGTCACTCTCTAATTGACGTTTTGGGTACCTAACTCTGGAGTGAAAGTTTTTTGGCCTGCTGGGCTTTTTGCCGTGGTGGGGGTACACATCCTGCCATTTGGGCTATTTCCCTGTGTTACATTCCCCTTCTTACTGTGGGGCAGGTAGCTGCATCTTACCAGCTTTTTGGCTTTCTTGGCGTCATTGAGTGCTTCCACCTAGATCTATGCTGACAGCCCCAGGGCCAAAGTTGCTGTTTTGCCCTGTTCAGGCTGCTCACTAAGGCTTTTCAGCCCAGTGAAAATCTCCTGTTCTGTGGGTTGTAGAGGGTTTGGGTAGAGCACTGTATCTGAACTGAAGTCCCAGAGCAGGAGATCCCCCAGTCCTCCAGTCGGTTGTGTGCTCCTCCTGGGTGGGGCAGTGCCCCACCTTGCCACAACTTGCCCTATTTGGTTTATACCCACTGTCCGACTAGACCCACAAAATGAACCTGATAGCCCTTTTGAAATTGTGGAGACCACTCGGCTTCTGCGTCTCTCTCTCTGGGAGCTGCTTTCTGGAGCTGCCTCTTATTCGGCCATCTTCGGGTCCCTCTCCAGTTTTTTTCTGGAAGGTTAACAGTTTTAATTTTATATTTAGGTCTGTGATGCTTTTTATGTTAATTTTTGAGAAAGATGTAAGGTCTGTGTCTAGATTCTTTATTTGCATATGGTTGTCCAATTGTTCTAGCACTATTTGTTGAAAAGTCTATCTTTTCCTTATTGCATTGCCTTTGCAGTTTTGTGAAAAATCAGTTGATTATATTTGTGTATCTATTCTATTCCATTATTTAGTTCTCTATTGCAAGTTCCACGGTGTCTTGATTACTGTACCTTTATAGTAAGTCTTATAATTGCATAGGGTTAGTCCTCCAATTTTGTTTTTCTCCTTCAATATTATGTTGGATATTCTGTGTCTTTTACCTCCCCATGTAAGCTTTAGAACTACCTTGTTGATATCCACAAAGTAATATTGGGATTTTTTATTTGGATTGTGTTGAATCTAAAGACTAAGTTAAGAAGAACTGATGTCTTGACAACATTGAGTCTATTTATCCATGTATGTTAAATATACCCATTTATTTAGGTCTCCTTTGATTTTTTTCATCAGAGTTTTATAGTTTTCCTCACACAGATTTTGTATACGTTTTGTTAGATTTATACCTAAGTATCTCCTTTCTTGGATGCAAATGTAAATGGTATTGTTTTTCTTTACTTTTGTTTTGATTTTGAGGATATCTGTCATTTAAGCTGGAGTGCAGTAGTTTGATCATAGTTCACCATAAGCTCAAACTCCTGAACTGAGGCAATACTCCTGCCTCAGCCTCCTGAGTAGGTGGGACTATAGGCATATGCTACAGTACTCAGCTAATTTTTTTAATCAATTTTTAAGAAATGGTATCTCACTGTGTTGTCCAGGCTGGTCTTGAACTCCTGGCCTCAAGTGATTCTTCCACTTTGGCCTCCGAAAGTGCTGGGAATACAGGCAAAAGCCACCATGCAAGCCTTCTTTTCCTTGTCGTACTGAACTAGAACTTTAGTTAGCTAGAACTTCCAATACAATGTTGAATAAGGGTGGTAGGAGTGAATAGCCTTGTCTCATTCTCATTAGTGGGAAAGCATCTAGTTTCTCACCATTCAGTATAATTTTAGCTGTAGGTTTTTTTTGTGAATGTCCTTTATTAAATTGAAGAAGTTCCACTCCATTCTTAGATTGTTAGTTTTTGTCATGAATATGTTACATTTTGTCAAATGTTTTTTCTGCATCTATTGATATGATCTTATAATTTTTTTTTCTGTTAATATAATGGATTACATTAGTTGTATTTCAAATGTTGAACCAGCCTTGTAAATCTAGAATAAATTCTACTTGGGGCTGGGTGCAGTGGCTCACACCTGTAATCCCAGCACCTTGGAAGGTCAAGGTGGGTAGATCACTTGAGGTTCAGGAGTTTGAGACCAGCCTGGCCAAAATGGTGCAACCTCATCTCTACTAGCAGTTCAAAAATTAGCCAGTGTGGTGGCATAGGATTGTAATCCAAGCTACTTGGGAGGCGGAAGCAGGAGAATCCCTGGAACCCAGGAGTTGGAGGTTGTAGTGAGCTGAGATTGCACCACTGCACTCCATCTGGGTGATGTGAGACTCTGTCTCAAAAATTAAAAAAAAAATCTACTTGGTGTGATGTTTAATTCTTTTTGTACATTGTTAGATTTGATAATATTTTATTGAGGATTTTTACATCTGTATTAATGAGAGATATTGGTATGCAGTTTTCCTTTCTTGTAATGTCTTTATCTGGCTTTGGCATTAGGGTAATGCTGGTCTTATGAAGTGAGTTATGAAGTATTCCATCTACCTTAACTTTTCTGGAAGCGATTACAGAGAATTAGTATAACTTCTTCTTTAATGTTTGGTAGAATTCAGTGGTGATCCAGTCTGGGCCTAATGCTTTCTGTTTTGGAAGCTTAATTGTTGATTCAATTTCTTTAAATATATAGGCTCTATTAGCTTTTACTGATAACATTCCAAAGCTATTTCATCTCTAAACAAAGATGATCCCTTCAACTTAAAATGGAATGAATGGAAAGGAGCTTTTTCAGCTGGAGGAGGGAAGTGGTTTTTGCCTGCTATGATTTGAATGATTTTGTTCCTTCCAAAATGCATGTATTGGAAACTTAATCCCCAGGGGCAACAGTGTTGGGAAGTGGGGCCTAATGGAAGGTGTTTTGGTCATTAGGGCTCTAGGCTCTGCTCTCATGAATAGATTAATGCTGTTATAAAAAGAACTTGTGGGAGTGGGTCTGCTCTTTTCTGATCTTCTGACATGTGAAGACATAGTAAAAAGGCCCTCACCACACAGCAGAACCTTGAACTTGGACTTCCCCAGCCTCCAGAACTGTGAGAAATGAATTTCTTTTCCTTCTCAATTACCCAGTTTGGCATTTTGTTATAGTAGTACAGACTAAAACATTGCTTTTGTTTTTAAAGTCTTTACATTCCGTTGTCACACCCAGATCATTATTTCCACTATGAATAAAAATTAAAAGTAAGTCATAGTGCAATTAAAATTGTAAGAACACATTTTGTATACAGATGAAGACAAAGTCAACTGTCCACTTTCGGGAATATGAACTGCAATCTGTCAAGCATGGGGCCTGGGTGATCCTGCATTCATAGGAAATCTCAACATGAAATCCACAGAAAAATTAGAGAACTGTCTTTGCATTGTGTTTCTATTTTCATTTATAAAATTCGCAGAGAAACTGGTCACCTTCAGAACTACAATGTTTAGCATAAAAGTTTTGATGTACCCAACCAAGAATTTTGGGCCAATGTGGTCCCAAAAATTGCTAAGCAGAGACCTTAGTTTAGTAGCCTTATTTAACAGATGAAGAAACTGAGTCATATGATATGCTAAGGCTTGAATTCACATTTCCTGATGCCAAATCCGTTGTTCTTTCTAGTTTACTATAATACATGCTGCTTCTGTAGCCTCTGCCAACACCCATTAACAGAGTACTTGGGTTTCAAGACAGTCCGGCATTAATCACACTTGCATCTTGTGTGATGTTTAGCACACAGTAGATACTCAGTATTTGGCTGAATAATGAGGGTGTTTGGTTTACTGCATGCAAAGAAGCAGAAATAAGAGAACTGAGTAATAAAGAGTGGAACCCAGGAAACTCAAAGGATCATTATTAGTAGAACTGGCTTTTAAATAGAATTACAAAATAGTTCCATGAGAGTAAGATCTACCAAGAGGAAGAAAGAAAATATATTTACATGACTTTGGTATTCTTGAATAAAATTTCTACGTGTTTTCTTCACTAGACAGAGTAGATAATGATTGCAAATTATAAAAGGAATCATCCTTGTACTACTTGAAAGTTGCAATCCCATGTAATTAGAATTTATTTTAGCAAATTACAATTACAGAAAACTTACTTCAGAGGTAAGAAGCCTTTTTATTTATATTTATTTTAAGCTTTAATAAATGCTAGACTTCAAAGACAAAACATAGATAGGCTCGAGGGGGAGGAAGAGGCTCGAGGGGGAGGAAGATGGCGCTGTAGAAACAACTCACCACTGCAGCTCTCAGTCAAGACGCAGAGGGTAAGCAAACACCGCATTTTCAGACGGATCCTTATAGCCCACAGAGCGGGGGAAAAAGCCCAGGTGTAAAAGGCACACAGGACTCAAGCGCAGCGCTCTCCGCTGGTGCGGCCAGGCAACCAGCGCCGCCGCTGCGGCCGGCGCACAAAATACGCGGGGCTGGGCGCCCTGTTAAACCGGCAATTTGAGACTTGGGAGGGCAGATTGCTATGCTCATCTGATTGAACGGGTTTTGGACGGTGATCTAGACCAGGAGATTTCTGGGAGGTCGACGGGTCTCACCCCCACAGGGACAAGCAATAAGGCGATTCGGAGTGCCGGGGGTTGAGAGTTCCACTGCGGGAAGAGCT
>CM052670.1:60805715-60835530 GCA_028533165.1 Leontopithecus rosalia | reverse complement strand
GAGGAGTTTTGGTCTTTTGTAGGCGGTGAGGTGTTCTGGTTTCGGGTGTTTTCCTCCTTTTTGCGCTGGTTTCTTCCCATCTTTGTGCATTTATCCACCTGTCATCTGAGTAGTTGCTGATTTTTCAATTGGGTCTCTCAGTAGAGGCCCAGATTATTAATGATGGAGTATTTCTGTTTCTTAGTTTTTCTTCTAATAGTCTAGCCCCTCTGCTCTAAGACTGCTGAGGTGCACTCTGGGCCCTGCTTGCCTGGGGTACACCTGTAGCAGCTGCAGAACAGTGAGGGATGCTACCAGTTTCTTCTTTTATCTTTGTCCCAGAATGATGCCTGCCAAATGTCAGTCTGTTCAGTCCTTTCTGAGGTGATTCTTTGGGTATACAGGGGTCAGGGAGCTGCTTGAGGAGACGATCTGTACTTTATAGGAGCTCAAGTGCTGTTCTGTGAGCTCCGTTGTTCATTCAGTGTTGCTAGGCAAATACGTTTAAGTTTGTTGTGGCAGAACTCATGAAACAGGTTTTTTTCTCAGATGCTCTGTCTCAGGGCGTTAGGGCTTTATTTATGAGTATCTGTTGTGCTGTCCTGCCCAGCTAGGCGGCAGTCTATTCACTATTTGGCTGCCGAGGCTTTGCCCTGCTGGCATGAGGTCCGCCCTTTTGCTGTGGGCTCCGTCCTGCTGTTTAGGGCTCCGCCCTACTGATGTAAGCTCCACCCTGCTGATGTGGGCTCTGCCCTGTTGGCAGAGTCTCTCTGTTATTGTGAGTTGCCTCAGCAATGGCTGACTGCATCAGCAATGGGCGGGTACCTCAGTAGGGGCAGAAACTCTCAGCAATGTTGGACGCCCCTCCCCCACCAAGCTGCACAATCGTGGGTTAAGCTCTTCCCGCAGTGGAACTCTCAACCCTGGGCACTCCAAATTGCCATATTGCTTGTCCCTGTGGTGGTGGGACCCATCGAGCCTGATCACTTGGCTCCCTGCCTCCTAGCCTTTTTGCTTTTTTTTTTTAAGTCGTAGGGTTGACTCTCTCCCAGGTTCCTCAGCCGCCGGCCGAAAGGGCCCCGGGATCTGTGTGATTTCCCCTGCAGCCACCCGCTGTGCTGGTTCACAATTCACCTCCCAGAAATCTCCTGGTCTGGTTCACCATCCAAAACCCGTTCAATCATATGAATATGGCAATCTGCCCTCCCAAGTCTCAAATTGTTGGTTTAACAGGGCACCCAGACCCGTGTGTTTCGTGTGCCATGCCGCTACACTGCGGCACTGGCTGCCTGTTCACGCCAGCGGAGACCGCTGTGCTTGTGTCCTGCATGCCTCTTACACCTGGGCTTTTCCCCGCTCTGTGGGCTATAAAGATCCATCTGGAAATGCGGTGTGAACTCACCCTCTGCGTCTTGACTGAGAGCTGCAATCATGAGTTGCTTCTAGAGCACCATCTTCCTCCTTCCCTGAGTCATCTAATATTTTTAAAACTGAGAGACTGCCTAATACAGTCTTCATGTTTTATAGATAAGGAAATAGGCCCAGATTGCTAAAATATCTTATAGATTAAATAATGTAAAACTGTTACTGCTTCTTATTTGTCGATGCTGGACCTACTTTTTATTGTATATGCATGCAATAAGATAAATGACTATACAATTGGGATTCTTATAATAGCTTCTTGACTACTAGTAGCATGTGCTCAGCTGGGGAGAAGGTCTAGGGATAGGGGGCGGGCTGGATGTTGTAGTGGCATGTGGCAGATATCCCCTTCTCATTGCTTATCATTTTCCATGTAAATACCACTCAGGTAGGTAGGCAGGAGCTATAGGTATATATATGTACCATGCCCTAAAAATATCAGACCATGCTAGGGCCTTTTCAGAAAATCTAATCTTCCTTGTAATCACATTTTTAAAAAATCTTGCTGTGGGTTTGGAGGAATACTTGTCAGCATTCAAGTTAAAGTCCTTAAAGTTGAGAAACCAAGAAATTATCTACCTCCTTTACTCTAAGCAGCAAATTGTAAGGCACAGAAAGAGACAATCTGAATATGATGTATGTGTGTGTATATGTATGAATTGCCTTCTTTTTGAAGAGCACCTGATCATTTGAAATAGAAATGAGGCAAATAAAAATAAAGTTAATTGCCACACACAAACACACACATACAAACACACCTTATCTCAGGTTAGTCTGTACTTTGCTTTGTGTCCTTCTTAATCAGGCAACCATGATTAGGTTAAATGTATTACTATTTGGAGGAAGGAATAAGTTTGTGTGCTTCCTCAGATTTTACTTTTGAATAGTATGGTAGTCCAGAGGCGATGGAAGAATATAGGATGTATGAATGAAGTATGAGTTTCCAAACTGACTTTATATGGTAGGTATAAATTGTGAAACAAAAATAATAGCAGTGATGAAGTCAGTCTGGAAACAGGTAAATCCCAGTGAGTTTTTTAAGGCTTCTCTAGCTGAAATAACCTATAAAACACAAAATAAAACAAATTTAGTGACTGATATTATATATTTGAAATATGCAGGTTGGACAGCATTTGGACTTGGAATGAAACAATAAGAGGTTACATTCATGGATAACCAACAAGATAAGGCTATTGTTGCCTCAGCCAACGGAGAAAACACTCTGATTAATGGGGTCAAAGAAAATGGTAAGGGAATTTAATTATAGTATATAATATCTCTACTGGTAGTCGTCTGTTATTACTATGGATTTTCAATGCCCACAAAGTTGGGACTGGCTGAGTCCAGGATGCCTCTGAAATGAATGTTAATTGTAAACTTCATTCTGCCAAATATCTTACTGGGCTATAAGAGTCTCTAAGAGGCATTGAATCTGACCCCTTTACCCTCCCAAATCCTATCTGTCAGATGAAGTTTCTCAAAATTCCTAGTGAATTAGAAATCTACTCTGATGTGAGGCTTAGAACTTCTAGAGTGGCTGGGCATGGTGGCTTACACCTGTAATCCCAGCATTTTAGGAGACTGAAGTGGGCAGATCATTTAAGGTCAGGAGTTTGAGACCAGCCTGGCCAATATGGTGAAACCCCATCTCCACCAAAAATATAAAAAAAATAGCCGAGTGTGGTGGCAGGCTCCTGTAATCCCAGCTACCTGGGATGCTTAGGCATGAGAATCGCTTGAGCCCAGGAGGCAGAGATTGCAATGAGCCAAGATCACACCACTGCTCTCTAGCCTGGGCAATAGAGTGAGACTCAGTCTCAAAAAAAAGAAAAAAAGAAAGAACTTCTAGAGTCACTAGGAGCTTCCAGAACATGGACCTAAAGGACAGGCCTGAGCCTCCTAGCTCAAAACTATTAATGTGCCATTGGAGCATTTTCCCCTTGAAAGCCTTGACTTTCCAATGTATAATGTAGTCCAGTTCTTTTCTCATTTCTAAGGAGAACTCTGTATTTCTCTGAGGAAGAAGCTTGGCCTAAATAATTATTATTTTTCACTTGCATGAATGTTCAATATAAAATCAGGATTGTTCTTTAACATTGTAGTTTTTATTTGCAAAGCTAGAGATGTGAAGGACTAGCTTATATAATAAGATCTAGTACCAAACTCATCAAGGGAAAGAGACTTAATGAGTCTTGTCTAAGACCCTTAATTTTATTCCTGTCATTTCTTTCCCTTTTCTCTAGACTCAGAGGACCAAGATGTGGCAATGAAATCATTTGCAGCTCTAGAAGCTGCTGCACCTATCCAGCCTATACCGGTGGCACAAAAGGAAACCGTGATGTATCCCAGAGGTCTCCTGCCTCTACCCTCTAAGAAACCCTGTATGCAGAGCCCGCCCTCTCCTTTGGGCCTGATTGAAGCACCTGAGCATGCTGCTAATAGTGCTTCTGTGAATGCCATCTCCCTCACATCTGGCATTGCAAAAGGCCTGAACACATGGTCCCTTCCCAATGAGTGTGAGAAAACTCCATTTGCCATAATGGAGCCTGCAGGCATGTCAGCTCTGAATGGGGACTGCCTCATGCAGCCAAGTCGGACTTGCTTAGGCTGTTTCATGGAATCCAAGGATGCAGTAGATCCTGAGCCAGGGATCAGTCTGAAAGTTGGTGATCTAAACAGGGATTATGAAACATGTGCAGTCTCTGATATAGGCATTCAGTGTATTAATGCTGGAGAAAATATGAAATATGGAGAGCAGCTGCTCTCAGACCAGCTCCTAGGCTTCCCCCTACATAAATCAAGGGTAGGAGACAGACGAGAAACTGAGAAACCTGACATTGACTTGGAGGATCCAGCTCAGAAAAACTATTATGAGGCATTACTGTTAGACAAGTGCAATACAGAAGAAGCTTTGCTTGCAAATTCCAATCAGGATTGGGGTTACTTTGAAACTTTCATTAGTGAAAGTAAGATTGAACTGCTTGACCTCTGTTCCAAGAATGAGCTGTCTGTCAACCTATTCTCTGAAGAAGATGTGGATAACTACATGTTTGATGATGATGAATCAACCCTAGGCAGTGATGTCTGCTCCCTGAAAATTCGATATGAGTCCTTTCAGGACAACGTTCGAGACAAGACTACTCTTTTGATGCAGGAAGATGCCCAATTCAACTTTTTCCCCAGTGTCTTTACTACTTGCCCCAAGCGAGAGTCTAAGAGTGGGGCCCTGAAGCAGAGCAGTGATTTTTCCCAATTTAAGGTCCCTGATGTGAGCATCATCTGGGGGGAGGAAGATAAAAACTTGGACAAGAAGAAAGGTAAAGAGGAAGGACAGGAAGACAAAGGTATAGAGAAGAAAGATGGAAAGGATAATGGAGAAAAATCTGCCTTAAATAAACCATGCAGTGGGACTGAAGTAGAGCAACTTAAGAATCCAAAGCAGGGCCATCTTGCCAATTCCTTGGAGACATCAGGGAATTTCAGTGATGATAATTCCTTCATTGAGGTCTCATATGATGCTATGGGTGAGATCAAGGACTGTAGTCGCTATATGGCTCGGGACACTAACTCTGGCAGCTCCTCCTCCCAGCAAAACTATGGGCTGCGAGCCAAGAGAAAAGTCAGATACAGTGAAGATTATCTATATGATGTTGACTCACTAGAGGGTGAAAAAGTAAATGAGAGGAAGGAATGGCTGCCAGTTGGTTCCAAAGAGGAAGATGATGATGAATGGTGTCCCAAAAAGAGAAGAAAAGTAACCCGTAAGGAGCCCCCTGTTATTATCAAGTATATCATCATTAATCGCTTTAAAGGTGAGAAGAACATGCTGGTGAAGTTGGGTAAGGTGGATGCCAGTGAGACAACAGTGAATTTGAGTGAGAGTCAGCTCAACAAATATGCCAAGCTGGCACCCTTGAAAGGCTTCTGGCAAAAGAAGAAGAAGCAGAGAAACACCAACACGGACTCCATCAAGACACCTTTTTCCCAAAAGCAAAGCTTTGAACCAGGTAGCTTTGAGGTGTCATTTCTGCCACCTGCTCGCAAACGAAAATCTAAACTTGGCAATAGGCACAGGATTCAAAGAATTCCATCCATTGAAATTTCAGCAAGTAGTAAACAGGTTTCATTATGCAATGATCAGAGGCAAGCTAGCAATCGTAAAGAAGATGGAGGCCTAAAAGGTACACTGAAGTCAGCAACTCTGGCTGACCCTAGCTGTGCAAATGGATCACATTTAAATGACATCACAGGTCCTGACTCAGTGAAAGTCAAAGCCCAAGACACAGAGTTCAAGGGGCCAGAAAGGAAAGTGCTCAACAAAATCAAATTTAAAAGTGAAGCTCGATTAAAGTCTAAGAAAGTCAAAGCTGCTGGGCAAGAAAGCAAGCCAATCGTTCAAATGAGCCCTCTCATGGAAGACCAATCCTCTAAAGCCAATTTAAAGAATGAAGTTATTACTGGGATCTCAAACAGTTCCCATCTATCTGAATTTCATGAGGGAAAGGTTACTAAGAATTCCACTTTTCTACCAACGACCTGCTCTTCTGAAATGCCTTTATCATCTGCTAATGTTACCACTAATATACCTGTTATTCCTGGAGGGTATCTGCAGACATTGTTAGATGCCTCTGATTTGTCAAATAACACTAGTATCTCATACTTCAGCCACCATTCTCCAGACCAAAATGAAGGCAGCCTCACTCAAACCGAAAAATCATTTGTACCTCTCCAGCCTACCCAGGATTGTGTGCTCACCTCATCCTCTGATTCTGAGCTGCAGCAGTCATCTCATAACTTTAAAATGGAATCAAGCAACTATGGACATGTATGGCCCAACAAGACTACTTCTGGCACCCAGGAATTCATGGCTGAAGTCTCAAGGGAGATAGCTCCAACCCAATCCAGTGAATTTGGAGCCTCCCAAGTAGTCTCCATGGAAAATAACCTCACACCTACGACATACAATCCAATCTGCCTCAATAGTGGTGGCAGTAATTGCAACAAGGTCGTGTATGACTCTGTACAAGACACCCAAATCCCATCTGATGACTCTTACCAATTATGTCACTTTAATAATGGAGAGATCTGCTTTCCTTTCCAGCAGGGGCCAGTCAATATGGACAATGGTCGGCTCTTTAGCTTTGATTCAATGGCCCCACTCTCTGTCAGCTCAAGTAATTATTGCTCCTTAAGCTTGAAGTCCTGTGAAAAGGATGGTGATGACAATATCACTGATGATTTCCTGGCCCACTGCAGCCCTAAGCTGGTGATCCAGCAGAGCATTGATGAGATAGCACCACTAAAGGAGTCCACTGACCTCCTGGATATATCCAACTTCACCCCTGACAAATTCCGCCACTCTTCCCTTTCAGAGATGTCCCCACCGGACACCCCTAGTCTTTCCCCTCAAATTACCAGATGTGAGAGTATCAAGACACTAGGAACACTGAAGGGGTTCCAAGAGGGTGTCCCAGGACCATTGGACAGTGTGGAAAAAATCAAGTGGGACTGTAGTACGCTTTCACGGCAGGTCCAAATGGAGGATGGATTTACTTTAAATAACCACCAGTTTCAGTTCCATATGTTCAATGATGAGGATTCTGTCAGCCTGCTCCAAAAAAACCCTTGCCTGTCAACATTTAATGATCCATCTGGTCAAAATAGTACCAACAACAAAGTGTCAAAATCAAGAAAGAAAAGTTCACCCAGCAAGAATGGGGCTGTGAACCAAAGTTCTTCTCAGAAAAACACCAGGAAAAAGTCCCTCAAAGGCAACAACAAGGGAATTGAAAAGCCACCTGGAAAAAACTCCCGCCAGGTGCCTAAGTCCACAAAGAAAGGGAAATACATGGCTGCCATCAATGGAGAGAAAATGCAAATTGGCATTGGCCGTGGAGGAGGCCAAACTAACAGCATATCCTCCACTGGGAAGACATTGGCTGAATGTATCCAGCATGGTGGCCCTGTGGCCTCTATGAAGATGCCAAGTCAAAAGGGACTTTGTGGAGATTGGGCCTTGGGGAAGGAAAGCAGCCCAGGCTGGAATGAAATGAGCATGGGCACCAACACCAACAGCCTTCTGGATGATGACCAACGGGAATTTCAGGAGCCTTCCTATATCTTGTCCAACATTGCCTCTGGTATGGCAGATGTGCAGAGATTCATGATGGCCTCCATAGAGCCCCTTTGGGAACCCATGGAGCATCATGGGGATCCCAACATATTCTACTCCCCTGAGTCCAATAGTCTAAAATTAAAAACCCTCAAAATATTAGCTGGGACACCACAGGAGTCTAAAAAAAAGATCAACAGTGGGTCACCAGGAGCCACTAAGAATCACAGGTCAATCAAGGGTGTCAGCAAAAGCAATGGGAAAGCAGCAACAGGTGATCCTGGTCGTGCAAACATGCCTGGTTATAACGAGGACTCTCACTCTACCTTCTTTGATAAAAAGTATAGTAACATGAGCACTTTAGGCAATAACGGACCGACACACAAAAAGTTGTATCGTCACAAATCCAGCTCCAAGGCCCTGAGAGATGAGAAATGTAAGGGAAAGCACATGGAGCGAGAGCAGGTCCACAAGGATGAGTCTGGGACAGCTTCTTTTGAAAAACTGAGGTAATACTGCACCAATATGGCTGAAATGATGCACCCTTACTACCTACTAAGCCTGCAGTCCCTCATTTTTTCCCTCTTAAAAGCAAAAATTTGCATGAAAGAAACTGTCCCATTCCTTTCTTTTTAAAATTAAAAAGAAAATTTTAAAGTGCATGAAAATCCCTATACCTTTACGCCACCCAAAAGATTGGGCAATTTTGTTGTGGCTTGGCTAGGGATAAGCTCTAACAAAGCTATTTTTTCTTCTGCTATTCATCACTAGTTATTACATATTAAGAAAACAGAACTAAAATATGCTCTTGAGTGATTTTTGGAAGTGAAAGTCTTTGCAGTAAGACAGATTTTGGAAAATAGAATTTAAAAATCATGTAGACAAAAAGCCAAGATCATTTAAACAAAAAGAGCATTAGTTGGAAAACAAAATCTGGACATGTGGCAATCAGGAGGGCTTTCTAGTGCCCCGTGCTATTTGTATCTTTTTCTATATCATACGGTATTTGTATGATGTTAACAAATTTAGCTTATATGATCCCTTTGTGGGACATACACTAAAACTAACTAAGATGGCATAAATTGTTTGATTTTTCTGCAGGGATTCTAACTACAATCTCCTAAAAGCAGAAACAACCTTTTGGGTTTTACCTGTCTTTGAAGAAGAGACTCGCATTTTCCAGAAAGACATTTGATGTTTGTGTTTTATTTCTTTCAAAATATGCCTTGTGGTATGTATGTTAATATGTAAGTGCTTAAAGAAAAGAATTTTAAATTGTGGGAATACGTCTTTGGAGCAAACTTTAATCTGATGTTCTATGTAAAAGACTTAAAAAGTCATACAGTTGCACAAGTAGTTTATGCACTATTTACTCACAAGAAGAAAATGGAAAATATTGTGCCAAACTACAAACAAGTGACTGTACTGTATATATTTTTACTTCTATATCAACATTTGGTTGTGTTTGGGGAACTTGTCCCTGTTAATTTACTAGAAACATTCCAGTGATTCTTGCTATTAACAACCCCCACTTATGTGGATAGCACCTGTAGATCATGGTGGAAAAATATGTTGTGTTACACAATTTACCAAAATGTAAAGGATACTGTTTGAAATGTGCCAAATTTTCTTACCTCATCTCACAGATTCACCCATAGTTTAAAGCTCATTAATAATTTTTAAATGGATACATACACACCCAAACATATATATGTATACATATATATATATATGTGTGTGTGTGTGTGTGTGTGTGTGTGTGTGTGTATGGGTGTGTGTGTGTGTGGGTGGGTGTGTGTGGGTGGGTGTATGTATGTATACACACACACATATACATCCTTTTAAAGTTTTAAACTCTACTATCCTGTGTGGAAACATGAACAGCTAAACAAGGCACAATAAAGATTTGTTTGTTCCATTGTCTAAGGGTTAAAATGTTGGAAAAGTATGAAGGCCACAACAGTTAAGTCCATCAGGGACCCAAGTATATGCATTTACAGAACCTTTTACAAGGAAACAAAACAGCTGCTTTGAAAGTTTGTTTTCTAAAAGCAAAATCTGTAGCTGAAAATTATTTAAAGTGCAAAGTTATATAGCTGATACTTTATATCTCAGTTTTATATATTTTATAATAGTCTGGGATAAATTATAAAAAATAGCTATAAAATCAACACTAATGATAAATGAAGTATATAGAATGCTTTTATTTAAATAGTTTCCTAAATGTTTTATTCCAGTTTTGTCAAAAATGCACTCATATCATGGCTTTAGTGTTCTTTCAGTGTTTAATCTTGCAATGCCAATGTCATTTAAAGAAAATGTTAAGGCATCCCAGTTCAACCAAATTTTTCTTCCTATGAGTAAAGTACATTTACTATCATATAAGATGAACAATTTGTGGCAATAACTGATTTTGGCCTTATATACTTAGTCTGAGGACAACCAATATTTGATGCCACAAACTAAATTTAAATCTAAATTTTTTGTACACATTTTTAAATCACGTTTGTAATTCAGTCCTTCCCATACTTTCAAAAAAACATTCACATCTCTAACACTCCTCACTACCAATTTTTCTTCCCCTTTATTCACCAGTTGACTTCTAACACTTGATCTATTTTCTTTGCACAATTGAAGGCCTATGCATCATGACTGATGCATTACGGCACAGATGAGATAATGGATGTGAAAGCGCTTTGTAGATCATAAAGTGCTATACAGATATAGGGGATTAATATTATTAATATTGTTCGTTGTTGTCGTTGTTACTATTCTTATTAATATTGTTACTAACCTATTAACTTGTGAATATATAGGCTGGGGTGGGAGGGTGGAGAGTAAGTGGGAAGGGAAAAAGGGGATTTAAAAAAAAAGGGAAGATGTTTCAAAAGGAAAATTTTAAGCAAAATATGAACCTACCTAGTCAATGCCACCTAAATGTATTCACAAACAGAGAAGCAACATTTGAAAGTAGTCAGAGAGAAATGGAAGGAAGCCTGCCATGTATATAAGTATATACACTTCCCGGTCCATGATTCCTTTCACCAGCCTGCTCTACTCCTTACAGCTGGATCTTAAAATTTGAACAAGCCTGTGTTCTTGATCGTGTGTGTTCCCAGCGTCAGTCTCTTGTGTCTGTGGGGATGAGTGGCTGAGGAGCATTCTGTGAGGCTTGTTGAGGCCCATTCCTAGGCTTTGATGCTCTATGTGCAGTGAGCCCTGGAAAATTACTTAGTGGAAAGGCACCAGATGAAACATGTCTCCTGCCCTATAGCTGCCATCTAAAAGGGAAAATAACCAAACTGGAAAATCTTCTTCTATTTCTCTGCTCTGATAGCTAGCTGTACTAAATGCCATGGCCAGTCCCTAGGAACTGGTATTTGTTTTGTTTTTGTTTTTGTTTCTCTGTTTTGCAGCTGAGTTTTGGCTTGGAATCACCAACTCTGCCTGTATTGTGATCCCCAAGACTCTAGACCTCAACATCACCTGCTGGCTTAGAGGTGTGGAGTGCTTTCTATGTAATCAAAAGGTGGCAATTAATGAAAAATATTAAGAAAATATTCCATTAATACAATGTGTTTTCATAAAAATAAATATGGGAGCAGTTGTCCCAGTTTTTTTTCAGTATCAGTTCAGCTTTGGAGAATGGGGTGTGAGTGGGGTAGAACGACAGCCTGAAACTGTTGGAAACAATTTCCTTGTGAGAACTTGCTATCATAAGTCCTTTGGAATGGAAACTCTTTCAGTTGCTTCTATGGAGCCCATTAAGGGCCAATTCTAGGGCATAGTTCATCCCTTTCTCCAAAGAGAATTGTTATTTTAAAGCACCTTTTTAATTGGCCTGCAGTGTATTATATGTTTTTAACATATAAATTAGTGACGCATAACCAGTCACCTTGAACTGAAACATAACAAGAAACAGAGTTTGAGAAATGAACAATAGGCCAAGGCAGAAGATGTTTATTCTCTTAATTGCATTTAATATCCCTCTCAGTACATTGTGTTCTGAGATGTTCATCATTTAGCATTTTGTTGGTCCTGTCTCTGCTCTCACAGTTCTTTTTCTTCCTGTTATAACCAGCTGCCTTAGTCGAGTATAAAAATAGTGTTTTGCCCTATCACTGATATCTCAAGTCAGAAATATATATTATCCTTGCTCTGAAATTCTTGATTACCACTCCCTTCTAACCTCTCCTCTCTGAGAAGCTGTTTCTTAGTATTGCCTCTCTAACAGAGTCCCATTTAATCTTTACTTTACTGGAAATAGTAACCTCCCTTATTCTTCTTACATAATCTGAGACCTTGGTCTTTTCTTAGGACCAAGAAATTCTAGGAATTTTTAAGAAAATTCTTAGAATTTTTCTTTTATGGTCTTATATCCCACCTGCCCAAAATTGTCAGGGCTCAACAACCTTCGTCAAGCTGCTTTCTTCTGGAAGTTCAGAGGGAAACCTTCTCATTCTTAATTGCCTTTAATTGCTTTGTCTATTTTTAAATCTAATTGTTTAATTAATTTTTTATTTGTATGGATTAGGGTACAGTGGTGTTACAAGGGCAGTTGTGTTACATGGATATATTTCTTAGTGGTCAAATCTGGGCTTTTAGTGTACCCATTGCCCAAATAATGTACACTGTACCCAATAGGTGGTATTTCATCCCTCAAATATAATTTTAAACACACATTCATGCACACATGGATACATTATACCACATGACTGAGGAAACTTAGAAATTCCTTTTCCCTGAAGATCTGTAAGAATAGGTCTCATCTCCTGCCCTAGTTAGGTGCTATACTATATGGAGCAGGGTATTGAGACTTTGGGGGTCATCTTTGGGCTGTGATAACTGGCTTTAACCAGTGACCATCCTCTCTGCCTCTCCAAGGTCTCTTATACCAGCTTCTTCACATATGCTGCTTCCTCCCAGCTTTCCCTTCTGACTTCTTGTTACTCTGTGCAACTATGTGTCAAGGCCTTACCTTTTCCTAATGTTTTCAAACCTCCTGCATTACTTTGACCATCACTTCTTCAGCCATCTCACTGAAGTCCTTGGTGCTAGGTGGGCTTTTGTGACAACTTTCACCTTCTCTGAATTTTTTCCTTGCTGGGAAGCATCTGCGTGTGTGAGAGGGCAAGGAAGAGGAGTATGTGTGTGTAAGAGAGAGGCAAAAGGATGCTTCGAAAGCTATAAACAACTCTAGCAAGCATCCTAAGTCCTGTTATGTGAGGTTTTGCAGTTCTAGTAAGTTTCTGTTTTAGTTTAGGTTTTAATAGCATTTACTGCCTAAAGGAGGAAAACCATATCCAAGGACCTTTTAGCCATGCTTGCTATTAACAAGCTGGACCAGTGTGATGTAGATACAACATGTCTTCAGCTTACAGATGCTCTCAGAACAGTTCCAAGAATTGAAGAGAGCTAAGTTTCTATGCTGAAGAGGAGCATGGAGCACTAGCTAGTCCTAACTTTGCTAGAAATAGAAATGTTTGTTTTCTCCTTTATTATTGAGAAATTATCTAATTTAAGGAGTTCCCATTTTCATTTAGGGATTTTTTTTAATGACTGCCCATCACTAAAGAAACATGTTCTTTTTATAAAATAAAACTAATGTGAGGTTGGTTTGTTTTCTAATCATAAAATTTACTATGCCTGTAGTTATATTTGGAAGATTTATTACCAAAATCAAACTTTTAGTAACACACAGGAATCCTGTGAACACATTGTAGGCCAGGGATTTTGTAAAGGTTTCTCAAAGACTCAAATAAGGGAGAAAAAAATTTTAGTTGGGCTGTTTAACTTGGGAAACACTATCATCAGCTTGAGGGTCCTCAACCAGCATGTGATTATTTTGATGACAGTACTCAGGCTACCCTTTAAGGCACATTTTTTACTCAGCATTAAACACTAGCTACAGTCGTGATGCAGATCTCCCATTGCAGCTACGTGATACTTGAGATGTACTCTTGGTTTCAGAATCGTAACTAAGAGGTAAGACATTGGAGAAGGACATGTAAAAAAATAGAGGTTTCGCACAAAGTTTAGTGTGTGAATGAGGGTTTCAAAATCAGTATCTGGGTAAATTGATAATAAAGACACTGAAGAAACACTCATACACATAAGACGGAAAGGATGTCTGTTCATCTAACAAGCTCAGGGGTTTCTGAGTCTCAGAATGACATCCCATTTCAAAAAGAAGAAGAGATATTGAAAACATTCTGCCTCTTTGAGAGATGACTGGTTATTTACAGCACAAAAAAAGGCTTAGAATGAAAACTAGAAGAGGCCTTTTGTTTTTCACTCCCAGTGAAGAGGGTAGAAATCTTAAGATGCTCTACTGGGATACCTGTAGCACTGACTGGAGTTTGCTGCCTACAGAGTTTTGAATGTACTAGTCCTTAGTTTCCATAGAACTGAATGCACCTCTTTAGTAAGTTGCTGATTTATGGTGCTAAAGAAAACGATTAATCCCATTTTTTTTCTTCCCCAAGCCCCTTAAGCATTTAAGAAAATTTAAAATAAAAGCGTTAGAGGCCCTTTTTATGAATGTAACCTAAGTTTCTGTTTGACATATGACACTGCAACTTAAAAATGTTAGGAAATTATTTGCCTTTTTTTCTTTTAGAGTTAAGCTTTATAAATAACCTGTAGAGTCAATTGAAGTATAAAGCTTAAGGATCACTCTTAAGACGCCTACAAAATCTTGTATATTTTTAAGTGTGCCAATTTGTAACATATTTTGTAAGTGTATATTTTTCTTAGAAAAGTGCTGTGAAGTGTCTGTATGTGAGAGTTTTCCTTTTTCTGCACCACTAGGTGCTAATAAAAGGATATTTACTTCAAAGTTTCTGGTTTTAGAAACCACAATACAAAGAAAAAAATACACTTTTGTTGAAAATTTTGTAACACAAAACATGTTGTGAAAGAGTGTAGTGATCTTGTGCAAAAGAAAATGAACATTTGTGAGCTTCTTGCTGTTTTATAGATTTTCTTGTAAATTATTCTTGTAACACTTCTGGTTTTGTTGTTCTTGTTGCGAAGGTTTCAAATATTTGTGACTGAATGTACGGTGAAACTGTCATAATGTTACCTAGCTGAGTTTTGTTATTGTTTATGAAATAAATAAAAAGAAAAGTTTAAAATACTGCTTTAGAATCATATGTAATAGAAATCAAACCATTTATAATTACATCTGTGTCCCAAATAAAACGTTCTTTATCATCTAGAGCAGTGTTTCTCAAACTATCTGTGGCAAGGGACCAATAGTTTTTGCAATCCATCACAGACCAATACTATTATAAAACACAATAAAAATGAATTTCTAAGAAAGTTAAATGGAATAAAAGATATGCAAAATAAAAGCCCAAATGTATTAGATTTCACATGTAAAATTACATTTCAAGACAAACATAACATAAGGGGAAATAAACGAATTGCAAAAAGTTGGTACCCTTTTGGAGACAAGTACACTCATCAATGTCAAATTGCCATAGAAGGTTCTAATAATACCTTGAGTAACACTTTGAATAGACCAGCAGCAGTACCATCATCTGGGAACTTGTTAGGAATGCTAAATTCCAAGCCCTACACCAGTACTGCTGAATGAGAACCTGATTTTTAACAAGATCCCTAAGTGTTTTGTGTGCATATTGAAGTTTGAGAAGCACTGGGCTAGAGTTTCGTGTTGGGGATTCTTTTGCCCCTCAAATTGAGGAATCATCTAGTGTGTCCAGTCTTCAAAGACCTTAAAACAAATTGTGTCTTTGTTTTGTGATGCAGATGGAATCTGCAGAGATGCAGTCCTCTCAAAATGTTAAAGCTGTTTATTGAAAGTAATAAATGCTGATTTGCCTGGTACCCAAAGATGTCAGATTTTCCATAATTCCCTACAGTTCCTACATCATGTCACTTACCACTCACTCATGGACCTTGTTTCCTTTAGTCAGGACTTTTCCAAACTCAGTCCCTACAGTGCCCAGTATTTCAAAATATTTGCTATGTCTAGAAATGAACTTCGTTTTCAACTGCCCAAACCATTTGAGTCACCCATCAGAGCCTGAAGTTCTAGCTAGCCATAGCACGGTTGTTGAGGCAAACATGAGCCAACAGTCCTTGGTTTTGAACACCACTACTCAAAGAAATTGGAAAACGTGCATGAGGAAATGTTTGTCTTCTCACTGGATAACCTCATCCACTTCTACCACTTCAGCTACCACCCAGATGTCCACAAATCTCCCCATGTTCCTGGCTTACATTTTCATTTGTAGGCTGGCTGTCTCTAGTTTGACATTCTGCAACATCCTCAGACATTTATTCAAGTCTGAGTTTGTTCTAGCTCTTTACCCTCTGAGTGTGCCCTAGCTCAGTGAATGATGCTGCCATCCATCCAAGACAGCAACTCATGCCTCTTCCAACCTCACATCCAACTGGTCACTCTCAATTTTCCTGCCTTTCTATCACCGTTGCCACTGCCTTAATTCAAGTTTTCATGGTATTTCACCTGGACTACTGCAATATTGCCCTAATTCAGTGATTTTCGAACTTGGATTTCACACCTGGAGTTGTGTTTTTTTTTATTTTTTTAGCCAGTGTCTCGCTCTGCTCCCTAGACTAGAGAGCAGTGGCACAATCTTGCCTCACTGCAACCAACACCTCCCAGCTCAAGTGATCCTCCCATCTCAGCCTCCCAAGGAGCTGGGACTACAGGTGTGCACCACCACACCTGACTAATTTTTGTATTTTTTGTAGAGACTGTGTTTCACTATGTTGCCCAGGCAGGACCTGGAAATTTTTTAATGAGAAAAACGGAAAGGAGAGTCTTTAGAGTAGCCAACTTTTTATTGTGCTCAGTAGGGACTATTTAAAAACAAAAACTATTTATTGTCAAATCACAGAAGATCATTTAATACCAAAAGACAATCAGTCCTTTGTTTAATATGCACTATATTGTCTTTTTCACTTCACCATGGACCATCAGACACTGAAACCAAACCCCAACTCATTAATTTAGAAAGTAAAAGAGGTTTTGAATTTCAGGGCTAATGGGGTGGGAAAGGATGGAGAATGAGGGACAAAGCAGTTAAAGCCCCTAAGATCAGACATATTTATTGCTCTGACTCTTCATTTCTCCCAGTTTCTAGAAGTTTCACACGTGATAGAGATTCCGAATGCATATTCTTCACTCTATGCAGGATTCACGGGTATATTCTGGTGAACATGGCCTTAGGTAAAGTTTCTTCTTGCACCAAACTAGTGGTAGGGTTGGGGTAAGGGAGTGGTTCCATTCTTTTCCTTGTGGTTTCCTTTTTTGTTCTTCCCTGGCAAAAGTTGAGAAATACCAGAACTTAGAGGGAAGATGATAACTCCTTTGTCTAAAGACATTTGATCTGTCTTGGATTTGAGCTTTTGATGGGCCTAATTTTGGGGAGGGGTGATTATGGCACTGTTTTAATATATGTTTCTACTTAAAAGTAATTGGAGCTATAGTTATTAAACTTTTAGGCCACATACCACTTTAAGAAATGAATTAAATCAGTGGGTCTTCTCCCCAGAAAAACAAACATATTCAGAATTTTACATAGAATTTTGGGGAAGTCACAAAGTAAAAACTGCTATATTAGGGGCATGAATTCCCCGAAACATCTTCCCTACATCATAATGGAATCTCTTAGTCTATTGCCTCTTCACTGACCCAAGATGATAACTCATTTATTTATTGTCTACTATATGCCAGCTACTTTACCTGAATTATAATTTCTCACAACAACCCTGCAAAGGATGCATTTTTTTGTATTTTACATATAAGAAAATTGTGACAAAGAGAGGTGCAATAAACTTCCTCAATATTGCACAGCTGATAATCTTCAAAGACTTTCACCAGAGCTGGCAAAGCCCTTTATGCCTTATCACAATCCCATGTCTGTAACTCAAAATTCATTTCCTACCATAACCATATTAACTATACCATGTCAAAAATATGATAAATATTATTATTTATAGCTATTATTCAATAAATAGTTGACTCTTTGTCAGGTATTGTGCTAGATGCTAGGAAAACAAATAATTGTTTATAAATTGAATTGAAATATAAAGCACATGTGTTTCCCTCTAGGAGCTCACAGACAAAACAGACAGGTAAAATTTAATAGTTTAAAAACACACAGTGGCCAATTTAAGATAAATAATTACATATGAAATAACTAATGATTTGCTGTCCTTAAGTACCTTAGAAGAAAAGAACCTCTGTCCATCGTTATGGAGGGACCAATGTTACGAAATGCCAGTAGCCAATATCTCACCTTCTGTTCTTCCCCTTATTTTGTAATCAGAGTTGAGAGTAAGCCTAGATCCATCACTTACTAACTATGTGATTTGGGACCAATTACGTTAATCTCTCTATATCCCTCTAATCACCGCCAACAACAATGACAACAAACCTAGTATTAAAGCCTTGGCACCAGGCTAGCAGTCAGGTCATACTTAACAATTGTTTAATAGATGTAAAGTGTTTAACTAATAGTTCTTACTTTGATTCCTTAGAAATAACTCCATCTCCCTTCGCCAAATATTTCTCCTTTTATTAGGTGTTCATCTAAGAAAATTAGTAAACTCCTGGCTCAAAAAGCCATTGATCTTCATTTGGAGAAAGACAACATGTTAAAGATAAAATTAGAAGAATCATTATGTTAAACATTTATTATTAGAGTTAATTTATTATCAGTAGCCGAGTAAACTAGTTAAAGCTACACATTATTAATCCATATTGCCTGGGTTCTACTCCTAGCTTTGCCACGAAATTGATTTAAGAATTTAAACAAGATACTTTCCTTCTGGGCCTCAATCTCCTCATCTATAAAATGGTGGGGTCAGGCTAGATAACATTTAAGAGCATAAAGTGTGAAGTCAGACTGCCCAGATGGAATCCAAGCTTTTCTCTTGCTAACAGTAAGACCTACCACAACTTCCCCACCAGTAAAGAGAATAATTATGATGCCTATCTCACAGGATTTTAGGGAGAATTAAATGAGATAAGGCACAAAAAGCATTTAAAATGGTGGTTACCAGTGCATGTATAAAAGGCTCAATAAATATTACCTATTATTATTATATTGAAGGGTCCTTCCCTTGTTTTAAGACACATGGGCCATGTGCACTGGCTTATGCTTATAATCCTAGCACTTTGGGAGGCACAGGCAGGTGGATCACTTGAGTTCATGAGTTTGAGGCCAGCCTGGCCAACATGGTGTAACCCTGTGTATTAAAAATACAAAAATTAGCTGGGCATGGTGGTGCATGGCTATAATTCCACCTACTCAGGAGGCTGAGGCAAGAGAATCACTTGAACCTGGGAGGTGGAGTTTGTAGTGAGCCAAGATTGCGCTATTGCACTCCAGCATGGGGACAAGAGTGAAACTTCATCTCAAAAATAATAAATAAATAAATAAATGATAAATAAAACCCATGATTCATTTTATTATCTGGGCTGCTATGGCTGATTAGAATTTAATAGAGCAACTATGGATATTTGTTCATTATTTAATTAATTCATTCAACAAATTATTTTTAAGCACCATCTGTGTCAGCAGCCATGCTAGCTACTGAGGATAGCATGGTAAACAAAATGGGACTTTGACTCTCTCCTCAGAAAACTTAATCAAAACGCACTTCAATTATGAGCATATAATTTAAAACCGAAATAAGGACTCTGAAATAATATACTTTCATGAGAAGCACTGATAAAGAAACTTTACCTGATACTGAGGGTGGCACCCTAAGCATGAGTAGGATTTACGTAGGTGAAGAAGTCGGGGATGAGAGTGGGTAACATCCCAGAAGGAGCACATATGAAGGTCTTTTGGCAGGAAGAAGCATGCAGTACTCAAGGAACTAGAAGCCAGCGTGGCTGGAAAGGAGTAGAGAGATGATATCAGAGAGTACTGCTTTACATGTTCCAATTTGGTCAAAATTTATGGAATTTTAGCTATGCAAATTTAAGATCACACAACACAAAATACTGAAAGTTTGACTAGGCATGCAACTTTTGAAATAGTTCAAGTAAAAAAATTCATCAGGAAAAACATAATTTCAAAGTGGGCAGGTATGTGAAAGATAAGCTGTGTTATGCTATTGCCACAGTTTGGTATCATTTTAGTCATTAAATAGAAATACCTTCTGTCTTTTGTCAGTATTATACCAACTTTGGATTATGAAAACTATTTATGGACAGAATCCTTAAATAAAATGCAGACAAGCCTCACTTATCTTTGGCTCTGAGTTAATCTCAGTGGCCCTAATTTAATCCCCTGATAGTTGGACCTTCAAGATTCTGCTCAGCTTGGGCATTGTTTCAAACCATAAAATACATAAATATTAATGTACAGTAACTTATATCAGTCTAACTAAATATGCCAAACTATTCTGAAGTGTAAAATTTTTAAAATATGCATCTTTTTCTGTACATTTTCTTAGTAAGTTATAGAAAGTCTCACTAAATACTCTAACCTTTTAATTAGCTTTATAGGAAACTACTCATAAATATGAGCAAACAGCCAAGGATGACAAGCTATCTGAGGAAAGCCTCCAATATCAAAGATAGAGAACTAAACCAACCAACAAATCAAAAACTTAAAAGAAACAGAAATGAAAATTAATAACCATTATTGTACTCAAAGAAGTAATGTACCTATCAAATAAAAGTAAGATTATACTAAAAAGGATACTTAGAAAGCAAAACAATTGCTCTGAAAAATTCCTGCTTTAGCTAGAGGCCATTATCCTAAGCAAATTAACACAGGAACAGAAAATCAAATACCACAAGTTCTCACTTATAAGTTGGAACTAAACCCTGGGTCCTCATGGACATGAAGATGGCAACAATAGATAGTGGGGATTACTTAGCAAGAGGTAATGAAGGAGTCAAGGGTTGAAAAACTACTGGGTACTAGCTCACTATGTGGATGACAGGATCATTTGTACCCCAAGCCTTGGCATCATGGAATATACCCATGTAACAAACTTGCACATGTACCCCATGAATCTAAAATAAAAGTCGAAATTTTTAAAAATTAAAAAAAAGAAAGGAAATAAACACAACATTTTGCATTTTACGAGAGTTACACAATCACTGAATCCCCACAGGAAAGTGAGCATTGGGAATTAAATTTGCCTCAGATTCTTAGAAAACAAATACACTTTTCCTTTTTACTGTTTTAAGCTTATAATTAAACAAAGAAAATTTATATTCTCACTACACAAACTCATGTTAAGCAGGTACAGTTTTGCAAATCTCTAAAGCTTTTATCACATGCTTAAATTAAAACTGCTTACAAATATTTTTAAAGTATTGAAACTACCAAAGTGAGAAAGTTGATTTACAATAGATAACTAAATCAGACACATCCGCTCTTCTGCAAATCACTAACTTTACATCTGCTTACCAACTCTTCCCCGATATGTTCTGTTGATCAGGAGAACACCTGACTATTTAGCCTTTCCTATTTATGATATAAAACTTTAAAATTTTTGCCCTTTTTTACTTTTTCTTTATACAGTCTCACTCTGTGGCCCAGGCTGGAGTGCAATGGCACTATTTCAGCTCACTGCAACCTTCGCCTCCCAGGTTCAAGTGATTCTCCTGCCTCAACCTCCCAAGTAGCTGGGATTACAGGTGCCTACCACCACACCCAGATAATTTTTGTATTTTTAGTAGAGACTGGGTTTCACCATGTTGGCCAGGCTGATATCGAATTCCTGACCTCAGGTGATCTGCCCAAAGTGCGGGGATTAACAGGCCTAAGCCACCACACCCAGCCTTTCTGGTTGTTGTATTTAGAGACAGAGTCTCACTCTGGTGCCCATGTTGGTGTGCAGTGGCATGATCATGACTCACTGCAGCCTCAGCCTCCTGAGTTTGCCTTTCTTAAAATAAATTCTTTTGCTTTGATTCTTTGGAACGAATTATTTGAGAAGTTAGTGATTTCCCCATGATTCTATAATGGATAAAATGAGAAATTGGGAGAATTAGTTGTTTATAGCCTCATAGTTATGGTATACACTGCCTTTTGGCTAGATGATTGAAAAATGGAGTTCTGAATGATAGATTCTTAAAACGTGCATTGAGATATAATTTACATACCATGAAATTAAGCCACCTAAGTGTAAAATTTAATAATTTTCAGTAAATTTACCAAATTAATTAACAATTGCCATAATCCAATTTTATGATATTTTCATTACCCCCATTAGATATCTTATCAAGATCATACTGAATGGGCAAAAATTGGAAGCATTACACTTGAAAACAGGCACAAGATAATGATTGCCTCTCTCACCACACCTATTCAACATGGTATTAGAAGTCCTAGCCAGGGCAATCAGGCAAGAGAAAAAAAAAGCGCATCCAAATAGGAAGAGAGAAAGTCAAACTATCCCTGTTTGCAGATGACATGATCCTACATCTAGAAAATTCCACAGTCTCAGAATGGGAGAAAATATTTGCAAACTATGCATCCTACAAAGGGCTAATATCTGACATCTATAAGGAACTTAAAATTACAAGAAAAAAACTTTTAAAAGTGGGCAAAGGGTGTAAGAGACACTTTTCAAAAGGAGAAATACATCTGGCCTACATGCCTATGGAAAAAAAGCTCAACAACACTGATCATTAGAGGAATGCAAATTAAAACCATGGTGAGATACCATTTAACACCAATCAGAATGGCTATTGCTAAAAAGCCAAAAAATAACAGATGCTGGTGAGGTTGTGGAGAAGAAGAAACACTTATACACTGTTGGTGGGAGTATAAATTAATTCAACCACTGTGGAAGACAGTGTGGCAAATCCTTGAAGACCTAAAGACAGAAATACAGTCGGTCCAACAATCCCATTACTGAGTATATATACCCAAAGGAATATAAATCGTTCTATTATAAAGACACATGCAGACATACATTTATTGCTACGTTGTTTTCAGTAGCAAAGACATAGAGTCAACCTAAATATCTGTCAATGATGGATTAGATAAATAAAATGTGCTACATTTACACAATGGAATACTATGCAGACATAAAAAAAGAACAAGATCATGTCCTTTGCAGGGACATGGATGAAACTGGAGGCCATTATCGTTAGCAAACTAGTGCAGGAACAGAAAACCAAATAATGCCTGTTTTCACTTATAAGGGGGAACTAAATGATGAGAACACATGCACATATAGAGGGGAACAATATGCACTGGGACCTAGCAAAGGTTGGAGGATGGGAGGAGGGAGAGAATCATGAACAGAAACTTAATACCTGGGTGATGAAATAATCTGTACAACAAACTTCCACGACACAAGTTTACCTATGCAACAAACCTGCACATGTACCCATGAACATAAAATGAAAGTTTATTTTAAAAAGATACCTTATTCCTATTTACATTGAATCCCTGTTTCCAGCTCCACATAAGAGCGAACACTAATGTACTTCCTGTCTCTATAGATTTGCCTTTACATCACATTTCATTTAAATGGAATCATATAATGTGTAGTCTTTTGTGTCTGGCTTCAATTAGCATAATGCTTTTTAGTTTCATCCATGTGATAGCATGTATCATGATTTCATTCCTTTTTTTTTTCTTATATTCCTCTCTAAGTTGTCTATTCTCATTAGGATTTCGTCAAACCTTGATTTCATTCCTATTTATGGCTGAATAATATTCTTTTGTATGGCTATAGCACATTTTGGGGGTTTTTGTTGTTTTTTGTTTGTTTGTTTTTTGAGACAGAGTTTCACTCTTGTTGCCCAGGCTGGAGCGCAATGGTGCAATCTCAGCTCACCACAACCTCTGCCTTCTGGGTTCAAGTGATTCTCCTGCCTCAGCCTCCCAAGTAGCTGGGATTACAGGCATGTGCCACCACACCTGGCTAATTTTGTATTTTTAGTAGAGATGGGGTTTCTCTATCTTGCTCAGGCTGGTCTCAAACTCCTGACCTCAGTTGATCTGCCTACCTCGGCCTCCCAAAGTGCTGGGATTACAGGTGTGAGCCACCGTGCCTGGCAGCACATTTTGTTTATCCAGTCATTAATTGAGTCAAATGGGTCATTTCCACTTTCTGAGTATTGTAAATCGTGCTGCTGTGAAAACTTGTGTACAAGTTTTTGTGTGGACATATGTTTTCAGTTCTTTTGGGTAGATTACTAGGAGTGAAATTGCTTGGTCATTGGGACCTCTATGTTTAATATTTGGAGAAACTGCCACATTGTTTTCCAAAGCAATTGTGATATTTTATATTCTTACGAACAGTGATTGAGGGTTTCAGTTTCTTCACATTGTAATTAACATTTGTCTGTTGTATTGATAATAGTCATTTCAGCAATTGTAAAGTAGTATTTCATATGGGCATTGAGTATCTTTTCATGTGCTTATTAGCCATTCCTTTATCTTCCCTGGAAAAATGTCTGTTCCAATATTTTTTACCCATTTTTAATTGGATTATTTGTTTTGTTAATTGTTAGAGTTCTTTTATGTTCTAAATGCAACTTCTTTTTCAGAAATATGATATGCAAAATTTTACCCTGTACAGTGATTATCTACTTTTCTTTTTTTATTGTTACATAAATTGTACATATTTTGGGGATATACACAATATTTTGATACAGGCATACAATTTATAATGATCAATGTGTAATTTGGATATCTATCACCTCTAACTTTTTCTTTGTGTTGACATTTCAATTCTTGTAGCTATTTTGAACTATACAATATATTATTGTTAACTATAGATACCCTATTGTACTGTCAAACACTAGATCTTATTCCTTCTATCAAAGTGTATTTTTGTACCCATTAACATACATTTCCCCTCCTCTCTATGATTCCCGGCCTCTGGTAATTGTCAATCAACTCTCTACCTCCATGATATCTGATTTAACTTTTATTGATGAGTGAGAACATGTGATATTTGTCTTTCTGTTCCTGGCTTATTTCACTTAACATAATGAACTACAGTTCCATCAATGTTGCTGCAAATGACAGGATTTCACTTTATTGTTGCTGAATAACATTTCATTGTGCATACATACCACATTTTCTTTATTCATTGTTCTGTCGATGGACACTAAGGTTGATTCTATATCTTCGCTTTTGCCAGCAGTGCTGCAATAAACATGGGAGTACAGATGGGTGTAGAGAAGAGGAACTTCGTACCCTGCTGGTGGGAATGTAAACTAGTACAGCCACTATGGAATATATATATATATATATATATATGTGTGGAACATATATGTATGGAATATATATTATATATATATATATATATCTTATATATGGAATAGATATATGGAACATATATAATCTCTCTATATATTCCATAGTGGCTGTACTAATTTACATTCCCACCAACAGGGTACAAGGGTTACTTTTCACATCCTCACCAGTAGCTGTTATTTTTCATTTTTTTAATAAAAGCCATTTTAACTGGGGTAAGATGTTACATCATCATAGTTTTGACTTGCATTTCCCTAATGATTAGTGATATTGAGTATTTCTAATATACCCATTGGCCGTTTGTATGTCATGTTTTGAGAAATGTCTACTCATATCTTTTAACCATATTTAAATTTGATTATTTATTTTGCTAACCAGTTGTTTGCCATTAATGGCAAAAAAAAACTTAATTTCTTTGGCACCAACCTAATATTTTATCTTGACTTAACCTTATTTGTTTATTTTTGCGTTTTTTGCCTATGCTTTTCAGATCTTACTTAAAAAGTCTTTGCCCAGAACAACATTCTGAAGCACTTGGACAAAAAACAAGACCCAATCACATACTGCATATAAGAAACTCACTTCACTTATGAAAACACACATGAATGGGAAGTAATGGAATGGAAAAAGATATTCCATACAAATGGAAACAAAAAAGAGCAGGTATCTATACTCATATCAGATAAAATAGACTTCAAGTCATAGACTATAAAAAGAAAGAAAGAAGGTTAATATATATTGATAAAGGGATCAATTCAGCAAGAAGACAAAACAATTGTAAATTTACATGCATTCAACACTAAAGCACCCAAATATATAAAGCAAACCTTAATAGATCTAAAGGGGGAGATAGATTACAATACAATAATAGGAGACTTTTAGTAATGAACAATTTTGGAACATTGGCAATATTTCTTCTTTAAATGTTTGAATTACCAGGGAAGCCACACACATCCGAGTTTTTATTATGAGAAACTTTAAATTATATATTCAATTTCTTTTTTTATTGCATTTTAAGTTTTGGGGTACATGTGAAGAACATGCAAGATAGGTGCATAGGTACACACATGGCAGTGTGATTTGCTGCCTTACTCCCCTTCACCTATATCTGGAATTTCTCCCAATGCTATCTCTCCCCAACTCCACACCCAACACTGTCCCTCCACTAGTCCCCCAACAGACACCAGTGTGTAGTGCTCCTCTCCCTGTGTCCATGTGTTCTCATTGTTCAACACCAACCTATGAGTGAGAACATGCAGTATTTCATTTTCTGTTTTTATGTCAGTTTGCTGAGAATAATGGTCTCCAGAACCATCCATGTCCCCATGAAGGACACGAACTCATCGCTTTTGATGGCTGCATAATATTCCGTGGTATATATGTGCCACATTTTCCCTGTCCAGTCTATTATTGATGGGCATTACGGTTGGTTCCAGGTCTTCGCTATTGTAAACAGTGCTGCAATGAACATTCGTGTGCATGTGTCCTTATAGTAGAATGATTTATAGTCCTTTGGATATATACCCAGTAATGGGATTGCTGGGTCAAATGGAATTTCTTTTGTTTTTTTTTCATTTTAGGTTTTGGGGTACATGTGAAGATCAGACAAGATAGTTGCATAGGTACACACAAGACAGTGTGATTTGCTGCCTTCCTCCCCTTCCGCTATATCTGGCATTTCTCCCCATGCTATCACTCCCCAGCTCCCAAACCCCTGCTGTCCCTCCCCTATTCCCCCCAATAGACCCCAGTGTGTAGTACTCCCTTCCCTGTGTCCATGTGTTCTCATTTTTCATCACCCACCTATCAGTGAGAATATGCAGTACTTCGTTTTCTGTTCTTGAGTCAGCTTGCTGAGAATGATGTTCTCCAGATTCATCCATGTCCCTACAAAGAACACGAACTCATCATTTTTGATTGCTGCATAGTATTCCATGGTGTATATGTGCCACATTTTCCCAATCCAGTCTATCATCGATTGGCATTTGGTTTGGTTGCAGGTCTTTGCTATTGTAAACAGTGCTGCAATGAACATTCATGTGCATGTGTCCTTACAGTAGATGGACTTATACTCCTTTGGATATATACCCAGTAATGGGATTGCTGGCAACTGGAACTTCTATTTCTAGATACTTGAGGAATCGCCACACTATCTTCTACAATGGTGGAACTAATTTATACTCCCACCAGCACTGTAGAAGTGTTCCTATTTCTCCACATCCTCTCCAGCATCTGTTGTCTCCAGATTTTTTAATGATCGCCATTCTAACTGGCGTGAGATGGTATCTCAATGTGGTTTTGATTTGCATTTCTCTAATGACCAGTGATGATGAGCATTCTTTTATATGTTTGTTGGCTTCATGTATGTCTTTTTTGTAAAGTGTCTGTTCATATCCTTTGCCCATTTTTGAATGGGCTTGTTTGTGTTTTTCCTGTAAATCTGTTTGAGTTCTTTGTAAATTCTGGATATCAGCCCTTTGTCAGATGGGTAAACTACAAAAATTTTTTCCCATTCTGTTGGTTGCTGATTCACTCTAGTGACTGCTTCTTTTGCCGTGCAGAAGCCGTGGAGTTTGATTAGGTCCCATTTGTCTATTTTGGCTTTTGTTGCCAATGCTTTTGGTGTTTTGGTCATGAAGTCCTTGCTTACTCCTACATCCTGAATGGTTTTGCCTAGATTTTCTTCTAGGGTTTTTATGGTGTCAGGTCTTATGTTTAAGTCTTTAATCCATCTGGAGTTAATTTTAGTGTAAGATGTCAGGAAGGGGTCCAGTTTCTGCTTTCTGCACATGTCTAGCCAGTTCTCCCAACACCATTTACTAAACAGGGAATCCATTCCCCATTGCTTGTTTTTGTCAGGTTTATCAAAGATTATATGGCTGTAGATATGTTGTGCTGCCTCTGATTCCTATGTTCTGTTCCACTGGTCTATATTTCTGTTTTGTTACCAGTACCATGCTGTTTTGATTACTGTAGACTTGTAGTATAGTTTGAAGTCTGGTAGTGTAGTGCCTCCCGCTGTGTTCTTTTTGCTTAGAATTGACTTGGCTAAAACCCAGCAGAGTCTGAAAAAGAAAAGAAAACTTCAGGCCAATATCTATGATGAACATAGATGCAAAAATCTTCAATAAAATACTAGGAAGCTGATTGCAACAGCACATCAAAAAACTTATCCTTCATGATGAAGTAGGATTCATCCCAGGGATGCAAGGCTGGTTCAACATACACAAGTCTATAAATACAATTCACCACATCAACAGAACCAAAACAAAAACCACATGATCATCTCAATTGACACAGAGAAGGCATTTGACAAAATTCAACAGCCCTTTATGCTAAAAACCCTCAAAAAACTTGGTATTGATGGAAGCTATCTCAAAATAATAAAAGCTATTTACGACAAACCAACAGCCAATATCATACTGAATGGGCAAAAACTGGAAGAATTGCCTTTGAAATCTGACACTAGACAAGGATGCCCTCTCTCTCCACTCCTATTCAATATAGTAATGGAAGTTCTAGCCAGAGCAATCACGCAAGAAAAAGAAACAAAGGGCATTCAAATAGGAAAGGAGGAAGCGAAATTGTCTCTATTTGCAGATGACACGATAGTATACCTAGAAGACCCTATCGTCTCAGCCCCAAAACTCCTGAAACTGATAAGCAACTTCAGCAAAGTCTCAGGATATAAAATCCATGTGCAAAAGTTACAAGCATTCCTATACACCAATAGCAGACTGAAAGAGAGCCTAATCAAGAACGAACTGCCATTCACAATTGCTACAAAGAGAATAAAATACCTAGGAATACAGCTTACAAGGAATGTAAGGGACCTCTTTAAGGAAAACTACAAACTGCTTCGCAACGAAATAAGAGAGGACACAAACAGATGGAGAAACATTCCACATTCATGGTTAGGAAGAATCAACATCGTGAAAATGGCTATACTGCCCAAAGTAATTTACAGACTCAACGCTATCCCCATCAAGCTACCATTGACTTTCTTAACAGAACTGGAAAAAACCACCATGAACTTCATATGGAACCAAAAGAGAGTCTCCAGAATTTTTATTGATTGCCATTCTAAATGAAATGAGATGGTATCTCAATGTAGTTTTGATTTGCATTTCTCTAATGACCAGTGATGACGAGCATTTTTTCATATGTTTGTTAGCCTCATGTATGTCTTCTTTTGTAAAGTCTCTGTTCACATACTTTGCGCACTTTTTTTAAATTTTGATGAGGTTTAATTAGCAATTTTCCTCCTTTTTTTAATTTTTATTGCACTTTAGGTTTTGGGGTATATGTGCAGAACATGCAAGATAGTTGCATAGGTACACATGTGGCAGTGTGTTTTGCTGCCTTCTACCCCTTCAACAATATTTGGCATTTCTCCCCATGCCATCCCTCCCCCATTCCCCCCCCGCTGTCCCTCCCCTATTACCCCCAATAGACCTCACTGTGTGGTACTCCATTCCCTGTGTCCATGTGTTCTCATTGTTCATCACCTGCATATGAGTGAGTATGTACGGTGTTTCCTTTTCTGTTCTTGTGTCAATTTGCTGAGAATCATGATCTCCAGATTCATCCATGTCCCTACAAAGGACACGAACTCACCATTTTTGATTGCTGCATAATATTCCATGGTGTATATGTGCCACATTTTCCCAGTCCAGTCTATCATCGATGGGCATTTGGGTTGATTCCAGGTCTTTGCTATTGTAAACAGTGCTGCAATGAACATTCGTGTGCATGTGTCCTTATGGTAGAACGACTTATAGTCCTTTGGATATATACCTAGTAATGGGATTGCTGGGTCAAATGGAATTTCTATTTCTAGGTCCTTGAGGAATCGCCACACTGTCTTCCACAATAGTTGAACTAATCTACACTCCCACCAGCTGTGTAAAAGTGTTCCTATTTCTCCGCATCCTCTCCAGCATCTGTTGTCTCCAGATTTTTTAATGAATGCCATTCTAACTGGTGTGAGATGGTATCTCAATGTGGTTTTGATTTGCATCTCTCTGATGACCAGTGATGATGAGCATTTTTTCAT